>JABBOT010000001.1:3638148-4238148 GCA_016165875.1 Acanthopleura granulata
AAAAGTCATGTGTGAGTGAGTATTGTGTTTGCTGAAGGCAGCTTCCCAATGTACACTCATCAGGTATTATACAAGTCAGGCTCCTCAAATAACTAGAAATTCCAGAACAGAATATAAATAGACACATTAATCATGCTGTTCCAAGTGGAATACATGATGTGCACTCTCTGATGTGTGGAGGCAAGTTTCAGCTGAAGGACAACGAAGATGTCTGCAGTCTGTCGGCGTGTTAAGTGTCCTCTAGTTTTACATTAATGGGAAAATGGCTGGACGAATACCTTTGTGGGAAATTAATTTTGGAAAGGTCAGTGCTACGGTGGTATTATGTGCTCAGTCAGATCTGATATGTTGTGGCAGGAGTTTGCCACTTTAGTTTGACATCAAATTGATCTGACAGGTGTCAAGTTTACCTGCATTTGCCACAGCCACACAACTGTAGTTTTTATCTGTCTTTTAGAGACAGAAAATGGGCTTGAAAATATTCTATACCTACTGATCTACCTGTAATAAATGGGGGGGTGGGGAGTAGCAGGTTTTCATATAATATTGACTGCTTCCCTCCATTGTAATAATCCTGTAAATTTTGTAAACCCACATAGTGGTTTAACGTACTACGTACAGGGAGGGAGATAGAATCAAGGGATTTTGTACAAGGAGCATACAGTTGGAGAGGAAGTGTTGAAGTTTGGAGATTAAGCCTATGTACTTCATGGATGGTCCCAAGGGTAAACTGGAAACGTGCATAAAAGACATATACATGCTACCGCAAAACGTGTGTAAAATGCTGTCTGTGTATAACAGCATTGCTCTGTTGTCCTTGTGCTGTCATCATGAGCTTCATCATACACACGTCCTGTTCACTACAGCTTATCATTTGTACTCCAGTGCAGGTGCTGTCATCATGAGCTTCAGCATGCACACGTCCTGTTCACCACAGCATATCATTTGTATTCCAGTGCAGGCGCTGTCATCATGAGCTTCATCATACACACGTCCTGTTCACTACAGCTTATCATTTGTATTCCAGTGCAGGAGCTGTCATCATGAGCTTCATCATACACACGTCCTGTTCACCACAGCTTATCATTTGTATTCCAGTGCAGGTGCTGTCATCATGAGCTTCAGCATGCATGTCCTGTTCACCACAGCTTATCATTTGTATTCCAGTGCAGGTGCTGTCATCATGAGCTTCAGCATGCATGTCCTGTTCACCACAGCTTATCATTTGTATTCCAGTGCAGGCGCTGTCATCATGAGCTTCAGCATGCATGTCCTGTTCACCACAGCTTATCATTTGTATTCCAGTGCAGGTGCAGTCATCATGAGCTTCATCATACACACGTCCTGTTCACCACAGCTTATCATTTGTATTCCAGTGCAGGTGCTGTCATCATGAGCTTCATCATACACACGTCCTGTTCACTACAGCTTATCATTTGTATTTCACTGCAGGTGCTGTCATCATGAGCTTCAGCATGCACGTCCTGTTCACCACAGCTTATCATTTGTATTCCAGTGCAGGTGCTGTCATCATGAGCTTCAACATGCACGTCCTGTTCACCACAGCTTATCATTTGTATTCCAGTGCAGGTGCTGTCATCATGAGCTTCATCATACACACGTCCTGTTCACCACAGCTTATCATTTGTATTCCAGTGCAGGTGCTGTCATCATGAGCTTCATCATACACACGTCCTGTTCACCACAGCTTATCATTTGTATTCCAGTGCAGGTGCTGTCATCATGAGCTTCATCATACACACGTCCTGTTCACCACAGCTTATCATTTGTATTCCAGTGCAGGTGCTGTCATCATGAGCTTCATCATACACACGTCCTGTTCACCACAGCTTATCATTTGTATTTCAGTGCAGGTGCTGTCATCATGAGCTTCATCATACACACGTCCTGTTCACCACAGCTTATCATTTGTATTTCAGTGCAGGTGCTGTCATCATGAGCTTCATCATACACACGTCCTCTTCACTACAGCTTATCATTTGTATTCCAGTGCAGGTGCTGTCATCATGAGCTTCAGCATGCATGTCCTGTTCACCACAGCTTATCATTTGTATTTCAGTGCAGGTACTGTCATCATGAGCTTCAGCATGCACACGCCCTGTTCACCACAGCTTATCATTTGTATTCCAGTGCAGGCGCTGTCATCATGAGCTTCAGCATGCATGTCCTGTTCACCACAGCTTATCATTTGTATTCCAGTGCAGGTGCTGTCATCATGAGCTTCAGAATACACATGTCATGTTCACCACAGCTTATCATTTGCTATATAATGCAGGTCCAATGCAGGTGCTGTCATATTTTTGTATTTGACCTGCATGCCAAAGATTAAAGCTGCATAAGTTTCCTGTTGTGTTTGCATGGATTTATGCTCTACACATATACGTGTACTTACTTGCATAACTGTTACATTCAAGTGGTGGAGATCATGCAAAAAGCCATGACTAAAAATTTGTTCAAAATGAAAGTCGTCCCTACCTGGCTGCTGGACGTTATTTTCTTGTCAGTGTCGTGTTCAGTGGGGTGTGAAATGTGGTGAATACATTAAGGTGCATGCAGTCAGTGACATGTAACATTTTCTCTTCTCATAATTTACTTTCTATTCTTTCATTTATTTCATATGTACCCTGACATAGTGCCAAGGTCGGCTTGTGAAATCTCCCATTGTCAGTGTAGTCACACTCAGTGTTGGCCGTAATGCACGTAAATCATCAAGGTTGTATTACAGTGTTATACAAAATTAAATCATGATGAATTCAAAAGGTGTATTCTAAATTTAGAATGTACTGGGTTAACCCAGTTATACATGGGCAGTGATAACTTGTTCCTCAATATTTTAGCATCCACAAAACCAAGCAGTTGGAAGAAATCCGCTCAGTTACGAGGTTTCTCTGCTGAGGTGTAATTTTGTGTTGGTACATGTGTCCCTGCTAATACTCTGAACAATACATTTATACAAACACTTGAGATATTACTTTCATAAGGAAACGGTGCACACATACATGTGTATGCTCTAGAAATAAGAACATCTGTTTTTGTAGTCTTATGTAGTACACGCATTTATTGAATAACTGCGAATGACAATATTTTCTTTTATGGAATGGAGGGCTGGTAGGGTTAAGAAGTATTGAAGGATAACATTTTTGGTTTGACCATGCATCTTGTGCAGTCAGATTTCAAACTTGGACTTATGGCTCAAGATAGTAATTACTTGGGAAACATTTAATGTGGATGTGAGAAAATGTGACACAGTTTTGGTGGTTTTCGGTCAATGGCAAGTGATGTGTCAAATAAAGGGTGTTTCTACAGACCTTATATGTATTATCCCTTGCCCGTAAGACCGGCCCCTCATTGCACTGTGCCTATAGTGCTAGATTAGTGTTCACAGTGGCATGAAGGACCTGTACACTGCATTTAATTAATTAATTGTGTAATAGTTGAATGCAGAGTAAACTGAATGAAGCTGTGAAGCAAGGTGTAATTTACCTTCTTTATTAAGTTTATTAATTACATAAGTGGAATATTCTTATGTTTCAGGCCCAAGAAATAGCAGATGAAGTCCATGCAGCCAAAGAGGGGAAACCAAGACTGTCTCAGGGGTAAGTGGTGAGGCATAACCAAGGTCTATAATACATAAATTAAAACCAATGTGTACAGTGTTCAGGAGGCCTCAAACACGTTCAGAGGTGTTTACACTTTACCACCTCTAACTCATCAGACAGCTTTAAGACAGGAGGTTTTGTTAGTTACCAGAGTAATGACACTATGTAAAGTTTGGCCTGAGTCAGAATTAGTTTTTGTGAGATCAGATCAAATCAAGCTTAGGTTTTCACAAATGTATTGGCTCCCATTTTCCGGCAACGTCCAGAGATGCCCTGTCTTTGTACCTTGTTGTTACAGCTCTAATGTTTACACACATCTTGATGTTTCAGACATCACCGGATCCCTCCTGCCCCAGTCAAACCTGCCCCAGAACCTCCTCTCCTGCATAATTCAGGTAAGCCACTAGAGTACCAGGCGCCTGTGATGCTCGCCTAAGCCTGGAAACCAGAAGCGGTGTGTGAAGTACAGAGCCACTAACTTCCAAAAGTTAATACCGAAGCTCAGTATTTTTATTAGTATGCTATGTTTCAGGATATAAATGTTTTTATTCAGTTTATTTCATTTGATTTGGGTTGTGACTTATTGCCATGCTTTATTTGGCTGTCCCTTTGATGAGCAGAGGATAGCAGGATGGCCTGTGATTGCTTATCTGATTGGCACAGTTCAGTTACACGTCATTGTCCTGGATCATTTCTTCAGTGAAGATTCTGTGTCATGCCTTATTTTATGTTCGTTCATATTTTAAAATGTTCTGATATTGGCAGTAAGTGAGACATTGTATGTTAGACATGTTTAAAGGAGCCTATATCTAGGTAGGGAAATTTTCAAGATGCTGAAACAAATTTGTCAGGTGTTAAAATCATTGTTAAGCAGGAAACAGAACTGTTCTAACTTCAACATCCTACGAGAGTCATCCAAGACGAGTGCATAGTCATGTGACCAGTCACATGATACACAGACAGGACCCTCCTCCACTCAAATTGCAGAATTCAGCCTTCCATCTTGTTCAGCCAGGTATACCTCAGTAGATGGCTTCAAAACCTTGCCCCAAACATGGGGCATTTCCGTCTCTCCTGTAGCCCAATGCACCCTTGTAGAGACATAAACCTGTAGAGTGCACCATTCAGAACTGGTGGTTCATTGCTTCCAAATGCTTTGTTCATATGTTAGCTGTGGGCAGTTGAAACATGGTGTTGTAAATTCGCCTGTAGTGGTTCATGGCCTTCCACTGCTGTTCTAGTTCTGGGATTGGTAGCCAATTGTAGCAAAAGTAGACAACTGGTTTACCTCTTGTTGTAGATGTTCAGATCTTCTGGTTCCTGTTGCTGGAGTTCTGAGCTGTAGTAGCAAATGTATATTCTCTCCTTTATGTATGTAGATGATGGTGACATCTTGTTGTTTCCTCTTGGTTGTGTCATGATGTTCAATGCTTCTAACTGCTGTGGCCAGAAGTCTTATCCTGTATCTGTAGTTCTAGATCACTCTGGTCTTGGAGACATCTGGGTGAGGCTTATGTACCGATGTTCATCCTGTCCAACAAGCTGTTGTGGCTGGCATTGTTGGTCTGGTGTACTTAACAATTTAATTTTGCTGTAGGCTTTCCTTTGTGAGACACTGAACGGTGGAGACATATCCTTGTGGGTGTTTACCTATTGATGTTCATACTATCCCACTAGCTGGTCTGTTGATGTGTAGATGTGGCTGTTTATATCTGCCATATATCAGCATTACTCTGCTTTGATGTACTTCTCCATATCTGTAAATCCTGTTTAACCTTTGCTGTACTTGTTAGGTCTCAGACTACACAGTAGGTTTATTTGTGGCCTCAGTAATCCAGCAGAGAAGGGCAGATGTAGGTGTCACACAGTTCAGTAATGTTTCAGTAGACAAGTACGAGTTAGAGCGAGTGCATACAGGCTGATGATTTTCAGGAAAGCTGCCTGCCTGTGGCTCCATATTGGCAAAATGTAAACAGCTATTAATGTCTGTGGTTGGGATAAGGCTGGTAAATGTCAGAATTTAGTCTGTAACCCCAAACGTTCATATATTTTATTTGATTGCTGTTTTTTATGCCGTACTAAAGAATATATCTTTAGTCACACTGAATGTGTGACTTACATATATATTTACCTCATGACACTGTTCAGTGTATAGTACATGTGCAGTTTTACAGGGTCTACCTAATGCTGCATGTAACTACCATTGGCTATACATGGTTGGTGAAGGATACAAATAAAGATGAAAAGAACTAAGTTAATTAAGATATATATTAAAAATGTTTATGAAATATTGTCAGTTTTTTTTATGGATAGGGTTTTAGGCACCATTATTCTTGAATGATCTGTGTGTGTAGTTTGAAAATGGTCACTGCCTGCCTTAAGTTTGCATGGGTAATGTATAAGCCTTGATCACACATAACAGTGATGTGAATCAAACAGCCTTCACATAGCTTTGGCACATAGTCATGAAAAGCATCTACATTTACTGCTGCATACACTTTGGTAGCAACTTTAAGTCAGGAGGTTTGTTAGGCATCGGTTAAAAGTTGGGATTTACTCAGAACAGCCTGGTATATCATGAATAGAGCATCAAATACTAGTCAAAGAAGTAACTATTTCTGCAGACACCCTCAATTATTATCTAGTGGTTATTACATATTATACATATGTATATAAAACAGTTACAAAAATCCATTAGTTGCTCTGGATAAAGAATTGTAATTGTAAAGAAGTGTCCTTTGTATTGGCATCACTACACCAGGCAAAATTGCATTGGTACATTTATCAATAAAGAATCACATTCCTAGTTAAAAAAAAATGTTACTTTTTATTTTTGTGATGTATGATAACCGAGATATCGCCTTTCAAACTAAGCAAATACAGCCGCGTTGGGAAAATTTGATTTTAACATATCAAGGGCGATATATTTCTACCACCCGAGTCGAACAATTGTTTCCGCCGTGACATCAGCCATTCCTGGTTCACCTCTTTGCCATATAGAAATAGTGTTAAATCAACTCTTTGCCTTGTGATTACAAGATAATTCTGATAAGCTCTAAAGGCATTTTCAAGGAGAAGGTGGTAGCGGAATCTGGGCTTATTACTTCGCACATAAAGGAGTGTCCCACCCCTAATATGGAAGAGCATAGGGCATGGATGATCGTGTTTGCAGTTCCATTCATGCCAGAAATCTTAGAACAGATATTTCCTAGAGTGGGATTGAGCAAACATCCTGCGACAAGAATCCTAACCAATAGGTCATGAAGCACTCCCCTGCTGGCAGCATGTCCTGGCAAGAACCATAAACATAAAGTCATGAAACATTCCCTGCTGACAACATGCCCTGGCAAGAACTATAACCATAAGGTCATACAACACCTCCCTGTTGACATGTCCTGGAATTCCAGGATAAGCAGTTGGTTTGGAAGGTTTTCTGGTTTCCATCTGGTTTTCTTCTCATTGAAATATTGTTTAGAATGACATAAAGCACCAATTAATGAAATGGATAGTTTAGTCCATGTTGCATGTTTCAAGTTAGATGGAGTAATGCATGTATATGTAACTGAAATCAAATAAATCATTCAGTGAATATGTACACATCTTAATTTTTTGGCAAAAGTATCTGAACTAGATGTAGGTAAACTATAACCTCTTGCTGTTAACATTGCATCTTGTTTTTCTCTTCATTTATCCTGAGTTAGATGTACATTCTGTGTTTTTTCGTCATTTCTCCTAAATTAGATGTACTTTCTGTGTGGAATAGTCTCTAGTTGCACAGCCGTTGTAGATATCAGTTCTTCACAACAAAACAAAAAAACACATTTGAAAGAGTTTATGACCTGAACTCAGTGAAAAACATATTTGTCAAGTCAGAAGATAATAAATCTGTTTTCTTATTTTATTGCCATTTTGTTCTCTACCACACACATCCTGCCCCATTTCTCCAACATACAGGTGGCTGAAGGTTTTTTCATTGATCTATTAGGTTTTAGCTTTGGCAGTGACAAAGTTTTCATTTACTTTTTTTTTTCTGATGACAAATGGTGAGTAATCTATAAAACATTGAAATTTGTTATCTTGATTAATCAGTGGCTTAAATTTATTGACAACTGTGTGGTCTAATTCATATGTATAAAATACTGTAAGAAAAAAGCTTATAACCTGAATGATCCAGTTGTTGCTATTGTTGTGCGGTACTTAAGGCTGCTCTTTCTACAGGCTCGTTTGGGAAGCGTGTGTGTGTGTGTGTGTAACTGTAAGAGTCAGTCAAGGTAAATCTGTGATATCAGCAGAAAAACCAAATGCAGGAGTCCAACATAAGCATTGTTTGCCAGCTATGGTGATAGTTGTAGCAAAACAAGCGTCCATCTCAGTTAGGTGTCCCAGTTTGGTCATGATTATGCCATCTGTCAGGACGTCAGTGGCTGAGAGGCTGTTCTAGTGCATCAAAATGGCCCAGGAGCCTGACACCAATGTGGTCACAGTGAGGTCAAGCCCAGCTCATGCTGACTTCCTTTCTAGTTGTGGGACGGTCTGCCAGCAGGCTTTGGATGGTTATAGGTTTGAGCAGTTTCTTCCCACCATAGTGTTGGCTGATGTTGTAGAAGTGAAATATTCTTGAGTATGATATAAAACACCTATCAGAAATATAGATAAATAAATGTGTCATATGTTTGTCTCAGTGGAACACATGTAGACTGAACGTGAATGAACAGAAAATCACCAGCCTTGAACATGTCGTTTATCTTGGTAAAAGAAATGGTGAGAAAGCCTGAAGTCAAGCTTTGTTGGATATGTTTTTATTGAGTTCTGCTCCATTTCAAAGTTAGAAGAAAGCTGAGTGGGTTAGTATTTAATTGCTATTTATATCCTCCTGCAGTCAAGAAGCGAAATCTACTCATCTCTTTCTGTAGTTAAATTTAGGGACAAAGAAATGTGAAGAAACTGATAGGTCAGGAATGGGGCTGCATGACATTAAGGAGGTTTTATGGAGGTTTGGTAATTTATAGTAGGATGGACATGGTGGCCATGAGTGTTAATGTGACCTTAGGGACTTTCCGATAGGCTGCCCCTTAATGGTATTCTCTGTATCAGAGTCCCAGAATCTCTGTGCAGGGAAGGCCCTAGGTAATAGACGGTGGTAAGCTTGTGTGGCTCTGTCTTATTATAAAGTCAGGCCAGGGGCAAAACCTGGTTAATGAACCACTCAACTTAATGCAGTAGATTTAACCAACTTATTTGATAGGTGTGAAGGGAAAGCAGTCTAGATAAAACATCTTGAGAGCTTGCTTGACAAGGTGAAACCATACTGGTGAATGTGCCCATTATGTCATGGCACATTAACAAGGTGATCTAGTGTTTTGCGGGCCAGGAAACATCGGCAGTTGTAAACTCTAAAGTTGGAAGGTGCTCGCTTTCATACGAGGTGTTGGCAGATCTTAACTTGAGAGAGAAATCTATGGGTCACATTTGCATATGTATACATGGACACAGTATATACTATCTAACTGGCTGCCTAACATTGAGAAAACAATACACAAAAGCTTCCTTAATGAGTTTTATTTATACTACCTAATTTAGCAGAAGTTTTGGGCATGTTGTGACATAGAACAGTCATAATACCCATTTGTTTATTCCACTGTGCACAACCTAGGGTTAAGTTCTGTGTACATGTGCTTGTCACTGTGTTTATATTATCCTGAGAATTTAGTGTATATCTGAAAAGTACCATTTACAAATTTTGCTAAAACATCAAACGTAGTTACATCAAAATCAAAATAGTCTGTGTTTCTTTGTACATTCCCGTACTTCCATTGATGTACCCAGTACTTCTCAGGGTTTACTTTCTATGCTGAGACAGAACAGAAAAAAAATCCTAAAATTTCAAGACACTGGAGAAAGTAAATGATAGCTGAATGGGAAAAGCCCTTTTCATAGGTTTATGATGTTAAGACAGAACTACAGAAGAATGTGCTCTGTTAATTTTAGAAACTGTAAGGTAGTCTATTAGGGTGACTTCAACAAAGAGAATAAAATTTGACACATGAGATTAATCACTGTGTTATATATAGCCGTGAAATTGTTGTGTAGATTTGCAACAAAAGTTAATACCCGTTGAGCTTTGGTGGGGAGTATAGAATGACTTACAAAAAATCAGCTTGTTGTTGCTTTGTTTTTCCTGGGGTGGTGCTGTATAATAATTTCCTAAATGAAGCTGACAGATAGCCATCCCAACAGCTTGTCTGGGTGGGATAGCAGTCCAGGTTAAACGATACAGTCTGCTTTTAAAGGCAAGGAATCCATACATTGTTACTACAGTATAAAAGTGTTATTGGGTTAAATGAAAGTCACTGTTTTTCTTGTCCTCTTTGACCTGGTGATGTCTATTTTAAGTGAGCAGCTGATCACAGTACCTACTTGTATACATTCCCAGACCGGCCACAAGACTCTCAAGCTGTCCATCATTTAACTTCATCTGGGTGAAAAACAAACAATCATTGGTTTGCTTGTCAATTTGTGCAAAAAGTTTCAGCTAAATAGAGCTATTTGAGGTGTTTGAGAAAAAAGGTAAACCCATAAAGCACTGAAACTGGGGGGAATCTTCAGGTCCATTTGCAAATGGGACATTTTCTCACTAATACCAGGTACAGTTATGTCTTAAAGGAATTTCCAATCTATCCAAATCTTCCAGTTGCTGCTTTATTAAAGCTTTGAAAAGCAGTAACATTTCAGAGGGACATTTTGTTATGGTGAAAGCTGGAGTTGGTGTAAATGGTAGAATGTAAGTGATGACTTCAGCAGAACGAATTCAGTAATGTTTTTATTGACTGTGAACTGCCTCTAGGGCTATTCAGTATAAAGCGAGAAGACAGCCATTTTCACTAAGCATAACACAGACCTTTACAAACAAAGCACAGACAGCTTTGCAGGTGGCACAGCTCTATGCTGTTTGTTTTAATACCTGTGAGAAAATAAGTTTCTTTACAGCAGTTTCAACAGACATATATCTTTGCAACAGACATATTTACCGTAATTGAATTTGTTCCTTAAGAGTCTCAATTTAACAGGCTGCATTCTTAATTCTGTTGGCAGTATTTTTGTAATAAAATTGTATGTATTATTCTGTTGTTGATGTGGATTGTAGCATGAATTTCTTTTGAGTAATTGTATAGCGAAAAGCTTTTTTTTATATATAGAACAGTTTTGTTTTAACAAGAAGTGTTGAAGTTTAACTGAATCACCATAGACCGCCATCAGTAATTCAAATGCATTTAACAGTCATCAAAGCGATGCACCCTGCATAACACCAGAGGGCTAGCGTAGGTTGAACCCGTGGTTAAACATACATGTATACACATGCTTTTTCAAGACCCTTGAGATTATTGGGGCGCGGCCTTCTGCCTGAAGCTAAACAAGCCAATGATCTGCTGAAGTGTTGATATGCTTCACAAAGTTCAGCTTTTTTGAGATGTACTTGTACCTGGTGTACATATTGCCTTGGTCTCTGCATCAGCATTATATACTTTAATCTTATAAATGTGAAAAGAAGCTTTCATCTTTCATCCTCTGATTAAAGAGGACCCCCCCTGTTCTTGTTCATCATGAACATGCCGTCGTGAATAAACATCAGGTGTGTAACCTGAAAGTTGGTTAACAGATACCTGCGTGTCACTTTGTTGCTCAGTCATACCCACATCCTGGTTAACCCAGTCTGTCCGACTTGGCTATTTCTGTCTATAATCAACAGGGATTGATGCAGATTTTACAGAGACACAATAAAAAAAAATGAAAACCTGCGTGAGTTACTCATGTCACTCTGGGAAGAACTGCAAAAAATAAATTTGGTGGAGAAAGTTTTACTCTCCCTGGGTGATGTACAGATAAAATGGTATAACTTGTTCTTGACTGATTTCTGTGATTGTCTGTCCTTGGCAGATCCCAGACCGCTGTCCAGCATGTACAACATGAGGAGCCGACCACAGGTCAGTCGGGACCGTGAGGACACCGACTCCATGCAAGGCGAGCGTATCGAGTTAGATATGGTAACTATCTATACCTCTGCTTTTTATAACTCTAAATTTTTTTTTTTGCACTCTTGTCTTGATATTATCTTAATGTCAGGGAGTTCACTCATCTCCTCGCTGTGTCAGCCATATTGGTTTGCATGTGTAGCGTAATGGAGAACGCTGGCTACCTTAATGAAGAAAGTTCAAGGGATTTTACCTTTGATTTGGAGGTAAGTTTGGTGTAACACTCCTGAAGCCATCCTAGATTTAGGCAGGCAAAACCCGTTAATATTCATGAAGTAGTGGAGTTGTACAGAGAGAGAGATTGCGCTGTCCTAAGTATATGCGGGATTTTAGGCAGAACTACGACAACATTGACCTAGTAAATATACATGTATATGAACAGAGAGGAGCACTGTCTTTCTTGCTTGTCTGCATGGTGGTGGCTTTTGAAGTAGGTGTGTGATCTGATTACAGCTTAAGGCCTTGTGTTCTGGAAGTAGTTTCATGGGAGTCTTATGATGATACAAGAAAGATAGTTGAAATAGATGTGGACTCTTGCTTCAGCTAGCCAACAGTACACCATAGTGTAAAACAGTTACATTGAGTTGACTTGTTCGCAGAAAGCACATCAGACATGGCTGCCCATTATCAGTAAAAGCAGTTCATGTTTAAGAATATTGAGAATCTTGTTAAAGAAACAATGTATGTGGTTACATATGCATACAAAAAGGCTTACTTGTATGATGAAAGTTATTATCATAGTAAAATTTTAGATATTTTTATTATATTTATATTTTGTTTTCGAATGACAGCATGTATTTGGTAGCTTGTGTAACTCACTAAACTCTTTGTATATACGAATGCTGTTTAAAACTATTGACGGGGGCCTCTGTGGCTCAGTCGGTTAGTGCGCTAGCTCAGCGCAATGACCGAAGCCTCCCACCAATGTGGTCGCTGTGAGTTCGTTAGGCTCATGCTGGCTTCCTCTCTGCCCATACGTGGGAAGGTCTGCCAGCAACTTGATAATGGTCATGGGTTCCCCCCCCCCTCCTCCGGGCTCTGCCCAGTTTCCTCCCACCATAATGCTGGCCGCCATCATATAAGTGATATATTCTTGATTATGGTGTAAAACACCAATCAAATAAATAAATGAATAAATCTGTTGACATTTTATACTAGTTGTAGTAGACTATATGAATTATATGCTGAAAGGCTGGCTGATCAGCTTAGTCTATATGTGCATGTATTTATCATGTGCCTTTACGAGGGGCTTTTTTATGGTGTGATGTTTTCTTTCTTTCTGTTTGTACGAACACTTTTTGGCGTTTCAACTATATCTGCCACAGTTCATCACTTAGAGTTACATCATTTCTTCACTTGTTAGCGGAACCTGTGCTGTAGCACAATGAAAACTGTAGCACAATGAAAACAAGTCCAGTCACTTTATAATGTACAGAATTATGTCCCTTTTTGATATATTCATGTTAACTATATTTGAAGAACGGCTTCATTTAAGACTTGACGACCTTGTGAGTTTGAATCATCAGAACTATTTTAAAGCCTGATTTTTACTAATTCACTCTGCCATGATGGGCGTATGTGTGTATTGTTGTGTTCTGAAATTAGGCATGGGTTTGAAAAGCAAGAGTTTTATGGATTGAAGAATATTTACACAGTGAAACTAAATGAAATAGAAGACACACACTTTAGAAAATCATTTATGACATAGATTTCTTCTATTTCTAGTTATGATGGAATTTGTCTGAAAACAACATGTGTATCTCTGTTTCGTAAATCACTCCAGGATCAATGAAACCAGCACACTCTATGTGTTTCTATATTTACAGATTTATAATTTGCGAAAAAGCATTAGCAGGCAAGCCGGGCAGTCTAGAAATGGCAGTGCCAATAAGTGTAGTGAGATGGGCAGGGTCTTGAAAACTACTTCAGGCTATATTAAAATGTATATATAGTAATGAAAATGTTGACAAATATATTTGTTGCATTTAGTGAATATAAAGTAAACATGACTGATGCCCTGAAATATTTGTAAATTTGAGAGAGGCCCTAAGTGTTAAATTATATAATCGATTACATCAACTGACTAAATCAATAATTGACCTGTTACCCATGATAATTCATGACATATTTAGAATTGACTTGACAGACACCCTTGGTATGATGTCTAGTCTATTCAGTGGGTGGAATGCCAAGGGTGATCTTAATGCCTATCTGCTCGATGAAAGGGTTCAATCAGACATTCATATACCACCTGTAACCCATAAAGGGGCGTTCAGAGTCTGTTATCTCAAGGCCCATGCGTACAAGTGTGAGTTTTGTGTCGTTCTGGTACCTTCTGGTACATACCCATCCAGGAATATTATAGATAATGAGTTTCTGTTCTGAAATCAGCACAGGAAGTCAGGGTATATTACTCAAAAATTTATTGTAAAAAAAAAAAAAAGGCCAGGCAAGGTCCGAGAAGAACTGCTCAAAATGAAACAAATTATTTCACAGGTTTTGATAAGGCCTGGACATACTGGAACACAGATGAAATATTCTTACAGTTGAAAGTGGAGCTGTTCGTTGTTGATGTTGTAAAATGATCCATAGGAATAATCGGAATCCATGAGTTCTTCAGACACACTAACAGGCCTTTTCGTTATCTTTTGGAGAGGAACGCTACCCTGGAAATATAGCCAGCAAGGAAGCAGAAAATTAAATGGACTAAAATTTAATGCAAAGTGGATGGCAATGTGTTCCTGTTCAAAGTAGCTGGCTGCAGGTTACTGCCTTGTAATAAACACCCAGACCCATAGATAACAGTTCTACACTTGATCGAGGAAGTCTTCAGTACTGAGGGAATTATGCATCTCTGTCAGAATATGCCTCTGAAGAGAGCGTGCTCACTGTACACCCATTCTGATGTATGTAAACCTTGATCTACCAGGGTGGAAAGGAATAATATAACCTGTTTTCTGTGTGGGTGCCCGCTCAAAGCTCAGCGGGGTTAAAAGCATGTTGCCTTGTGGAAATGCTTGAAATAGCTAAGGGCCATCAAAAGCTGCTAGGTGTAACGTGCATTGAGATAGCCTAAGGTTATGTGGTCTTAGGAGTAAGACTTGTGAAGTGATGGTCAGAAATGTTCTGATATAAACCTCAAGGTCAAAGGTTTTGATGTTGTCCACAGCTAGACAAAGCTCGCAGGCTAATGTGTTGCATTGACTGCGGGCATCGTTGTTAACATGGACATAGAGGCGTAAATTGATGAAGGAGCACTGCATGAGTGATAGGGGACACAGCCATGTTTTTAGACCACAGGTTAAACTTGTCATCGTCATTACACGCTTGACTAGCTTAGGTTGCCTGCCTTATGACAGCATGCCTCCTCGATCTGTTCATGACGGTTATATCCTCATGTGTGACTACACAGGAGCACTGAATTGCTGTGTTCCTGATGGTTATATCCTCATGTGTGAGTACACAGGAGCGCTGAATTGCTGTGTTCGTGACGGTTATATCGTCATGTGTGAGTACACAGGAGCGCTGAATTGCTGTGTTCGTGACGGTTATATCGTCATGTGTGAGTACACAGGAGCGCTGAATTGCTGTGTTCGTGACGGTTATATCCTCATGTGTGAGTACACAGGAGCGCTGAATTGCTGTGTTCCTGACGGTTATATCCTCGTGTGAGTACACAGGAGCGCTGAATTGCTGTGTTCGTGACGGTTATATCCTCATGTGTGACTACACAGGAGCGCTGAATTCCTGTGTTCCTGATGGTTATATCCTCATGTGTGACTACACAGGAGCGCTGAATTGCTGTGTTCGTGACGGTTATATCCTCATGTGTGACTACACAGGAGCGCTGAATTGCTGTGTTCCTGATGGTTATATCCTCATGTGTGACTACACAGGAGCGCTGAATTGCTGTGTTCCTGATGGTTATATCCTCATGTGTGACTACACAGGAGCGCTGAATTGCTGTGTTCCTGACGGTTATATCCTCATGTGTGAGTACACAGGAGCGCTGAATTGCTGTGTTCCTGACGGTTATATCCTCATGTGTGAGTACACAGGAGCGCTGAATTGCTGTGTTCGTGACGGTTATATCCTCATGTGTGAGTACACAGGAGCGCTGAATTGCTGTGTTCGTGACGGTTATATCCTCATGTGTGAGTACACAGGAGCGCTGAATTGCTGTGCTCATGACAGTTATATCCTCATGTGTGAGTACACAGGAGCACTGAATTGCTGTGTTCATGACAGTTATATCGTCATGTGTGAGTACACAGGAGCACTGAATTGCTGTGTTCATGGAACAAAACAGCAACAGGCTCACTGCAGTGATACATTCCTGCGTAGGTACGGCTTTGACACGAGATTCTGGGCTGTAACATTAATCTCATAATCTCTTGATCTTAAACTGTCAAATAACTAACTCCACCTCACCTAAAATACTACGCTGGAGACATTAATTCATGCCAAGGTCGGGACACACACTTCTATGGGTGGTGTGCTTGCAGTGTTCTCCACAAAGTTTGATCATGTAACCTGGTGTGTGTGATAGTAGAATGTCAGACATCAGTGATACAAAGTCATGCAGCTAGTTATGCTAGTATCACCATGCCAAGACATCAGGATTTCCCCTTGTAACACAAATGGTATCTACCGGAAGAAGCATGTCAAAATACATGAAGCATTTATACAAACAAGCAAAGCCTCAGTACCAGGATATCAAATGTTTGTTTTATAAGAAGTTGATAAAACTTCACCAGATAGTCTTAAGTGGCCCAAGCCACTTCAAGCACATGTGTTTAAAAGTAAAGCTAGAGATGAAGTACAGAACATCCATACTGCTTCCTGGTAACATTGCTGCAGGCAATGCTATAAATATTAGAACTAACACTACACATGTACCATCTTATACAAGGACACATTGTGATACGCCAGAGATAATGTACCATCTTATACAAGGACACATTGTGATACGCCAGAGATAATGTACCATCTTATACAAGGACACATTGTGATACGCCAGAGATAATGTACAATCTTATACAAGGACACATTGTGATATGCCAGAGATAATGTACCATCTTATACAAGGACACATTGTGATACGCCAGAGATAATGTACCATCTTAAACAAGGACACATTGTGATACGCCAGAGATAATGTACCATCTTATACAAGGACACATTGTGGTACGCCAGAGATAAGGTTGAAACCAATGGTTAAACCAGAGGATTAGGATACAAATATGTTAATGTGAGTTTCAGTTTGCTGTTTCCTTGTGGTTAAGCTATCCTCTCCTCAGCAGATATTGTATGCTTATATCAGAGTTGATGTGTTACCGAATAACAGAGTTTTTAGGGTTTTCATTACTGTGATTCAGGCCAGTTCTTCATTTAGGTCAATACATGCAATGTATTTGAGAGACACTTTGATAAAACTTCCAACAATGAGTCACTGTTAAGTGTATAAAACAGATGAGCTAACAGATCTGTGTAGGCTGGATAAAATCTGTTTGTGTTGTTTGAACACAGTGGGAATGAGTGTTTGTAGCCTTGTTTTAGATTACCAATAGACAGTATGTCTACAAGAAGACTCTCATGATGGTTTAAAGTTAGGGATGTTCTCTTTGAGGAAGCCATGGAATGGCTGGGAAATTCAGCTTATTTATAAGACGACTGTAGACCAAATGCCTATATGTATCCATAAAGTGTCACGCCCAAATTTAAAACGCATACCTGTTGATTTCATGATGTTGTATAACCCAGGTTATTCCTATGATCTGAGAACACACTCTATTCTCGTGTGTTATCCTGTGATCCCGTTGTTTTCCTATCATCCCAGTGTTATCCACTGCCTTCTTTTCATGTAGATGACTATGAGGAGCACAGGGCAAGAGTGATGTAGCAGTTTCCCGAATATATGTATGGTGTTTACCATGGCCCTGTTGTAAGAGTACCTTAGTAAACGTTAATTTTATCAGTTACATGTTTACTGAGTGAAAGGATACAAAATTAATTTATCCTGCAGAAGAATGGAAAAACTAAACTGAAAATTTGTTTCTTGATAAGCAAAAGAAGCCTCAACAGTTGTTTCCTGTCACGTCAAGGAGTTTTGAATTACCAAACAGTGATGTGGGAATTGAGACGTCATAATGTTATTGACAATGTTCATTCAACATTCCATTCCTTTGTGACTTTGTGACTTGGTGTCATTGTTGCGTCACTTTGTAACTGTTATGTCGTGGAGTTCCCCCCTACTGTTGTGTAATCAGGCACTTAGAGTATCCGCTGCAGGGTGAAGAGTTATACCTGTCTATCACATGGCCATTACTGTCCAATCAAAAGCAGAGAATTTTGTCTGATGCGGGATAAGAAGAGTTATCAAGCACATTAGAAAACAATTGCTTGTGGCTGTTCAGACTTGTTTCCACACCTTTTCTGAAATAAACTTGGTTGTGTTTTATGTTGTCTGTTTAAGGTGTTCAGCAAAACCACGTGAACATGAAAAGTCTGTATTTTATATGTTTTATTTTATTTTGCTTTTATCTGTTGTCATAGATACAGTGGTGTTTAATTTTACTGAATTATTGCACCGTTATTGCAGAGAGTACTGACACTTGTTAACCAGTTACAAAATGCCTTTTTACAAAAACTTTTGATTATCTCAAAGAAACTTTTGATTTACATATTAACAGTGTTCCAGAAATAAAGGGACAATGATATCCTTCTTACACTAAATTAAGCATTTATCTCCAAAATAATGCTCACAAGATTTAACCACCTGAAGACATCCTGGTCCTGATGTAATCGTAGATCAGCATAGATGTGGGAGGCATTATTTCATGCTTTTCCTTTCAGACAGGAAAGTAATTTGTGTGATATTGTATTTTCAGCAAAAATTAAACGCATGCTGTGATGACATTGAGAAGTTTGTGGCCAGATTACAGCAGGCTGCAGAAGCGTACAAAGAATTGGAAAATCGGAAAAAAGAACGAGGGAAGGCGAAATCCAAACAAGTGGGAGGCAAGTAAACCAACAGGCATAAACTGTTATATGTCCACTGATCCTTGATTATTTGATGCGATAGTGTATGATTAAAGCAGCATAACATAACAGTTGATTCCAGCTGTCATGTTTCATTCATTCCAATCATGTTGTGGGAATGGGATGACCAAAGGTAGACCTGATCTTAAAACTTAAGGCTGTTTGAGTGATGCCTTAAATCATTGGATGTTAATTTGGTGGTCAGGAATTTGACATTCCCCTAAATCACCTTGGATTATCTCCATGGTGGATTCCAGCTGAAGTTAATCTTGCAAATGGAGAGCAGATTTGGTTTTCACTGTCATTGCAGCCATAAATTACTTGAACATTAGTTCTAACAAGGACATCAGGTCAGTCATTTGTCAGTGAAGTGAAACTTCTGTGACATTGGCTGTTTCTTCTCTTTTGTCACCTCAGTGTTCTGATGTATATCAGAATGTTACTTGCATTTCTTTGGCATGGTTGGTTATTAGACAATTCCAATTAACTCAGTGTTTTCAGTTTAGTTTGTACAGTTCTTTTCAGAGTAAAGGCTTTCACTGGTTAAAACCGAAACACTTGAAATAAATTTCTGCTTGCATAGTCTGATGTTAGGCAGCTGGAACCTGATTGCTATTGTGAGCGTGTTATGAATGAGTTCAGCCAAGGAATGTGACCCCATTTACATTTCCATGATTAATTTTCTTACTCAGATCGTGTTTAGTGTTCAACTGCCTTGGCTGTGAAGCTCAAATTTCCTACCTAAGGGGCTTTGTGTTTTATTGGCCCTGTTACCTTCTTCAAATGCATGCTACTATCTGTTTTCGGTGGCACACAAAGATTGGCTTCAGTATCATTGAATTGTGATAACAAGGGTTATGCGTGTGAGGAAGTTGATGGATTGTCCCTCCAGGTTAAGGTTGATGCTCATGTGCATGGATGGCAGAAAGTCATATCATTGAAATTGTAAACATACTATAACAGAGATACATTCAAGCTGAAACATACTGTTTGCAAAGTCTGTAAACTCTAGGTCAGTGCAGAAGTAAGTGTTCAGTGAATGGGCCAGAAGTAAGTGTTCAGTGAATGGGCCAGAAGAGTAAAGATGTGACTATGAGAAACTTCGTGATTGTTTATTGTGTTGGTAATAAGATATTCCATCTTCATATTTCTGGCAGAAATATCACATCATTAAAGAAAGTAAACATTATGTACCAGTAACATTGGCTCCATATGGGGACAGATAACCGTTAACTTTGAAGGTACATTAACACGCACACATGTAGGTATTTGTGCCTTTTTATGTTGTAATTCTAATACATAGAGCAAATATTTATCAATTCTGGAAATTTGCGATGTCAGACTGAAGCACAGTTGTGGTACATGTACTTGCGTTTGTTGTGGCTCAGGATGCAAGAGAATGGATCAGCCTGAGGACTTCTGGACTTGTGTGACTTTGTACCACAACTTGCACATGGATCATCCTGTACACTTTGCATGACAGTCCATCTCCAAGAATTTAATCCTTCATATAGCATGCAGTTGGGACAGATTGTCCAGTAAGCTTGTTCAGTTGGGACAGATTGTCCAGTAAGCTTGTTCAGTTGAGACATTGTCTAGTAAGCTTGTTCAGTTGGAACAGATTTTCCAGTTGGGACATTGTCCAGTGAGCTTGTTCAGTTGGGACAGATTGTCCAGTGAGCTTGTTCAGATGGGACAGATTGTCCAGTAAGCTTGTTCAGTTGAGACAGATTGTCCAGTGAGCTTGTTCAGTGTTGATAATTGCATTGTGCAGTGGTTGTCATTTATGAACCATTGTACTATACGATTAGACTTTATTTGGTGTTACTCCATTATTGGCTGGTACCCTGTATATTCTTGAGTACGGCGTAAAACACGAATCAAATCAACAAATAAAAATACCCTGTACTGTGTTGAATTGATTGATGTGGTGTGGTTCTGAGGTATCACTGATCCACGGTGTCTTGGCAGTGTTTGGCACATCATCTGACTTGACTAGTATGGCAGTTGGTTTGTGATTGTGAGGTGTTTTCGTTGAGAGACATTTGTTAGTGTAGGGACATGCACCTCAGAAGGGTGTCTAGGTTTGAGCTCATACAAAGGTGTCTAGGTGTGAGCTCATACATAGGTGTCTAGGTGTGAGCACATACATAGGTGTCTAGGTGTGAGCTCATACAAAGGTGTCTAGGTGTGAGCTCATACACAGGTGTCCAGGTGTGAGCTCATACAAAGGTGTCTAGGTTTGAGCTCATGCAAAGGTGTCTAGGTGTGGGCTCATACAAAGGTGTCTAGGTGTGAGCACATACAAAGGTGTCTAGGTGTGAGCTCATACAAAGGTGTCTAGTTTTGGGCTCATGCAAAGGTGTCTAGGTGTGAGCTAAAAGACAGATGTTTGTGGAAATCTGCATATTTACAGCATTCTAGGACTGACTTCATGGCCCTTATGTGAGTCAGTGTAATGTAGATATGCATGTGTATGAGTCTTGACTCAGAGAAGTTACCAGCACTGTGAAGGTATTTAACATGGGTAACCTTTTCCACCTGCATTCCTGAAGAGGTGGATGCTCACAAACCTTGTGGGACAACATAATTTTTAGGTGTCAGAATGTGTTAATGCTGACAAGCAGCTGTAACTCATTCAGCTGCATTCTTAAGAGTTATATTACACAAACCAGAGGACACGAAGGTATCCATTTACACAATTACAGCCAGTGTTTGCTGTTGGTTTTTGTGAGTGAAGCCAGTTCCTGTTGTTAGCCAGCTCCTGTCCCTTCATTCTTGACACACCGTCTATTTTGATTTTGAGGTCACAGGTGATGTTTGTGTGTCACAGAATCTATGTTGTTGCACTTGATCCTGAACTACCATCATGTTAAGGTTCCATGGGTGGATAGATGGATCAATTACAAGAAGAAAATTTGTAACACACATTGCAATCTGTTTACATTCTAATGCACACTTACGTATATAGTTTGACAAACTCAATAATGAGTAATGCTGATGTGACTGAAGTAACTTACTGCCTGTATGGCACGTTGGGTGTCCTGTATGGTACATTGGGTGTCCTTTATGGTATGTTGGGGGCCCTGTATGGTATGTTGGGTGCCCTGTATGGTACTGTATGGTATGGTGGGTGTCCAGTATGATAGATTGGTTGTCCTGTATGGTAAGTTGGATGTCCTGTTGGTACATTGGGTGCCCTGTATGGTATGTTGGGCGTCCTGCATGGCTCGTTGGATGTCCAGTGTTGTGTGTGGGGTGTCCTGGTGTCTGCAATGGCAGCATTACAGAACAGACAGCTGTTGAAACCAGAACTGCTTCTAGGTGTTTTAAAAGTATATGAACTTGAAATTAAATAATGGCAAAAAAAGGTAACAAATTACAAGCTGGTATGTGAAGTAGATGTTTTATTGCGTTTTTGAAAAATCCAGTAGTTGATTGACCCAACTTCAAAATGTGAAGAAGTAACTTGATGGCTTTAGCCACACCAGCCAGTCACTGTGTTAATCTGTCACCAGTGAGGGCTCATTAAGATCACAAACTACACTGTCACCATTGAGGGCCATTAAGATTACAAACTGCACTGGCAGCAGTTAGGACCATTAAGATTACAAACTGCACTTAGTTAGGCCAAGGAAGATTACAAACTGCACTGCCTACATTACACATTTAATCCTGTGTCACTGATGCTTGCACCTAGGCATTTTAGGGAGTACATAACTCCTCCATCAGTACAATGTAGGAACAGGTTGACACACACATACATATGCAGACAGCTCAGGCAAAAAAACAATTTGCTTTCAACAACTTTTTGTGTTCGCTTTCAAAGCATTTTATTCTCAAGGAAGAAAGTGAAACCTCGACCCTGAAAAGCATTGCTCTTTGTATTGTGTAAAATGCGTGGTTGTAATACTGCACATGAAGAGTAGCAACCCTTTTGTATGGGTGGGCTTATTTTTAGTTTATTAATCAGATAAAGACTCCAGCAATTTTTTTTTTGGATGATGAGCTCATTTGCCTACGTATTTATGTGTAAAATTAGCTTTACCGCTGTCTGCTTGGTGAACCATCCCGTCTTACCACGTCAGCGGTTGAAATCTGTGATGATGATTATTACAAAAACAGGTCGAAACAGGTCGAAGAGTCGGTGGGTGGAGAGAAAAGTACACATTGCCTCATGTGCACATGTCAGTCTCTCTGCGACAGCCCAAAATTTCATAACTTACCCTGAGACATGGAATCATTATGTCTCTGCTTGGGCGTCAGTTGTGTGTTGCTGCTGTTCTTGAGCAAACAGCTCCATAGTTTATAATATACACGTGTATTGAGGATTTTGGAGCCAGTGATCTCATGTGATATCTCCTATGTGTTGAACTTGTCTAATGAATGTGACATCTAATGCCATTAAAATATGAAGAGCATTTTGTGTTGTTTGTTCTGTAAAGGATGGCAGTTATATTCTGCTGTATTTCATCTTCGTTGATCATAAATACCTGTATAGTGGTTTGGCTTGTGTAAGCACTTACATGTAAGTGCCTGGCTGTTTAGGAGGTTTTTGTGCAAAATTGATCGTAGAGATCACTCGCCTTTGTACAATATAATGTTCTTTCTGTTTTGAAGGTAACTCGGTCAATTTGCAGATGATCTCTGAACCACATCACCAAGCAACTCCCGCCTCCAGTTTTCAGACATATAGAAACATTATACAGTAAATGGATTATGTGTACTTCAGTATATGACATGAACATAGAACTTGGTTGAGAGAAATGTGTGCGTTCATAATGTCATTCAAATCAAAGAGGTTTCTCAATTTTTGGGGGGGTTTTTTTGTGTCTTTTCAGATGGTATGCTGAGCATGAGAGCCAAACCTCCAAGGAATGATGATTTCATAGATATCTTCCAGAAATTTAAATATGCCTTTAACATCCTGGTGAGTTTACATGAGTCACCTGTGGTCCTGTCAATCTGCCCTGCCAATCATAGTGTTCCCTCTCTTAAGGGTTCAAAAACTTCAATATCATGATTTTATTACAGTAATTTATAGGGGAAAGTCAGTTTGTGGTGTATTGTATGTAGCTAGTACTAGTTCATCTAGCTGCTTTCATATTTTAAAAGTTTTGAATGAAGTAAGAGGCTTTGTTAACAGTATGTGTGTGTTTGCCCATCTGCCATCACGTAGCCTTGGTAACGAGCAGAGAAATACAGAAGAAACAGATGAAAACAAGCTAAAATTTCACCCATAACCAGATGGCTAAATTGCATAGTTTATCTGATTCTGAGAGTTCTGTTAATCTTAATAGAAGTTGATGTAAAGGTAAATTTAACTTTAAGCACCACTCGCAGCCTTTATTTACCTCTGAAAATGCATTTTTTGGGAACATTTAAGGCCATTTACTCTAGTTTTTGTAATAGCTTCCTTCATGTAACACCTGGATGTGTACCTGCAGATCCATATCATACAAAACCACACTCAACAGTGTTAATTGGCTGTTGTCTGTATTCTGACGGATAACATGTGGCTGTGACAGTAGAGGGGTCAGGATGCATACACATATTAGGGTAATGCATCTTGTAAGGCAGCAATGCTCATAGATTGTCTTTCAGATTTTTTTAAAGTACATGTTATCTGGAATAACAAGATATTCGTGTAGATGTGACATTTTGGTTTGAACTTTGTTTAATACAACAGGAGTAAGAACATGTATCTAATTTGGAAATTGTACACATGTGAGGCAGGATAGACAACTGAATTGTGTTTATGTCAGAAAGAGTTGGATCAGTTTAATAAAACCGTACCTTCATTGTTTCTTTATTTGATGGTGAAGTCAAGAAAAGAATGTATACTTTCTGTCTCCTTTTCCTGAATAGCCTGATATTTTTATTAAACTTAGCAACCTTATAGAAATTGTATGTATCCAGATTTTGAGCAATTGTAATAGGGTTAACTGACTTATGTTAGTAGTGACTGGTTTTTACCTGTGTCTTAAAATAAAATGGCCACTATTTTGTTGTAGATTCATTTACATTCTGTTGTTATTCAAATAATTTTTATTGAAATTTGTGCACAGTTACTCTAACTCACTCTCCTGTTGTTAAATTGCACTTTTGGGGGTGAAATCTTTGATGGGTGTGGCACATGTAGAGTTTCTATTAATTGCCTACTGATGAGATTTAGTGAGGGCTGTGACTCTGTCTGGTCTTCAGGTGTATGAAATCTTTGATGGGTATGGCACATGTAGAGTTTCTATTAATTGCCTACTGATGAGATTTAGTGAGGGCTGTGACTCTGTCTGGTCTTCAGGTGTATGAAATCTTTGATGGGTATGGCACATGTAGAGTTTCTATTAATTGCCTACTGATGAGATTTAGTGAGGGCTGTGACTCTGTCTGGTCTTCAGGTGTATGAACATGTCCTTGTGTTTAACAGGCCAGGTTAAAGCCATATATCCACGATCCAAATGCACCGGAACTCGTCCACTTCCTGTTCACACCGCTCAGCTTGATCTATGAGGCGAGTCGGGATGTCAACAACCCTCCCCCGCTGGCGTCGCGCGCTGTCTCCCCCCTGCTGACCAGAGAGGCCAAAGATTTGCTCCTCAACTGTCTGACGTCCAAGGAACAGGAATTTTGGATGTCTCTTGGAGATGCCTGGTTTATGACCAGGTAGCCTACTACTGCATTTCAAACTTTAATATGTTCGAATTTAAAAGATTTGCCCAATATCTGTTTCTTTTACTGTTTTTATGTATAGATCTGCTATCTACTGTATCATTTATTTTGAAGCTCACCTCGATACCCTGATTTTAACCTGAGTCTTCAGTGAGGGTGTTCACCAGGCAACTGAACTGTTAAGTTCTATCAGAGGTTCACTTTGGCTTGACTGATGATGTGGCATGTTCAGAACCAGGTCTTGATCTAAGACAGAAGGATTGTCTGATTCCTGGCAGGCTGTGATGGTTTCCCCAAAGCTCTGGCCAGTTTTCTGCACCCACAAACCGGACCACCCTCAAGCATGTGACTCCTGGCCATTGTCAAACCTTGCTTTAACCCTTCATCCAACTTGCTCTCTCACCTAATTTTGTTTGTTTCAGGGAACAGTGGCGAGGCTCAGTCCCACCGTATATGCCTCGTTTCTACAATGGCTGGCAGCCAGCACCGTCTGATATAGATGAGGACCCACGTGGTGCCATGAATCAGGCAGTGGTGGCTCAGATGGCTCAGATACGTCACCGCAATGAGCTGGACTTGGCCAGAGACAAGGTGAGCTCTGATGTCATGCATGCGTCAAGAACTAGTGCTCCGGTTTTGCGTGTTTTCTTAAATTTTGATGGTTACTTTGCCTCAGATCATCTTTGAAATGTTGAAATAAAAAAATTCACTTATTTTTATTGTCCTAACATCCATAGAACACACAGCTTTGCTGTCGTTCTTGCTTTTAGCTTCCATTGTTTATTCACTAGTAGGAAGTACATGGACAGATTGTTATTTGCTAAATTTCAGTGGTTTTCCTCCTACACTATGATTTCCTACAGGTCCATTTTACATTAAATAATACAATTAAATAATACCAGTAGCAAACGTTTTTACACAATATGGTCATTGATTGACAGCGTTTCCATTTTGCAAGCTCACTGCCACTTCACTCTTGATTTCTGGTGACCTCAATCAATATCACACTATGTTCCATTAAATGATGTGGCTGAATTGTAGTAATGCTATAATAATTCCTCTGTCATTGCAAGTTGTACCTCCACTGTGTGTGTTTACTTGACAGGCATCTATGAACAAATCTTAACAACCACTGTCCCTCTGGTTTTCAGGCAGCCAGTCAGGTGTTGTCCTACCCCCCTGTGGAGGAGAGGTTCCCACGCCCATACACAGACCGTCGGGATGAGCCGATAGAGAATTTCAGCACGAGGTTGCCCACCCCACCCCCTGGGGCTCTAGGGGGTGACCCTCGAGTTGCGGGATACCAGGAGTATGTAGAAAGGCATATTGATAGGTGTGGCTTCCTGCTTCCTCTAACACTACTAACATGATCGTATTGGGCGAATGGTGTGATTGCAGTGCTCTCCCCTTGATTGATGTTGGCCTGATCAATTTTAATGATATTGTAATTGTTTTTAGCGTTGAAAGATGCATTGTATCTCATAAAGTTTGAATGGTGATATCTGCTGTAGTGTTAGTTTGAGTGTGGCTTTTTTCTCCTTGTGGAAAGATGCTGTTATTCGAAAAATCAGTGATTCAGAAAAGTTCTTGCCAGCATAGAGGTGATGCTCTTGTAGTTTTGCCCCGTGGTAGTTTCTCTATTGAAATGAACCAATGCTAACAATCTCCTTTAGTTTTATAAGCATGCATTGTTGGCTTGGCTTGATTTAAGGTTGGTTTCATTATGTTTGAGCATTGCATTCATTCTCTTAATTTTTACATGTGTGTTTTCCTTTTATAGTTTAATTTATGACATTCACCTTTCAGATTTACATTACTCGTGTACAGATGTGTACTAATTAGTTCGCTTTCCTTTGAGGGTGAGATTCCTGAAAGCAACAACTGACATGACAGAGGCATTATGCTCATCATGAAGCTTTTATTTTGAAGATTTTAGCCACAGGTTTCAGTCACAGGAACCAGGAAAATGTATTACTCCAGCCTGGGTTTATGACTTTTCACTCCCTTGTCCTGTTTGGTGTAAACCCTAAACCATCTTCAAGCAGAGACCTGTGTGTGATGTTTATCACCAGTACTGTAATATAAAAAATATTGTGCACAATATTAGTCCATGCATAAATTGACATATAGTGTAAGTTGTGGAAATCTAATATTGATAATGCAGTCAGTGATATATGAAAATTGATTTACATGAACTGCGTCGAATTACATGAGACAACTGCTGAAGTATTTGCTGACCAGTAAACAGGAAACTGCGTAATGATAGTCCCTGTGTCACTGAGGCCATCATTGCTGGCCAACTGTTTCTCAGTACAAGACCTCCTCTATGCATATATACATATGTGTAAGTATAAATGTGTATGCTGCATATCTTGCCACTTGCTTGTGTCTTCTCCATTTCCTTTATTCTCTGTTTTAAAATTGTCAGCTGTAATATGGATTGGAATTTGTGGGTTGAGAAGGGGGTAGTCATCCTCTCAGTTGCAGACATCACCATTGCATAATTTGGATATTAAACTATCTAATTTATTTGATTGTTCAGCATTACTCAGGCTTACACTTGGGAAGTGTGAAGCGTATTGAATAACCAGGGAATTGAAGGACACACATACAGGGATTCCATCCTCTGTAGTTAGACACCTACATTAGGATTACCAAGTAATACATTATGGGGGAATCGGGAATGATGTTCCAACGTACGTGTATGTCAGATAACCTCGCCCTCACCAACCCCTTTCCTTTCTTAAGGTGTGGTGTTGCTAGATGGTTCTATGGGTTGCCTTGCTCTCTTTGGTTTTGCATGATAATTTGGTGTGCTAATTTCAGTAAAGTTTGTGTCTGTCTTGCCCCAGTGTGGTCCTGTGTCATCCACAGTGTTAGATGTGGGATCAGATGATACCAGACATCCCTAGTGTGGTCGTGTGTCGTATACACGCCGTATAGGTGTGGGATCAGATGATACCAGACATCCCTAGTGTGGTCGTGTGTCGTATACACGCCGTATAGGTGTGGGATCAGATGATACCAGACATCCCTGGTGTGGCCCTATGTGGTATACAGTGTTATATCTGGTGTCAGGTGATACCAGATGTCCCTAGTATGGTCCCAGTAGACGTGGCCAGTACATAGTGCTGCCTTAGATTGCATGACCTTAGACTAGTACATGTAGTATTGCCATTAAACCTCAACAGCCTAATCCTTGGTATGGTAAGTGACATGCAATGGGACAGTATGTGTGAGTGTGTTTTTTGACATTTACTAGTTTTTTCTCTCTCTCTCTCTCTTTTTTTTTTTTTCTTGTTTTGTTACTTTTTTCTTGTTTGTGTATCTTGGGAGTTGACCCTAGGACACCCTAGAAGTACATTGTAATTCCTCAAAATTTTAGCCTCAGTTTGGTCAAGTGTATGGGTGGTTGTCTCTTTCTACGGGAACTCTACACCTCTTTACACCAGTTGCAGGAATTCAGTGACATTTAGTTTACATAAACGCCCCGTGCACAGAACTAAGGAGCGACCCATAACACCAACCCATTGTTTCACAAACCTTCTGGTGTCCATTGTTATCTGTAGATAACTATAGTCAGAGCAAAGACTGTGTTTATTTCATTTACTTCAGATAAGTCCATAAGCTCACTCTACAGTATGTCCTGACTTGTCCTTTGTGTTTTAGATCTATGTATCAAAATGATTTGGAATCCATAGGCTCAGTGCATTGATTGTGATGTGGAGTTGGCAAAGTTTTTATGCTGTACAAAGAAAGAAGTTTTATACCTGTTCTCCATGTGACATGAAGTCAACTTTTCGTGTGGTGTATGTCTCCAGCTGTGTTCCTTCGACTTACACTAATGTACATATCCATGTGACTTGGAATTTTTTTACCATCATTAAAAGCTGATGATTACTGAGCTGAATTCCATCCTGTTAGCTACTTGTAGTTAAATCTCCAAGGCTGTCATGATGTGGTACTTTTGAGAGATTGTGTACCATGCTAACCTGGTGAGACTGAAATTCCTCAGATCTGGTTGATAGACAGTCTTGGTGGTCTAAGTACTAGAAAGGTTTTATCTTACATCTACATGCCTTAATTTTAGAACATTCAGCTAAGTCTTATTCCGGTTGTGTTTTCTTTTGTTCAATTTAAAAAAATGATAAGAATTACAAAATTCTTTTAATAGTGCTTTTTTTAATCCATCTTCGTTATTCACCCAGCAGTGATTTTTGTAAAATTAGCACTCATTGTTTGTAAATAGTAAATTGAGTGGAATTTCCTTGTGTAGTACCTGACTTGCTGGATAATAAACCCTGCAAAGTTTACATTGTACTTGGTTGTGATGGTAAGTGACATTGTCTGTTGTAGAAACAAGCGGATTCATGATGACCGTGGTATAATTCCATCATCCTCGCAGACATCCATGAGGCCACTTCTCCGGGATGAGGCACAGTTGGCGTTTGCCAGAGACCTTAAGGCCAGAGGAGCCAAGTAGGTTGAACAGTGGAGTGAGCGTGTAAAAGAAAAAAACAAAACATAACTAAGAGGCCACTGAAAAATGTATTAGAAATCTGTTGTGTAATGGGTACTTGTACTGGTGCACATAAACATGCCATTCCAGCATAAAATATGGTGCCTGGAATTCAAACAGTTGACAGCAATTTAAGAAAAGCTTTTTTGAGAAATAAGTGAAAGTAGTTTTGGATATACAGTCAGTTCTTTGTGATTTTTACCTGTCATCCAGCTTTGGCCAAGGGGTATTGTCGTAGCAGGTGGCGTCCGTCTGTCCATTCATCCGGCCATCTGTCTTTCCGTATCCTTGTAAACGCTTTATCTGTAGAATGGTCCATCCGATGTTCACCAAGCTTAAACCACAGTTATACTTTGGCATTAGGAAGAACCCTGTTGATTTTCAGCGACCTTGACCTTTTTCATGGTCACTGGGGACTGAAGTTAAATTGTATAAAAGGCTTTAAAACATATCAGTAGAACGGCTTAGCCCAAGTACACCAAACGTACACTGCAGCATGAAGAAGAACACTGTTGACTTTCCTTGACCTTTTTCTTCAAGGTCATTGGGGTCATTTAAGTTAAATTTTATGAAAGGCCTGTTAACGCTCCATCTCGAACAGTTTGGCCCAAGTTCACCAAGCTTATATTATACCTATACACTTTTATGAATGGCTGCTATTATACATAATATTTCTTGGAATTTGTATCTATTGTACATGTACATTGTACATGTGCCTAAGGCCAAGGAGTTTTATGTGCATTGCACAATTTTCTACATTGTTTACAGTTAGATGTACTTTGTAACTGTTTGGTTCTAAATTTATGATTGTGTGATTTTATTCTTGCTTCCTAGAATTTATGAAGTCGTACACAGAAGACAAGGGAAAAATTCCAAGGAATTAACCGTTGATGAAGGAGATATATTAGAGGTATGATGGTGAGCTGTGAAGTTGAAGAGAATGGTTTTCTGCCCTCAACAAAAGGAGACAAATCTTGCAAATGATAGTGGTTCCCTATGCCAGTGATTGCAATAACTGTAGAATCCAGTGTGAACATTTTTTTTATTTTTGATTCTTACTGGATGAGCTTTATCTTTGAGAAATTAGCTTTTAACTGCTCACATGTGGCTTTTTAGTCAAGAACTGTTATCGGGTACATTTAGGGTTTAGTGGTTTCCTACATAAATGTATGACAGTGATCTACAGGTGGAGGAAACCTGGCCAAATCCAGAGGAAACCATTACGTCTAGCCACTCTAACTGAAAATCACCCTGTCTTAAGGCGGCAGTCAGGCTGGTCAAGCTTGGTTTCAAAGCAAAAGTATAAACACATGTATATCATTGTGTATATAATGTGTCTTATAATGATAATGCAGGTTTTAGAAGATACCCGAAACTGGTGGAGGTTGAGGAATTACCTTGGAGAAATCGGCCATGCCCCTTACACCATTCTAAAAGAGTACAAAGATGAGGATAACGGTTATGATGATCGGGTGAGTACTGAAGAGTTTAGCTAAAGGGAGACAAGTGAAGTACCTCCGATGAAAGCCTGTCTACATGTACAGCTTGTTTTGGTTTTAGAATAACAACGTAACTTTAATGTATTAACAGTACTGATTGGCCAAGTATGTCTTCCTGAATTTTGATATTACACCTTTCAATGAATTGATAAAGTTTAGTATACTTCCTATTGGTGCCCTTGTATTCGAATGTTTGCATGTAACATCAGAGTGTTGAATGATGGCATATGTATACTTTTTCCGGTCTGTTGAATAACAGTTTCTTTAGTTCCATTGGACCACAGAGTAAGGTGATACTCTACAAAGTATCCTACTTGGTAGTTTTTGTAGTTTTTCTGATTCGTAATTTCATCCTTTGTAGTTGAATAATTGAATCCAAAATTTAGAAATTCATGTCCCACCATACAACATTCTACACTGGTTTACCTTGATGGTCATCATGAATGTTATTATTAGGAATGATACATGTCTGTGTTAGCATGTCCGAAGTCTGCTCTGAAAATTCCATGTCTGTCCTCTATAGTTCTCTCTCTGCCAGTAAGATTTTCCATAGATCAAGGTTGTTCATTGGATTTGTAACAAACTTGAACATTGGATCTCTTGAATGGGTTTCTTTGTAGAGGTGCCCTCTGCTCCCTGTTCCACACAAAAGAGAAATTTCTCATCTATTTATCATTATACTTCACATGATTTATTCTCTTTGCGCTCTTAATTCCACCATTGCATCATTTTGCACTTTTTTACTCACGACGCAGAAGACCCCCCGAGACACATATAATGCCTGATGCACATTTTAGCAGCGGCCGTGTAAATTATGTTATTGTGCTTCTCTTATCTTTGCTCACTTTAATCCACAGGTGGATTAGTTTGGAATTAATATAGTTAAATGCCTTTAGCATGAAGGAGAGCTCAATCCAGTCTTGTGTCTACTCGACTAAATTAAGCAATGAAATATTTGGCAATGATTCAAAATTTAAAATCAAGAATGGAAAGCACCTTTAGGTGTTTTCTGAACTGAAAGTCTATTCATGTGAGAGTTAATACTTAAACCATAATGATTGCTTCTATCTAATTCTGTACTTACACATGCTAATGTATATAACTACATGTATTAAGCTGCTGATGAGTATACATGCTAATGAGATTTGTTGATTTATTCTTGAGTGCCCTCTGGAATACCTACTTTTGTTGTGTGACCAGGACTAATTCAGATAGAGCTTATGAAATTAATGATTAACTTCAGTCAGCCACCGACTCACCATGTTATTCATCACAGTCTTAGTGGACATAGAGTGCTAGGTATATAAATATTGCTGGGGGATACACGTTTGTAGGGATATGCACAATGCCAGAGATATACACAGTGCTAGGGATATTCATAGTTTTAGGGATATACACATTGCTAGGTGTATATGCCTAGTATATACTAGGGATATATACAGTACTAGGGGGATATACAGTGCTAGGACGATACACATTACTAGGGAAACACACAGTAATGGCTGCTTTGGGAACTTCCAGGCTCATGTCATGGTTTGAGGAGATGGTTGTGTTCCGTCAATATCCTGTCCAGTGTCCCCTTGAATCACCAAGTATAAGTGGAGTAAAATGTGATGTGTTTCATTGCAAGAAATAATAGTGAAAACCTATAGATTTGCTCGTTGAGAACTCATTACTGCCTGTGGTTCTTGTTGAAGACTGATGACCTCCCTTGAAAACCAGAATAATTCCATATGTGATAATGTAGGCATAATAGCAAATAAATACCGCAAGGGTTGAATACTTACATTTCATTTAACCTCCTAACCCATCTGAATTGTGGCACTTCAGTAGTTATTAATATGGAAATAACTATTAATACATTCTAATAAACCTTAGATGGCTGATCAATATGAGGACAAAGCAAGTGTTTTAACACTGCCCAAAACCTAACAGTAATAAACATGAAGTGTTTTAACACTGCCCAAAACCTAACAGTAATAAACATGAAGTGTTTTAACACTGCCCAAAACCTAACAGTAATGAACATGAAGTGTTTTAACACTGCCCAAAACCTAACAGTAATAAACATGAAGTGTTTTAACACTGCCCAAAACCTAACAGTAATAAACATGAAGTGTTTTAAGACTGCACAAAACCTAACAGTAATAAGCATGAAGCACACTATACTACCCATCTTGCTTCAATCTGTCAATTACACACTATAAGAAGTGGCTGAACAAACTTCACTTAAACAATTCATTCTAGTAAAGTATTTTTAATACATCATTATGCCTGCTGTAAATGTTCACTTTCAAAAAGAAAAGCAAATGGTATAGCAGGATTAGGTGCCCAGTGCTGTTTCAGGCATTAAAACACCAGAGAGGGTTTTGCCAGGATATGGCAATAATCCTGCCCAATAGGGATTTCAACTTTGAACCTTTATGTCACTGAAGGTCAGAATAGTCCTGCTGTGCAGCATGACTTCACAGAAATGTCAGGCAACTATTTCTGATGACATTTACTATATAGCGAGTGTCTAAATAAGTGCCTCAAAAAGATATTGAGACCGAATGAACTATAGAAAAAAATTGAAGTTGGTTTGTGAACTTAAGAACTTCATGAAGGAAAAAAAATGTAAGTTCTTCCTGAACACAGTGAGATAGCTAATCAGTGAAATAAAGTCAGGAAACCTTGTCGAACATTTTTGACAAGTCACATCATAGAGTAGGACTCTTTTTCCCTTCAGCGACAAAAGGGTTTGAACTGGAAACTTCCCTATTGGCCTTAATCCTTAGCTACCCCAAAACTCCAGCTCTTGCCTGCTGTGCGGCTGTTTTATATCAGGAAGCATGTCAGGCTGTGGCAAGCAGTTCTGGGACCTCTTCACCTGTGAAGCTGAATACTGTCCCATACCTGTGAACCATTAAATGGATTATGCCACTGGAGAACACATGGGTTGGAGTGGTGACTAGTTGAGCATGTGGTGGTGGTGGTAGTGCATGATTTAGACAACCCTGATACATCATCAGGCTGCATTCAGAATTGTATACCTGCCCAGATTTCTGCCAGCAAGAAGAGAAAAAGAAAAATGACTGTTTTCAAGTTAGCAATTTAGCTCATAAATTGTTGGCTTTGACACTGCTGTCATAACAGTGTAAAAACAGTTGTAGTGGTACTACTAAGGCATCGATTTGTAAAACTGGCTGCTGGTTCCAAATTCTCCAAAGAAAAAAAAAAAAAAATCTAGGTGAAATGATGTGTATTTTGGTTAAGAAATCAAGGGCTTAGCATGCAAACATACTGCTCATATGTCCTCTTGCCTCCTGCATGAACAGATTTTCTTCAAACACAAAATGTTCACAAAATTCTGTTGTTTCAATTGTTAAAAATCAGTGTTATTTTTCCACAGAGAGCTTTCAGCAGGTTCTAGAGAGTGAGGCCTGGCCGGATTGAGCATAACTACAGCATTCCCGTTATCCGACGCCCCCTTGTACAGACCCACATTTAGTACAGCTAATCTCCACAAGTAGACATTATTACATGTGCATGCTCTGAGCTTTGTTGGGGTCATGTGTTTGATTGGAAGGATTGTTTGTACCAGATGTAGCACTACAGAGAGGTGTCCATATGTGTATATGTACCTGTATTCATGTGATAGGGCTGTGAAGCCAGTGTAATGTGTTCATACCAGGCTGTGTCAGCATATCAGCTGCATATATTCGGCTTATTATTTATTACAATTGTTTGCTGTTAATTATCATCTTCTGCATGTATGTTCACTGTCTGACCTTTGAACCTCTTCTCCCATTCGTGCTTGTGGCTCAGATGCCCGATCGAAACTTCGAAGGAGAACAACTTCACAAACGTAGCGACAGTGGAGGATATAGTGCCCACTTTCCCAGTTTTGGGGACTATGGCTCGGCAACGCAGCCTCCTTCCTCGACGCAATACCCTGCCAATGCCAACAGCAACAGCAACAACTATCAAAACTCCAGACAAGGACGTAGAGGTGAATTCCGCTACTTTTAGAAACATTTTTTTGAAAATTTGGGTCCTATAAGTGTTTCTAAAACCTTTGGAATGAGGGACAGGTTGAATTTGTAAGTTTCTTCTCCATTGTATTCTATGTCTTGTTACGCAATGCTAAACCTTTTAATCCCGGGTGCCTAAAATATTTCATGGTCTTTCCCTGCATGTAATTTTGTATAAATACATAGTCCATACACATACGGAAATATATACTATACCAGTGTAAGAAGTAGATGATAGTGTGGAGTTATTGTCCATGGTTTGCATGAGTTACTTCCCTTCTCAATGTCTGATTTTTGTGGAAAGTTAGCTCCCTTAAGGATTTATACTATACTCAGGAACAAACTAAATTAGTGTTTGGTTTTATAATATTTTGAACTAAGAACAGTTAATTATTTGTATGCATTCATAAAGTAATATGTACAAGTAAAGAGAGCTGAAGTCTGATTACTTATGATAATATACATGTGTATGATTGAGCCATTGTGTCTTCCTTGACAAAATGCCTTGTAGTTCATCTGAGATGGGTTCACTGTTACAGCAGGATTAAACTGAAGGATAATTGAGAGCCAAAACTGCTTAAATCTGAACATGTCATAATTGTAAATAGTCCAGATTTATCAAGTATCCACATACTTTATGACCTTTTGTATTAAATCTTGCATAGACAAAAGCAGAAAATATCCATAAATTTGTTAATTACCTCTTATATCATCCCTTAAATCTCAACACAACTGAGTGTACATAATAAGAAGCTTTCATTTCTATTTATGTCTAAATTCTCTTCTCTTCTTTGAATATTTGGACCAGTTTTGACTGAAGTAGTTCCATAGCATTTTTTCTCTCTGTTCACTTTTACGCTAATATATCAAATATATAAAATGTATCATATTTTTATGAATGGATATTGGTAGAGTATGGGTTAGCTTTCATAAAAGTTTCTATAATTGCTGTCAGATTAGCTACCTTGGCTACCTAAACTTTCTGAAACTTAGCTGATTTAAATTTTAGATCAACTAACCTTCAGTTTTTTTTAATTAACAGCCTGATTTGCATATGCATAATGGAAGAAATTGTTGTTCCTTTAAAGTTCTCTCAGGAGTAATTTTAGAAATGTTTTGTTTGTTTTGTTATATTTAAAATGGGACTTCCGACAGACCTGTACACAAGCCAGGTTAAACATTCACACTTGACATGTTTGTGCAATATTGAACAGTTGGCTCTCCTTTCTTCCAGGAAACATGACATGCCACATATGACATGCCACATATTAACTCTGGCATGATTCTCTCCATCTGTCTTTTTTTTCTTAATTATTTTCATCTTTTTTTTTTTCAATTTAAAAATTGTTTCAAAAGTTCCAGAGAAGTTGCAAGTTACTTGAATTTCCATGTGATAATTAGATCCAGCAAAATAGCACACATATTCCCTCATAATAGGACTGTCATAATGAGGAATGAAGATTACCATGCACTGGGCTTTGACACAGTATCCTCTGTTTAAACGTGATTGTTTGATCTGTGTTACGCTTAGCCTAGTTGTCCTGTATAGAGACTACAGGGACGCACACCTGTTTGTGACCTGTGAGCGTGTGCATTCATGTGGTGTCTTTATTTACTGATGCCAGATCATTGTGATAAATTGTTCAAAGTGTCTTCAAAGAAAATTTGTAGAAATTGCTAAAAGTAGAGACAACTTCTTTGAGAAAGGTTGGACAAAAATAATCAACATTGAATTTATCATATTGTTAAATATGGATATTATTTCATAAATTTGTTTTCCACAGGTATGGAATGTGTTCTTTGTTGTTAGTTTAACTTGCTCTATTCATATATATATATATATATGAATAGAACAAGTTAGCTATATATATATATATATATATATATATACACCATACTGTTGTGTACAGGTGTAGCTTTTTCCTTAGTTTGGTGTTCTTTTGTAAAGGATGATTTTCTGCCCAGCGCAAGACTCCATGCAGGTCTCATGCAACAGTTACAGTGTAATGGCCACGGGCACATGGGTTGACATTTACACAGGATTTGTCTCCCTCTATGTATCGTATGGTTTTTAGAATTTAACAATATCACTTAATCCTCCAGTGCACCAGGCTTCAATGTGAATTAAATATGTTACATAATTTGTGACCATATCGTCATGAATTGCACGTCTTCCCTGTCAGTGTCCCATAAGATCCATTGCACTTACCAAATGACGCAAGCTTGTGCTTACTGTCTGTGGGCCCACACCTTGTACCTGCTTGCTTATACCCAATACCCAGAGAACCATTCAGCCCCTACCCCATACTTACCAGTAGGCTTATTCCAGGGTGTACAGAGGTAGGAGGCTGAGCTGTCAACGGTGTCACATACTCCCCACCCATCCTTCACTCTGCTTGTGTATGGACATACCTTTACCTGGCTTGAGTCCGACACAAAGTGCCATATCTATGTTATCAGTGTCCGTAGCTGTGTTCATATCTGCAGGTATTCAAAATCATATTTTAGCAGCATAGTTAGGGCAGTCATCTAGAATAACAATTATAATAGATAAATTTATGTATTTGTGGTCTCAAATTTATTTTGCTAAAACTAAGCAACGGTGAAATTCATCTAACCTTCTGACACAGTATAACCTGAAACTATTTTCCTGTAAACTGTCACCTGTATTGGAAGTCAGCGTTGCTCTATCTTGGTCTTCCTGAAATTTGAAGTTTTTTTTTTAAATAACAAATTCCAAAAGTATCTAATTAAAGTATCTAAGTATTTAATTTTGTTGCTGCTTATCACTTACGTTGCCATAAAGACCTGCCTGTTGTCTGGGTTGAAAATTTTCCTGTTTGCAATAATTGTTATCAGCAATTATTACAGAATTAAAATACCACTAGGTTTGTCTGTAAAGTTTTATTTCTTTACATATATATATTTTTTTATCTGCTTGCAGAGTCAGCATTGCCACTTCCCATTGTTATATGCATGACTTTTTTAAGCAAATGCAAGTTCTGACTATTTATTATGATGTGTAACTTTTTACCAATAAACAAACATGTATCGTTATTATTTCTATAGGTATAAATTTACTGAATAAAAGCTTTTTTATCAGTGGAAATATTCTGGTCTCAGTGTAATTATTTAGATCTGTGCATGGCATGTCCTATAATGGAACTATACCAGAAGATACCTCAGGGTTGTTCAGGCTGGACTGGCGCATGAGATTTGCATGGAACAGTAATCGCGAAACGTCCTGCAGAAAGTTTTCAGTATGTGATACATGTACTTAAATTATAAGAACTAATGTACTCACGACTAGATCTAGCTATATTTTGCATGTTCATCCTTCTAGAATGTAATGTATGTAATGTAACAGAGAAGTTCGAAGTTTTTTGTGCAAAGATTAATGTTTTTTGGATTCTGTTTTGTGGTGGCATGAGGTAAAGGGTGAAGAATTAATATGAATTCAGAAGTTTGAAGATTGAGGTTGAAGGCAGATGGGGCAGTAATGTCCAAACCTCCGCATCGCATTTCTGCCGTTTCACCTTAATCAAAAGGTGATCAAAGATACAGGCATTCAGAGTATGACAAGAAGAGAAAGGAATGTTTTTTGACATGAACTCGACAATCAGTTCAGGCCTTTAATGTTGTTTCAAGTCCTGTCAAATGTTTCAAAAACTGACCAGGTATTTCCTCCTCTCAGGTTTTGATTTCCTGGTCCATTTACTGTGTTCACAAAGGTTTTCTTGTTCTTCAAGTGCATGGGTTGCCTTTTACAGACCTTGAAGGTCTGTCATAGTGAGAGACATTTGTTCATTTTATAGTCGATAATAACTGTGAAGTCAACAGGAAACAGATGAGTGCTCTACAAGTATTCACAAGGAAATACTATGTTTCACCTGAGGTTTAGCTTTCCAAATGACATGTTTTGTTGGATTCTACTTGATTCAGATAGCTTATGGAGCCACTTAATAGAACAAGTCACATTTTACAAAGTATGCATCATGTGTGAGGCAATTTCACACTGATTCAATATGGTTATTATATTGGGGTCTTTTTTTTTTTTTTTTTTTTTTTTGATGTGATTAAAATGAAAATAGTTGATTTCCTACAGACCATATTTAAGCACAGTGATGTCACATTCTATTTAGCCGCTAAGCATGCTGTGTCTTTTATGTTTCTGCATTAAATACAGATACAGGTTTTTTGATTACCTATATATTCAGGTAGAATGTAGACATAGAGCAATCAGAAGATGTTGTGCAGCTAAAAAGAAGCAGTGATGTCACTGTGGTCCAAAAAGTCCAACCTAGCCCCTCAATCTCTATTTCTGTTTTAATCACTAAAAAATAATACCAAAAGATAATGAAGACCATACTTGGAATCAGCATGAAATTGCCTTTCAGTTGATGTGTACTTCGTTTAAATGTGGCCTATTCTTTCAAGGCCTTTTTGTTAAGGTTCATGACATTTTTTGGTAGATAATAGCAATGTCTTTATTTTCAGAGGGTAACAAACGCAGTCAGTACGACAGTATTGATCTTCCCTGAGACTCTCCATTCACACAATCACTCAGTAGTCACACGGGTGCAAAAAAAAAAAAAAATACACAAAGCATTAATTGGTTCAAAGTTATACATATGTATATATATATATATATATATATATATATATTCATATACATACAAAGATGCAAAGCTTTACTATGTGTTTGGCACTATCTGCCATTTTGGGTTCAAATTTTTAAACGATTTAACTGAGGAGGCAGATTGCACGGATGCAGACAGACTTCCACTGAACAGCTGCAGAGTATGACAAGCTTTTCTTGAGTGGTTCTGTGTGGGGAAAGGGAATTTTTACTTGATTGCTTGTACATGACCTTAGATCATCATGGGGCTCTTCTCTGAATGGGAACAACTTTTTCATATAGTCAGGATAGTGCTCATATAAGGATTTGTAAACTGAAATATTTTTGGTATATAATAATTTCATGTATGGTCTGTAAGTTTAACATTTCAAAAGTTTCAGCTGATGATTTATTGTTACGTTTGTCTAGGATAAGTTTTGCAGCAGTTTTTAGAAGTTTATATACTCGATCAAGTAGGCTTTTGGAACAGCTGCCCCAAATAGGGACAGTGTACATTAAATGAGGAAGAATATAACTGTTATAAAATAATTGTCTTTTTTTAAAGGGAAGAAAATGCTTCTGCCTCCTCAGTACTGACAATAGCTTAGACACAGTACTGCACACTGAGTCAACGTGACTCTGCCATGAAAGTGTACAGTCTATATGCAGGCCAACGAGCTTCAAATTTTGCACAGTTTCAATTGTCTTGCCATTGACCGTGACATTGAGTGAACGCTGATGACAATTTTTTAATTTCTGAGCTGTTGCGATACGGATGGACTTTGTTTTGGACACATTAAGAAGCATTTTATTTTCAAAGCACCGTTGATTAATAAGTTCCATGTTAGAGTTTAATGCTGATTGAATTTCGGATAAAGATTTGGAAGTGTTGTACATTGTGGCGTCATCAGCATAAAAATCAATGTCACAGCTGGAAACATTTAAACAACATTTATTTAACTATGTTATGAATAGTAAAGGGCCAAGAATAGAACCCTGGGGTACGCCGGATTTGACATTTAGAGATGAAGACAACTTGTTATTGATACTAATTTTTTGTGATCGACATTCGAGGTAAGAAGTTATCCATTTCACTGTTAAGTTGGTGAATCCATATATATTTAATTTTTTTAGAAGAATCTGATGGTTAATAAGGTCAAAAGCCTTTCTAAAGTTGATCATGATGGAACCTGATTTTGTCATCTATTGCTTTACACCAATTTTCGGACATTTTGGTAAGAACAGTGAAAACAGGAATGCTGGAGGGGGAAGCAACATTGGTTGTCGTTTAGGAGATTGTTGTTGGAGATGAACTCATAGAGATAATTATATGCATGATGTTCTAGAATTTTTGAGAATAGTGTTAAAATGGAGATAGATCTGTAGTTCTAAGCCATGTTTGAAGGACCGAATTTGTGTAATGGTATAACTTTTGATTCCTTCCACCTTTGTGGAAATATAAATATGAGGTTGAGGATTTTTGTAATAGCAGGAGTAATTATGGTAGCACTTGAATTCAGGAAGCGATGACTACTCCCATCTAAGCCTGCGCTTTTTGTTGTATCAAGGTTGGGGAGATAAGTATATACATCGATCTCTGTAAAGGGGGGATTGAAAACGTGTTATCGCCTGGCTTTCTTTCGGAGATAAATTCAGATAGTTTTTATAGTGAGGAGGTTGGATCTATGGTTGTGTCAGGAATGAGATTGACAGCAGCTTTGACAAAGATACACTTATTGGTTAGGAAAAAAAATATTTTTAGGGCTGTAATTCTTGTGGTTCTGAAAGTGCAGTTTTTCAGGCCAAACTTTAGTAACAGGGTGAAATATAGTAGTTCTGTACCTCCCAAAGGACATCCGTGACATTCAAGGACAGTCAAATATAGCAGTTCTGTACCTCCCAAAGGACATCCGTGACATTCAAGGACAGTCAAATATAGCAGTTCTGTACCTCCCAAAGGACATCCGTGACCTTCAAGGACAGTCAAATATAGCAGTTCTGTACCTCCCAAAGGACATCCGTGACATTCAAGGACAGTCAAATATAGCAGTTCTGTACCTCCCAAAGGACATCCATGACATTCAAGGACAGTCAAATATAGTAGTTCTGTACCTCCCAAAGGACATCCATGACATTCAAGGACAGTCACACACCAGCAGCAAAATTTTTGCTGTGTGTATGGGCATCCTCCATCCATAATAACAACATACTATATTTGATCCATAATTTCGTGTGTGACCAAATGCTTCATTTGGCTTGATTCTGAGAGTTCTGGAAATCTCAGAAAAGTTTGGAAAAATGTTACAAGGCTTGTTTGGAAAGTGTTGTGTGGAAGGTGGGGTGGTCTACTGGAAAAATGGTGGTTTCATCATCAGAAGAGATGTTTTGTGATGTTTATTTGCTTGTAAAATGCACATTTTGTGCAGAATTTGGGGTCAAATATAGTATGTGCCTGCAGCAAGTGAAACAATGAGTGTGAAACTGTTTGACTTTGTCACCAGTCCAGCTGATTAATTGGCAGTAATCACACTTGGATACCCACATGTATCAGAGTGGTAGCTTTCCGGTTAGGTGTCTTTGAAAGAACCCTGCAAGTAACTTAATTGTCAGCATACCTGTCTCCTCAACTTGCTCACATGTAACGGCGACTATCAGTGCATTTTATGTACTTCTTTAATTTAATGTGGTTGACAAAAGTGCATTGGTTGTGTTGAATTGGCCAAATTCAGGGTTTTACAAAAAGTTTAATTTTATCAGGTTGCAAAGTATAATGCCCACAGAGTCTGAATAAACACCAAGAAAGATGTGAAAAGGTTGAAGATTTATGGTAACAGGCAAGCGTATGAAGCTATGGACTATGGACTGAACCAATACATTTCATATCCTGAGTGAGCATCAACAAACATAGCGACATAATAATCGTAAGGTGCTATATCAGATGGTTGAATTTATCACACAGATTATTTTTTGCTCAGTTCAGTGATCTTCATTATGGATCTTATCACAAGTGGAATTATGATTAGTCACTGGTGAAGTCTTCGTATGTTTGCCACATAGCCTGTGATGAGCCACAATACCTTTGCCAGTTCATCATAACATTCAATCATTGAAAGCCTTGATAGTTGTGTAATTTATCAATGGTGATAGCTAGTGCTCAGTAGTGCTCGCAGGGCTGTCTGCGGAGTCCGGCAGGAAGTTCTTCTGAGATCTCCAGCCTGGGGTACCAACACCCTAAAGCTAGTTAAGCAGGATACAAGTCTTTGTGTGTGAAATATTGTCGGTGATTTGATGGAGGCCAATAGATGACGCTGTGCACTCAGATTGAAGGTCTCATCTACACATAAGGATCTGATTGTCATTCTGACATTGGAAAAGAAAAGTATTCATTAATTATTATAACAGCATTGAACATCATTCCAGCAAATCATAATTAATTAAACACTTAATCATCTGAACTCAAGACAAGTAGTGTCTGTATATATCCTGTTGGGAGACCTTGTGAATGGACCAAGAGTATATGTCTACACAAGGTGTCAAGCTGTCCCCAAAATTCAGGAGCAGGAATGTGATAATCCTGGCTAAAAAAACATTTCATTGATATTTTATCTATGAAACACATCAAAAGCAAGAAATCAGTCTTATTTGTCTACTAAGTCCTTTGACCTGTTAAACTGCAAACTCTGTTTTAATCCCCAGTGTAAGGTTAGGGAGACACTGTCTTGAAAACATCTGTGAGAGTTCCTAATCTAAAAGTTTAAATTTTTTTATTCTTTTAGTTTAGTTCATGTAATGTATACTTACACATAAATATGGTAAATTACTTAATATTGGGCTGTTCCATGTGCACACACTCGGGACCTATTTCAGAATGAAGGGGTGATCATGAGAACAATGGGCCATCAAGTATGCCAATCTATGTCATTACAGAGGAAGACTGGCCGGTGGAAAGGAGGCCAACTCCGCCCCCGGCCGCCGCTGTGCCTGAAGCTCCTCCCCCACCCATTTTGACCACGCCCCTGTACAGCAGCCCAGCACCATGTCCTAAACCAGTACAGAAGAAATATTCTCCAAGCAGTCGTAAGTTTTCAGAATCCTAAAGTTTCACAAATACATTTTGGTATGGTTTTGATTTTATATGTAAGTTCATCTGCTTATTACTGCCCTCAGTAATCTTCAGCAGTAACGTAATTACTTACAAACATACATGACTCACATGGAGGCCTGTGCGTTGGCCTATATTGGACATCAAGCCCTACTGCTGGACATGAACCAGGACGCTGGTCGCCATCAGGTAAGTGAAATGGCTTGAGTATGAGCTGAAACGCCAGTCAAATCAATAAATAACATGTATATCAAGTTCATTGCTGTAAGCTTCCTTGTGAGCCTTGAAATATCATAAAGGTAGTCTGTCTGTTTATTTCATCTCAGAACGGTCACAGTTCATCCACCCCTATATTACTGACGAAAGATGTTGTAGTTTTGTTATTAGATACACCTCTGTGTGAAACTAAACAAATAGTAATGTTTCCTTGAAGCCAGCATGCATTTGTATTTGTCCGTTTTTCTTCGTTCAGACGCTGAGAAGAAGGATGACTTGCACGATGAGCTACAAGCAAGAATGAGCCACATCTTGATCCAGAACAAGTCTCGATTTGCCAACAGGGACGTCCGCATTACCCAGCATTCCTCACCAGAGGAAGTCATCGAATGGTTGATTGGGAAACAGTTCAGCACCACGTAAGACATTCAGGTTCAACATTATAGTCATGCCTCAATCACCCACAGTGGCTGTGGAGTCCAAACCTTCTTACAGAAGGTGAGTGTTCAGTGAAATGAAGGAGGTAGGTCAAGGTGCCCGGAGCTGCTATCTGGGTGAACTGTACATGAGCGGGATGATGAGCCAGACAAGTTCCTGTGACCAAGATGGACACTTGTGACTGTGACCAAAGAAGTATTAGCTTGGATGCAGATTTCTGTGGATACACTTTTGTCTGTGGTGCTGCATATTTTCAAGTTTTCTTTGGATTTATCAGGAGAGCTTTTGTTATTACCCGAATTCTTCTATTTTTTGAGATGCCTGATCTGCTCATTTTAGCTGACATACATGTAATTGTAACATGGATGCAAAGTTTTTCTCCCAGGGCTAGACCATCTAATGACCAACATATCCATATCTTTACTTTTTCAAAAAACTGGGAGAAGAATGCGATACTTTCCTTTCAGTGGGACTAGTGTCTGTCCCAGTAATATAAGAAATAGGGGGCCAGGGGCCAGTTTCACAAAACTTCATTAATGGATTTTTCGTAACTTTGAAATGACGTCACCTTATGGCGCTGTAAGCTAAAAACAACATCATTTACGTAAAAAGGTGGGAGAAATTAGTCTGGTATCCTCTGTGACTGGGTAGGGTGTCGTGCCTGGTGTCATCTGGATTACTGTGACTGAGTAGGGTGTCATCCCTGGTGTCATCCAACTTTGACTGTTTAGGGTGTCATGCCTGGTGTCATCTAGCTTACTGTGACTGGGTAAGTTGCCATGTCTGGTATCAGGATATTGTGTTTTGTTTGAGAGCAGTGTGTGGTGTAAGTAACCATGAGTGGGGTATCATGTGTAGTTTCTGGTGTAAGTAACCATGAGTGGGGTATCATGTGTAGTGTCTGGTGTAAGTAACCATGAGTGGGGTATCATGTGTAGTTTCTGGTGTAAGTAATCATGAGTGGGGTATCATGTGTAGTGTCTGGTGTAAGTAACCATGAGTGGGGTATCATGTGTAGTGTCTGGTGGAAGTAACCATGACCATGGGGTATCATGTGTAGTGTCTGGTGTAAGTAACCATGACTGGGGGGTATCGTGTAGTGTCTGCAAACATGGCACTCAGCTGAAGCTACTGTCTGCAGATTGTTATGGATTATACAGTCTCTCCTTTTGGATGTTCACAGAGCTGTGAATATGTACAGAGATTACACGGGGACAGACATGTTCAACTTGAAGCGACAGGAAATAGAGCGCCACCTAGGTCGTGAGGAAGGGGCACGACTAGACAGTCAGCTCAAGGTGCAGAGAAACATTTCAGGGGTAAGTTTAATCAGCAGCTTTGTGTGAAGACCTTAATCTTTAGGACACTTTTTCATCTTTGGGTAACATTAAAAGAGCATAAGTCTTTTCATAAGTGAATATGTGTTGTTATGAGAAGAATTACACTGCTGGTTGCAAACAGATCTTATTTAGTGGTTGCTCGGACACTTTGGGATGGTTAAGTTTCAGATATAATGTATTTATACACATGAACTGTGGGTTCAGCCTTTGGAAGTGTCACATTCATTGAACACCACTTGTTTACCACCAATATAGGGTCATGGGAAAGTGTTTATCCTTCCATTTTCTCCATCCATAAGACATTGACCAACATTGTATAAGTGAAAATTTTTGAGTATGCGATTAAACAGTCATGAAATAAATCAAATTTTGTTAGCTAATAATGCCGTGAAGAGCAGTGCCATGCAACTTAAATATACTAATCTGTACTCTGTTTCTCTGGTATAGTATGGCACAAAAAGCGCTTCTGAGCTGAAGGCGATCTTACAGCGCCGTAAGGAGTGGTCAGACTCGGGTGGGGCTGACCCAGAGGCTCAGGATCCGCTGGGCAACCCACCCACCTTCTCTCCAGGACCCCTCCCTGATCTGTCTGCCACCAACTCTGAAGGTAACCAGAGCTCTGGGTCATTCTCTATACACCAGGAGACACAGCCTCATGAAACCATAGGCTACGTGCGAATGACCTCCAGTTGCAAGAATCAGACAAATGTCACAAATTAGTACTTACATTTGCCCAAGGGCCCTGCATGGCCGAGCTGGTTATCGCACCAGCACAGCACAATGCGGCACCAATGCATTTGCTGTGAGTTCAAGTCCAACTTATGCTGGCTTCCTCTCCAGTCTCACATGGGTAGGTCTGCCAGCAACCTGCGGATGGTTGTGATTTTGCCTTGTTTCCTCACAACATAATGGTGGCCGCAGTCGTATCAGTGAAATATTCTTAAGTAAAGCGTAAAGCAAAAACCAAATAAATAAATTTACCGCGCATCATACAAAATGCGCTACTTTGGATAGGTCAGTGGTGGTCACATGACTGACGCTTAAAACTCTATACCCTGCAGCAGATTCTATATGCATCTGATGACTCTACAGTAGGGAGAACGCCATGACACTACAGGTACAATGTGATGCAACAATGACACCAAGAACACAATGTCACAAAGGAATGTTGAATGAACATTGTCAATAACATCATGACGTTATAATTCCCATGTTACTGTTTGGTGACTGCTCCTTGACGCGACAGGAAATTACTGTGGAAGCTGTGTTTGTTTTTCAACAAACAAATTCCAGTGTAGTTTTTCAAGTCTGCCTTGGGATAAAGTTGTTACATGGTTACTGAGGGAAAGGAAATAAAACTACATGGATCAGCAAGCCATAAGTCAGTATTAGACTTACCAACCCCATATAGTTTCGTATCCTTCCTTCTTCCCCCTCCACCGACCACCCACATTCCACATTCCAAATTCCAAACCCACTATAGAACCCTCAGATTCAAGCTAACTGTGCAAGCATGGCTATGGGCAAAATTTTAGGTCTCTTTCCTTCTTTTTCAAGTTTAGATAAATCATGTATCCATCAGTATACAAGGCGCCTTGGTGGCCACGAAAGGCGGTGTGCTGGCCACGAAAGGTGCCTTGCTGGCCACGAAAGGTGCCTTGCTGGCCACAAGGTGCCTTGCTGGCCATGAAAGGTGGTGTGCTGGCCACGAAAGGCGCCTTGGTGGCCACGAAAGGCGGTTTGTGTAGCTAATGTTCTGGTGTACTAGCCCATCGGTGAGAGTAAGGTTCAAATCCAAGTGCTATTCAAGTTGTGTACCTGTTGTTAGATTCATATTACTTGATTTAGTACCTGATGGATTAAATCCGAGCGACCATCAGATGTACTGTTAACATAAAGGTGAAGTTTTCTTGAAAAGTAGGATTTTTATTCAAAAATGTGCCTGTGTAAAATCCTTTGTATGTGCAAGCTCATGAATTTGGTAAAACGAAAAATTTCAACTTGTTCCCTTCTTTTCCCCATCATTTCCTCTTGAAGCATCGTGGTCAGCGCTGTAAGTTAAATCGTCTTTTTCCTGGTGTTTCTATAACAACTGCATGAAATAGTTATGTCTGCATGTGCTGAAGGAAATCAAAAGGGAATTGTTGGATGTCTTGCTTTTGAAAGTGCATGTTTCGGATTGAGTTCTTAGATATACTTCCTGGTGTTCATTTGCTTGGGTTTAGTGGAATTTACTTCTGAATCATGGGTGAATCATTTTGTTACCACTTTATTGTCTGTTCTCTTTACCAAATAAAGTGTCCTTTATCTTGTAAAGGACCCCTCAAATAAGCTAATATGCTGCATAAATACAATGTGCTATTTTTAAGTGATAGTTTAGTTCTGAACATAATTTTTGTTCTATGCCTTTTATAACATGATTCTGGCATTAAATAACAATCAGAGTTTAAGTTCTTTTTGGCATGGTTCTGGCATGAAACATGAATCAAAGATTTATATCTTTCTGGCATGGTTCTGACATTAAACAGCAATCAAAGATTAATGTCTTTATAGCATGGTTCCCCATTAAACAACAATCAATGCTTAATATCTTTAGACATGTGGCATGGTTGTGGCATTAAACATCAGTGAATGTTAAATTGAGTTGAAATGATTTAAAGAATAAAGTGGCTCTCTTAGTTAGTGTGCTAGTGCAGCGTAATGATCCAGAAGCTTCCCAACAATGTGGGCGCTGTGAACTCAAGTTCATCTCATGCTGGCTTCCTCTCCGGCCGTCTTGGGAAGGTTTGCAAGCAACCTGTGGATGGTCGTGGGTTTCCCACAGGCTCTGCCGGGTTTTCTCCCACCTTAATGATGGCAGTTGTCATACAAGTCAAATATACATGAGTACAGCAAAAACACCAATCAAAGAAAGAAATAAATTAAAGAATAAGACTCACTTGATTTTTATGTATTCTATGCGAACGCATAGCTGACAATTTCCCAACTCCTAGACTGGAAGTTGTTCAGCAAAGTACAGTCAAAAACAAAGAGTTCTACAGATGATGCAAAGATTTAAACTTTCTGGTATCCAGGTTTGCCACACGTTCTTTTTAGAAAGTATTTTTGTGAAGATATGTAAAGTAACAATTCAGTGCAATGATATTACAATTGAAAAATGTCATTTTTTTTTCCTCCGGATGCAGGAATATTTTGTCGTTTTTGTGAGGGTCGTTTGGGCTACTGTCAGTTTGTGAGAGTTAAATGATTCAGAGGACAAATCTATGTCAGTATATAAATTTTAAAAAATTTTGAAGTAACTTAGCATCATTTTGGTTGTTTTCACAGTGTTAGAGGTATGATTGCTTTCGTTTTGTTTTTGTGCTTCTTTCGATCTTCATGGGCCTCAAGCCTGGGTGATACTCGGCCACCATCTTGTAAAATCATTTATTCCAGTGAAGGCTGTGTGTGTGTTTGCCGTACTCAATAAATATGGCTTCACTTGCTGAATATAGAAGATCAGTAGCAATTGAACAGTGGATTTGGATCCATATTTATTGCGGTTGTGCCGAATATCAAGACCCGATCTCAGATCGGCGGGCTGGACATCAGATTGTGCGGCTTTCAGGCCAGCTAGGGCTGCCTATTGGCAGTGGCTATGTCAAGCAACGTAAATCATTTTTCAAGGAATTAGAACGCAAATGTAATATTCTGAAATGGTACAGATCCATACCCATGTGTACCTGCCATAAACAATACAGATCTAAAAGTAAGTTTAGGTTTAATCTTGTTTTAAACGCGTCAGAAGTCACAGGCCGACATTACATTACACAAGTTTAACATTATGTAGGGCATGCCAAGACAAACTTCATAAAGCTCACCATATCTTATTACATCGTTTTTATGAGGTTTATTTGTGTCATCTGAGGTAAAATGGGGTTGACAGTGTCCAACCACATGCAGCATGAATCTATATACTGTAACTGCTCTGTGTATAGGCTACCATGCGTCACCTGAAATATAGCTTGTATAAAAAGAAGAGAAACTATATGTTGGCTAGATATCAATAAAATTCCCTTCGACCCCTTTCTTAGGGTAGACATTCATATATGTATGCTGTTGAAAATGTTAAAGAGTTTGGCTATGTATATTATGGTATATCAGTTAGTTATACACAGACTTTATCATCAGTTAATTATACACAGACTTTATCATCAGTTCATTATACACAGACTTTATCATCAGGTAATTATACACAGACTTTATCATCAGTTAATTATACACAGACTTTATCATCATTTAATTATACACAGACTTTATCATCAGTTAATTATACACAGACTTTATCTTACGGGGAAAAAAAGGTTCATAATAACTTTCTTTCAAGGAACCAATGTTGTATTTCTTGTTTGTTATGTTGGTTCCCATGAATAAGAAACACAGAACCAGAGAGTTGTCGCTTAGGACAGAACGGGTGAAATCCCTAGTTTGCTGGCAACAATTCAAATGTTTATTACTATTTAGTATTTGCTTTCCTCACAAAACGATTCTCAAAACTCCTGTCAATAAACAGTTGATGGATAAAAGTGTGAAATTATGATGCATGTACTGTAGTGTCTTGATCATAAACAAAGGCCAGGCAATAAAATTATCTACACGCAAGAAACCTTAGCATTCATCATAGAATACATTTCAGTACCTATAGGCTCTAGTTACCAAAAATTTTTTGTTCAAGACCAATAGGCTGAGTTTCGTGAAGCTTGGTATTCTCTACATACTTATCTGCCCTTGATATCCCCCTAGTGTATGACGTCATCTTAGCAGTATTTCATTTTGTACAGCAATGAACTGTGCTAATAACACTGCGAATTAAGATGGAATTAGTTTTTATGCCTTCCCATTGAACTCTCCAGGTTATGATAATGGATAATTGCCATGTGACTATTTTGAACCGAATAAGCACTCTAAATTAAGCTCTAGCCATTTTGAGGCTGGAGACATGTTTTGATCCAGAAATGCCACAATTATGTTAGGCATATTTGGCACACTAGCATCATTCAAGGGCAAGAAGTGATGTGCGATTTTCTTCATGGAATTTTTGGTGTTAAATATGTATTTATTTTTTACAGGTACTCACCAGATGTTTTTTGTTTGCATCTTTTTTTGTATATGACAGGTATATCATTCAGTTAGATGAAGTGGAAAAAAAAACAAACCCAGGACAGTTCAACTTTTGAGACATTCATGTAAGCTTGGTTGTGACTTGGGTGTTAAGGTATCAGTAGTTTCTGCAGCATAGCAAGGGAGGTAATGCTGTCACCCTGGTTGTCTGTTGCAGCTGACTCCGAAGAGCTGATGGCATCGATGCCTGCCAATACTTTACGAGATATGCTGGTCCGACAGCGCCACAAAATATTTCAGGAGCAGTTTCAGGACCCAGAGGCAAGCTAAAACCTGAACTAAAAAGATGAGTGAAAACAGGACTATATAAAGGCTGATGTGGTGCAAAACTGTTGAAAGAAATTATTAATTGGAATTTGATTTTTTTTTATGAATGTACAATTAAAATAATTTTGGATTGAAAGTTCATATATTGTTTTTCAGTTTGTTTTTCATTTTATGATTTAACAGAGCTTACAGTTTGAAACTAATATGAGTCATTTTGTGTTTGAAAGTTAGTCTTGTTTGATTTTTGGTGATACATTTAGTCATTTTATAGCCTAATATTGTATACTCTTTTGAACAGGCTTGACATTATACTGGTTTATGAATGAGTGTATTAATATAAGCAGCACAATTTTGTTACTACGCATAATGACTTTTTTTCCTGGTAATATCTAGTTATGATGTTATTATTTTTAGATGAGTACACTCTAGATTCTTGTATCTACACCAAAAGTAAGTATTATTTCTGTGTAAATATACTATGTATGTTGTAATGAAAACTGATGGTGAACATAACTTGGAAGGCGTTACTTCAGTACATGAAGTAGAGAAGTCCCCAGTAACTTTGTCTCCTGAACTGACGGTTCAATCTTCCTAAGAGGTGAGGATTTAGAGGGTGAGCCCATGTCCCCAGTCTTTCCAAGAGGTGATCATTTGGGGGGATAGCCTGTCTTCCCAGTCTTCCCAAGAGGAGGTGATTTGGAGGATTAGCCCATCCTCACAATTTCCCTAAGAAGTGATCTTTTGGGCAGTTAGCCCATCTTCATAATTTTGCTAAGAGGTGATGATTTGGGGGTTATCTCATCTGCCCAGTCTTCTTAAGAGGTGATGATTTGGGGGTTATCCCATCTGCCCAGTTTCATAAGAGGTGATGATTTGGGGGTTATCCCATCTGCCCAGTTTCATAAGAGGTGATGATTTGGGGGTTATCTCATCTTCCCAGTCTTCTTAAGAGGTGATTATTTGGGGGTTTAACCCATCATCCTTAGGAGTTGATGTTTTGCATTATGTCAGATTTTCAGAGCCAGTGGATTATGATATCTCCTGGTTTTATTCATGTGGTGTTATGACATGATGACCATCAGAAACCTTGTCATGTTCCTTGTGGTCTAAGGAGCAAAGCAATTGTGTCCATAAGCTGTCAGATGACAGAGGCCATGAGAACTGCTCTGACCCCGAATGGGGTCCTGTACATTCGGATCACAGTGTTCACAGTTTATGCCGTAAATAAATACCATTAATCAGACCCATGGTTATGACCTGTGAATAATCCAAATCAAAATGACCAATAATTATGTGGTCATTGTCGTAATTTGTAACATTTATGTAATACCGCAAATATTTTAGGTGGTGGACATTTAAGGTAACATCTAAGGGAACATTTACTAATCATCCAGCTGTGTGATGTGCATGTGTGAAACATGTTTCAAATTTAAAGAAATTGACTTCGTGAAACGGTGCTGAAGTCTCTGTATTGTGGAGGATTATTCATCGTCAATGAGATCACTATTCATAAAAATTAAAAAAACATATGTCAGAGGTGATATTTGACAGTGTTTACCTGAGAGTAGCCTACTTTACGGTTTGAGTTGGAATGGCTAACCCTCATGTGTACATATTTCTTGGGAGGAGCAGAAGGGATCGGCATACAAGACTAGAATGTACATTAAACTGGAGGAACATGTACAAATGTACAGGCAAGAGAAATTTCAGCTGATATTATTATAAACTGAAATCATGATTTTTAAATTATCTCGTCTCTGACCAAAATGGCCAAACTAATTGTTTTACTGTCTGACGTAGGTTGTAGCTGATTTGGATGCAATAGACTCTTTCCCTGTGATTGTATTATTGTTATAATAATTTTTGACAAAATTCCAACCAATTCTATTAGTTTGTCTTGAATTAATAAATATGGGAGGTATTTCCTTAACCCTCCATGTAATGAAAAAGAGATAAAGTGATTTTTTTTTATTAGAAATTGGAGAGATGGAACATTTGCACACATGTAGTTATAATGTTTGGAACACTACAATGTGTATATATTAAAGATAGATCTACATATTTCATAGTAACAAATAAGTATTTGTGAAACTAATCAAACTTTACTCATTTGGTGTTTTATAATTTGTGTTTTCATATACATTGATAATGAATTTACAAGGAATAACGTGATTGTCATTGTCATATTTAGCAAACAGGTAACCTTACAGTTGCTGTTAAATGGTCCTCTTATAAATAATTTTGTTGTTAATTACCATGGTTACTCAAGAATAAACATTTAACACACACTGACCAGATTCTGTGATTGAAATAACCATTTTCTAGAGATATTTATGTATATTTAACTCATTTTACTTTTTTCTTCCATGACTGTCGTCTATTGTGATGAGAAGAGACGTCAGCGGTTTTGTTTTTAAAGGGGAACAACTCATATACTGGTAATCCTGCTCTGTAAATGGAGGCACTCACACTGTCACAGATGTCTTGTGCTGGGCAGAATTAGCCTGTCTGATTAACTTTTGTGAAAGTAATGTGATATAGGTTATCACATGAGGATTTCATTTCTCAATAATTATAGTTTGTGAGCATGAAGAAGTATTGTATTGAGTTAGGTGATCGACACTTCTAAGGTTTACAGGAGTTGCCCCCCTTTGTAGGGGACTGGCAATCTTCCATTTGATCTGTTTGTCATAGCCATGTATATAAAAATACATGTACATAGAAATACAGGGCTCAACAAAGTAATGCTAGCACAATGTTTACTATAGGTTTCATACTCCACAAACAGGTTGACATCTTTGTTATTTTTCTTTTAAGGATACATGGGATCTTCAAATCAAAACTATCGGTCATCAAATAATTCGATTTGAATTGATACTGTTTTTATTCCAAACCTAACATGCTTATAATGTCCATTTCAGTATTCCCTAGAATTATCAAAATTTTGTGGTAATAGATCATCAGACTGGACTTATCATGCATAATGAAATATTACAGCTTTATTTTCTGATACCATAGGTGCTGTTGTCTGTTTTTGTAACCACTCCTTCCACTGACTTGTCGTTACCTAGATCTGATGAAATGTTACCCCCATGAATATGTGCTGTGAGTCTGCCGGGATACTGTGCTGATCCAGCTGATGACCTTTTTCCTCATATCGGGCAGCACGTGCACAAATTTGTCTGAACTGTGCAGTGAAATGATGATCCTGATTGGTATAAGAGTTGAAAATTTCCAAAAAAGGGAAGGTTATAGGAGGGTCTGGGATTAGGGTCTGGTCTAGTCAGTCACATATCTGTGCCGGGCTATAAAACACGAATCATTGGGTGGTAAATTGCCATTCATCTTTGACCTTTTTTGTGTGTACTGGTATTGATAATTAATTTGGAGTGTTAATGCTTTTGTTATACATTTGAAGAGTTTTATTTCACAACAAAATATTTAGCATTAATGAGGATGATTCATTAATAGCATTACGATGTATTTTCTCAGTTAGATTCACTGAACAGCATTAATTAACATCATAATTCAGCTTTGAGTTTTTGTGACTTTTTTAATACCGATCCCAATAGATTAACATAAAATGGTTCAGATATATTTGGATGGACAACATAAGCAAATGAATCGTTTTTGTGTATTATTATTGCATAACTTTAAGATGTCTAACAGATTTGCATTGAAAATCAGATGTCCCACTTATGGTTAGATTTGATATTTGATGATTTTTAAACTGTCATTACAAATATTGTCTCTTCACAATAATATTTTTGAATTTTTTTTTGAATTTATTGTTGCAAATCCAGTTCTGATATCACTATTTGATTGTTTCTTACCTTGTACACCTACTAACCTGAGCACACAGTTGTTTTCCTCTCACAAATGTTAAATAAAGACCGTTGAATTATCTCCTAGTTGCTTATTTTTTAACATGCTATGTGAGCCTACACATACTCTGCAGCTGTGGAACCTGACAGACCTTCTTTAATGAAGCCTTTCTTTCCACAGACTGAATAGTTCCCGAAAAGTCATAGTTCCCTACATAGGGTTCGCATTGCAGTACGAGTGGGAAAAGTCATGGGCTCGTTAAAAGTTTTACATAAGAAAGGAATAAAATCTCCAAATTCCTGTATTTGGTCTTTAAAGTGAAAGAAAACAAAAAATAAGTCAACGTGTAGTCCAGTCTAAAGATTATGAAACTACAACTTTTTAAAATTTGTTTGACACTAGAATAAATGTACTGCTTGGATTCTATGGTGGGCTTTATGGACCAGATTGATAAGTTACCAGTATTGTCTATTAAATGTTTGATGCCATGACTTACCAAGAAGTGAATCCAAGTTTACCCTGTGATATATATTTTTGTGTATGAAACAAATTCCCCTTACGTTCACTAGCATAGAGTTCTCATGCAGAGAAACAAGCTGTTCTAACATTAAATATCGTGCACAGTGTGTGGGAGGAAAAGCATCTGTGATGCCATGGCATCAGAAAGCTCAAACTAGAATTCAGACATTTAAGAAAACAAGTATGGTGATTTTCAGTGTTCTTTCTACTGACTCCTCCAAGTTTTGTCTGATTTTGATAAATCAAATATTTTCACTGTATCAAATGTCTGATGACAGCTGAAAACCTGCATACTGCAAACATTGTCTGAATTTGATCAAATTTGTGACAAAAAGGTTCATTTGTGTCACCTGTGATCAGCTTCAGAAGCAGATCCATGCACATTTTGCATATTCAAGGACTTCATGGATTCATTGTGTCTGTAGAGTTTAACTACCTTCATTTAGCTTTAGCAATAAGTTTGTTAGGTTCTTTGTTTCTTTCACCAAGACGGTTTGTGTGAGCTGTAGTCTTGTCTTCTTTCTCTTGTGGGAATGAAACAATTTCTCACATGATTGAAATGATGTAATGAACAGCATAAAACTGGAACAATGTTTATTTGACTGGCCTTGAATCTTAAAGATGGTGTATTATGGTGAAACGAAACCAACCACATTCAGGGCATGCTGGGGGAAACTCACGATCTTACTCAGGTTGCCAGCAGACCTTCCCACGCGCAAAGGGTGTATAGATGATGGGTAGTAGGGACTGTAGCTCGACAGAATGTAGTTGTGGATGACTGCTTCTCCCACCAGGCAGAAACCAGCAAACCCCCTAGGCCTGCTCAGCCTAGCTGTGCTGCATTACGTCTTATGCAGCTGCCGTATGTTATAAATAATTCCACCAACAATGATTTGGTATACAGGACACATGGTGTTTTCAGAAACCTGCAGTCAGTATATCATACATAAACATTACAACCATATTAACAGCAGACAGAAACAGTTGATGATATACTTGTAGTAACCCGAATAAACAAACCATCACCCCAACCACCGGTGAGAACGAGCCAACAGACCGCGGAGTCAACAGATCTGGTGAGGTCAAATGAACCTACTGTCCCGACGAAGTCAACAGATAACACCGCCCTGATGAGACTGAGTCCCAACTAACCACTGTCAATGGCATTTAGAAGAAATACACAGGATAACAATGTTGTCCCCAATGATAATATCAATTTTATTCCAAAATTGTTCAACAGCAGATAAAGCCCTTGGAAGTGTCTGGTCCAATCGTGTATAGGAAAAGCTGGTAAAGAAATAAATGTACAAATTTCTGAAGGTGTTACCATGACTGGGCAGGTCTTGGCCCCACAGTGGAATATAGATATACATAGTTATACGGCTGAAGAGAGGTGGAATGCAGCAAGCATAGTGCCAATGTGACTTGCAAAAGGAAGGATGGCAAAATAAAAAGCCATTCCGCAACACTACATCAATAAGCAAACAAAACTAATTTAAACTGACAAAGGTTGTTCACTCTTTTGTCTACACGTACATCAGATTTGGTGATGTCTAGTAGAGCAAAGATATATATATAATGAACTGGGACCCTGACGCAGTCCTAGTACGCCTGTTGTCTCCTGTGAGGAGGAATGACACTAGAGCATCGAGTATCGGAACTATATGACAAGCAATATATCACAAACATTAATCAATAATAATTAGTTCAATTCACTAATGAATCAAGATATTATCCAGAAGAAAGTCTCAGTTTGTCTTCAAAGAAACAAGTATCTACAGGTTGGTCAGTTTGGGCCTCATTACAACGTCCACAATAAAAAAAGTCATAAACATCATAATAATAATATTTACTCTGGTTACAATCAAATTTAAATATCTGGACCCTTTTTGCACATGAGTAGCAGCAAATACTGGTCCCCTGTTGCACAGGAATAGCAGCAAATGCTGGTTCCTTGTTGCGCAGAAATAGCAGTAATTGCTGGGTCCTTGAATAGAAGTAGCAGCAAATGCTGGTCCCTTGTTGCACAGGAATAGCAGCAAATGCTGGTTCCATGTTGAACAGGAACAGCTGCAAATACTGGTCTAATTCTGATCTCATCTGAGGTTAATATGAGCGACAGTTGTGAGGAATATTGTCTTGCTACATTTTACTTTCGCACTATTCTTGTATTCTTATAAAACATGGGCACCAAGTGCTTGCCTTGCGTATACCTGCCGCAGAGGCACAGACGAATGCATCATAGATATAGACATTAACAATGACCAAAACCTCGTTGAAACAATTTGTGCTTCACACAAGCCTGTACACGTATTATAATTCTTCAACTAAAACAGAAATCTAACAACGGAAGATTTTCTCCAAAATAAACTGGGTGAAATAATAAGCAAACAAAGTAATACTAATCCTGAAGAAACCATCTGAAATCCACTATTCAGCACTTGTTAAAATGTGACACAAGATGGCACTGTCTGGTTATAAATTTGTTCATTCAGTTTCTGCTGGACACATTACATGGCCAGAGATAAAAATATGTCTAAGTGTTTCTACCTTCCACACATGTACAGTTGTTTTTAATCTAACATCTAGAGGATTTGTTTTCTTGCAGCAGAGACAGATGTCAGCAAAGGGAGCCCAATCTTCAGTTTCCAAACCAACTGTTCAGTTCAAAAGTTCAGACATTTGCAGGGCCTTCAGCAGAGAGGGCTTAAATCCAGCTTTGGTCCCCGAGCATGACTCCCTTCGTTTATGCTGACAGGTCTTTCATCATAAGACAAGCAAATATGGTCATGATCATTTTAGGCTTCACTTCAACAATATCCTCTGGTAAAGCGTAAACCCTGGCTCCGATTTTCCTGGCTATCGAGATTGCATACTTGGCATTGCTGAGTTTTTCCTGCAAATAGATAATAAATTACATGATTCATAAGATACCTAAAATTCTGAGATTTCAAAATGTCTGGTGATGTGCTTTGCATAATAAATATTGCCTCATCAATGTTTGATCATTATAAACCAAATCTAAATAAAAACTTCCTGCATACTACACCTGTACATGTATCTAAAAATGTTAAGCTTTGGAATGCAATCATATAATTGATTCTATACATCCTTGAAACTGATTTAGGCCTGGGTAAAATGAACCAATTTGATCTTGTATACTACGGAAGGTACATGTAGTGTAGTTCAGCTACACAAAGCTGTCACAATTTGTCACGCCGATGAAAAACTGTGGTGTTTCCATACTTAATATGTCTGAGGCAACAGCACAGCAACTTTACAGGACAGGACCCTGTTGATGAAATCTCAGGACTGTGTACACACAGCTGTGGAATTAGCCATGTCTAAGGGAATGTTATAGAACTCCTTACTCAGAAAGTTTTCACTTTTAAGATGGAGACTGCATTTCTTGGCAGAGCAAACTAAAGTGCCAAGAGTAAACCACTGATTGTTAGGGCCAGGTTGCTGGCAAACTTTCTCAAATGTTACGTTGTGTTAGTGGAAGGCAAGTGGTTTCACCCAGGATTCACAGAAGACCACTGTCGACCACTATCAGCTAAAACAGGCCAAAGTATAATGGCAGATGGAGATTTAGCCACTTCCTGTCTGAGAATGGGGCTGAGCTATGTGTCATGTGAAAGAGCAATAGAACCACAACCACCTTAACCACCTGGCCAGAGATTGCTCCACGTATTGTCACTAGGAACTGCTGACAAACAGATGACCACAACAGTGTGTTGGGTCTCCAGACTGATCACCCACCTCTTCAGTCTGTCCGTCCTTCACCAGGCTGAAGTTTATGGAACCTGGCTTGAGACATTCCACCACATCAATGATCACTCGGCCGTCTGACAAAACTGGGTCCTGGAAACTGCTGAACTTGCTCTGTTTGCCTCCGTCCTTCAACTGCAACCAGACAAGATGAATTTCTCATTGAAAACAGTGCAATTTTTCACCTGTGCAAATCTTCCATGAGTAGTTTTTCATCTAGGAAAAAGCTTCCCAAACGTATTTGTGATGTTTTGCTGTGGATTCATGCATTGGCTGCCAAAACTAAATTAAGTTTGACACGTCTGACTAAGAAGACATCTTCACATTCAGAGAGATATAATTTGGCACAGAAATGAAGGAAACACCTTCAAATTTGTGAATCCCTACCAAAACCGCTCACCTTGGAATGGAATTCACACATACTATTAAATCAGCATATCACTAAGCCAGGTGACCTAACAAATGGGTGCACATAAAAAGGAACACTCTAAACCTATGTTTGCTCCTAAAACAACTTTTTTTGGCCCTTAGCTGTGTAGACTTTCCCGGTTTTCATTACTATCCCCCAAAAAACCCTGTAACTACAGGACTAACCTTTGCATTTGCCCAGTCCACAATTTCCTTCTCCACAATAGGGTGTCCTGTACCTGCCAGTGACTGGAGGATACTCAGAGTGTATGCTCTCATGAGCTGCCACACCAAAGCTGAACAAAACAACAAAACACCTGTTCACAATGTATGATGTTGGGAACCTAACCTACAGCCCTCTCTACCTATAACTCATTCAGAAGACACATCTGCCTCGGGCGATTATGAGGATGGGTGAGTACGGCCTTGGTTGCCTTCAGTCGGGCAGCTTATCAGGAGGCACACAGTTGAGGACTTCTGCTTGTTTAAAGAGGCCCGTAGAACCTGCTCTCAGGGTTCCACTCAGGGCATTATTAGAGCCACAGATGAAAACACACATTCATTTTCTTAAACTGTTTTGGATCTCAGGCTTTATACTACACAAACCTAACCAACAATGTGACAATTTTGAAGGCTTTCTCATAGTAAACAAAGCAAGTCACAAGAATGCAAGAATATGTTGGAAGAAATCATCTTTATATGTCAGGTGTTATTGTGATCACATGGTCTGTTACATGGAACTGCTCGTGTGAACTCTGGTCCCTGTAGAGCTCACCTAGAGTAAGAGTCTGGTTGCCTTCCAAAATATCCTGTCCACCAACACCCACAAGGGAGAACTTCATCACCTTCCCCAACTCCACAGCATAATTACAGTTGCCTGGAAGAAGAGTAAATTATCACACTGGTGAACATCTAGCACACAAACACAACATCCATCATAATGAACTACAATGAGACATGCTACAGCAGCTACATGTGGATACGTGGACTTCCATTCAAAGCCTGAGAATAATAGGAAGCAATGACCAGGTTCTACCATCCATATCTCCATTGGGTGCAATGTCAACAATGTTATTAATACATCTATCAACCCACATAAATATCTCACCCAGTTTTTCAAAGTTTATCCTCATCTTGTGGAATTTGCGGATAACACGTTTCCAGTCTACGCTGCCAGGTTTGATGATGTCGTAGAGCTGGAAGATGATGAGGCCATCAACCAGATCTGAGTACAGGTAGTGGACAAAGGGCTGCACACCCATGCTGTTCATCCAGTTACGATATGCTGCAAAGGACAGGTAAACACACGCCTCATCAACAACTGATGCGGAATGGCCTAAGCAAATTTTTTAGCATATTAGCCTTACTGTAGCCTTATCCATTTAGTAATCAGAGGAGGAAACCAAAAACAACCTTCACGAAACAAAATACCAGAAAAACGTGAACAGATCTACGTATCAGTTTGCAGGCAAAAGGTTACCCAGTTAGCTGTGCAAGCGGAGGATTGAAATAGAAAGTTAGTGTATTAGAACTCCTGTGTTTTCAGCACTTTTGACATGGGCAATATTGAGAAAAGGAAATCTAGAGCACTGCTCATATAAATAGGTCTCAAAAATGGTTCTATGGACATTGTTTTGGACATTGCTCGGTGACTCTCTGTATGAAGGTGATCATTTGTCAGAGGTGACTGTACTCCAGTAGAAGCAGACAGAACACTACACTGATAACAAGCCTCACTTTTCTCCTCCCGCGTTTCCTCGTACTGCTCAATGTCCACATCCACATCAGCGTTATCCAGGGCTGGGTATGTGTTGAACAGGTTAGCCACAAAGGCCAGGTTGAGCTTGTAGTTACCAGCCACGACATCTGCCGGCGACACAAAACTCCTGCAGCCAATCTTGTCAGCCTCCTGGAGCATTTCCTCGGCCCTCATGTTGTGATCCCCCACCTGCAACAAACATACAAGTCAATACAATAATATTAAATATTCTTCGTTTTATCTTAATAAACCGTCACAATAACACACTACAATTTTCCTGTATAAGCCATATCGACAATAGTAATAATAAACATCGCTTTATCTTGACAACATATATAGGTCATGGTCTCTTTTCATGAAGGTCAGGCATTATATCATTTATGTATCATGAAAAGATGTAGTATACATAATAGTAATTATCAGTCTGTCTAACTGATACATGTACAACAAGGTTTTCAGTACCTGAAGATATACCTGCCATGGCACAAGCAGACAACAGGCTTATAACATCCATACATGTAAGATGGCAGTCAGTTTTATGACAGAAAAACACCAGTAGCATAAATACATGTATATTTTAATTCAATTCCACCCAAGACAGAGCCATCAACATGATGTCAAGTAATAGCTGACTTCCTCTCGTAATGAGCCCTGAATGGCATACCTGCCAGCTGGTCAGCATTTCCATCAGCTAATTGTTAATCCTTCAATGAACAAATAAATGAAACATAACTCACATGACTTACTCATCACAGACTCAATGAACTCACACAAATGTAGCACACACACTTATGTCAAAGACACACAAATGTCACACATTAACCATCAAGGGACACAAATGCCGCACACATTGCCAAGTGACACAAATGTAGCACATTACCTGTAGTGGACTCAGCGTGACACCACTGTCAGATGGGGCAATTTGGTGCAGCAGGTAAGTGTAGGCTTCAGAGTCCTGCAAATAAAGACCAAGTACAACATGTACCAGCTGCACACACATCTACAACATGTGTCAGCTGCACACACGTGTCAGCTGCACACACATGTACAACATGTGTCAGTTGCACACACGTGTCAGCTGCACACACATGTACAACATGTGTCAGCTGCACACACGTGTCAGCTGCACACACATGTACAATATGTAGGGTGTGAGAAACATGGAAATCATTCAGCAACTGTTTAGCTTACACTATCTCCAGAGCCCATGATAACCACACTCACCCACTGTCACTGACCTCACAAAACTTACAGTATTCATCGTTTATTTATCATCTAGTGACATTAAATTCCATACATACAAACATGTGCATACCTAATACAGTGACACGCTTAACAGTGACAAAGTTCACTCACAGAAGTGCAGATGAACTTTGACCGTCTCATCTGAGATTATAAACTGTCACTCTGTTATGTTACAAATGTATACACACCTGTCACAGGCCAAAATATTCTTCTGCACAAACACCCAATCACTTATTTATCTGTATATGTAAGACCTATGCCAAACATGTCTGATTTGTATAGCCATTAGTTGCGGGCCAAAATTACGTAGACAGTTAGAAATTCTCCGCCCACCCTCACTTTTACACGAAGACCAAAAGCAGAAATGTAGAGGGGCTAGTTTTGAACTCACAACTTCACTGGCCTAAGGATAACTGCAGCAGAGATGAGATGTCGAAACCATCACCATCTCGGTCAGAGATCTCCAAAATTTACGGGCACAAATTACCCCAGGGCTAAGTTACAGTACCGCCCACGCTCAACAGCAAATCAGGCGCGCCCAGACTGCTGACAAAGTTACTGATGAAGTTACCATGTGTTCGACCCATCACATCATACTAGTGTGGTGTACTGAAATGGCCGTGTTACTTTGGCGTTCTCTGTGAAGTTACAATGTGTACGACCCATCTCACCATACTAGTGTGGCGTACCGAAATGGCCGGTTTACCTTGATGTCCTCTGTGAAGTTGCGCACCTCCCGGTTACAGCCTGCCCTCCTCAGGTGATAGTTCACCCACCTCAGGAGTATCTGTTCAGGGGACAGCTTCTGTAGATCCTCCAGGGTCTCTCCTTCCTCCAGCAAGAGAGCAAGACCAGGGTGGTGAGCCAAGTCAATGTCACTCAGCAAGCCAATCTGATATGGGAGAGCAGAGGGGACAGAGTTAATGATAGTGTTCATAACCTGACAGTATCTGAGCCAGACAAGAGTGGTGAGGCAAGTCAATGTCACTTAGCAAGCCAATCTCACAAGGGAGAGCAGACGGGACATCATAAATGACAGTGTTCACAATATAACAGTATCTGGGCCGGGCCTGGGTGGTGAACCAAGTCAATGTCATTTGGCAAGCCAATCTGATATGGGAGAGCAGAGGGGACAGGGTTAATGATAGTGTTCATAATCTGACAGTATCTGGGCTGGGCCTGGGTGGTGAATCAAATCAATGTCACTCAGCAAGCCAATCTGACAGGGAAGAGCAGAGAGAACAGGGTTAATAATGGAGGGGCAAAAAGATGGCATCGTGTCACTTATCGAAAGAGTGTTATAATGTAATCTGCCTTTCCTGTATTGTCTATTTAAATGTAATACATGCTTTTATTTAATTTAAGTTTACTGAAAGAAAAAAATTTAATAAAAAGAAAAGAGTTACCAGTATAGGGTCACAACTGAACTCACCCTGATGATTTGCCAGAGAAGACCCAATGACAGATGGGGTTTCCCCTTCTCCAGGTCATCTGCACCGATGTTCACAATGTTACAGCCGATGGCCTGGGCTGAGTTCAAGGCCAAGGTCAGGTTCTCGTGTTTGCGGTACACACTCAGGTTTGTCTTGTTGATGGCTCGCTCATCAATTGTGTCATTCTGAGCTAAATTCACAAGTTTGCTGCAAGCAAAGGAAGTAGACATTTTTCAGATAAACAAGTCATGATTGTTTTCAACTGTGTTCAATTTTTCACAACTAAATGTGCAAGGAATGTACTAGCCATTTTGATCATATAACCGGTCTGAGTTTTGAAAGACTTGAAAACTACTGAAATAAGATCATGTTTTATAAAGAAAATAATCAAGTTTAAAAGATAACTGACAGAACAGGTTTCCCATCTTTATCCACCAATTATTGAAATGTCTTACAACCCCCAGTTTACAAAAACACTTGTTTCACATTGGCAGACAGAAAGTGGCTTGCACATAATTAAAAGTTTATTTTTCAGGCTTAACTTTTCCTTTCTCTATGGGTTCCAATTCACTCAGGATTGCGCAATGCAAAAAAACATGCTGATCCAGTTTTCTGACTTATCCACAAGCCAGGATCAATTCAATGTATCTCTCCTAAAGGAACTCACCACAAAATGATCCCATCCTTCATCTTCTCAAAGAGGTCTTTGCCTTCTGGGTCTAACGGGATGTACTTCTTGCAGTCAGGGTCATTCTGAAGGTTCCTGTAGACAAAACCAGACAAATCTCAATAGAATGTGTCTTCATATGACCATTTCTCTTCCTTCATTTTCTCTTCTTGAAATTCCAACCAACAGGATAAAGCAGGCCATGTGCAACAGAAACCAGGCCATACTCAGAGGAAACCAAGTCAAACTCTGAGGAAACCCAGCCCACCTAAGAGGAGACCAGGCCAAATTCTGTGGAATTCTGGGGAAACTCGAGCAAAAAGAGGAAACCAAACCAATCTCAGAGGAAACCAAGCCACATCCAGGGGAAATGTGACTTAATCCAGCTGATCATTCATGTGAAATGGAGTTCTCAAACGTCATTCAAACACTTCAACTTAGTTCTGACACAGACAGCCCAGTAACCTATAAATCACAGCATTCATTCCCACTCTATTCCCTACCTACACATACTAAGTCTGTATCTGATGTGCACAAGGAACAGCAAAATGGTAGTGTAATCCTTACGAGTTGATCCAGTCAGAGAAAGCCACCTGTTCCTCCTTGCGGACTGTGTGTGTTGTGCCTTGACTCGAGGCCTCAGACATACCACTGATGGCTTCAATGTTTTCACGCTTGTGAACCATCTTCTTAAAGTTCACAGCAAAATCTTTCTCCAGTTTAAGTTTGGCATAAAGCTGATGGAAGACAAAAAGTAAAATATAAATTTAGCGATGAGATGGCCACAGTGATCAGCTGTCAGTAAGCATGCAATAAAAATGTATCTGATGCATTACAGACTGAGGTCATACTTCTTACATACAGATGTAGTTACCTCCCTTATTACAAGCTGACCAAAGAAATTTAACCTTGCTGCCAACAACTTCAGTAAAACAGAGTAACATGTTCAACTTCTTTGTCCTTGTTGTCACAATATCCCAGCCAAGCAAGCTAGGACACTGAAATACTTCCTTCCTCAAACCACCAAAACATTCCATTTATTCTCAATTCTGATTTGTAAACATGACACCAACCTTTTGGAACTCTTCAAAGTCGAGTTTGCCATCTGGACAGTTTTTGTCAAACTCGCGGATGATGTTTCTGACCTCATATCCGGGAAGGTTCATCCCCACGATCTTGAGAGCCTCTCCCAGCTCTGCCAACTCCACAAACCCACTGCCATCTGTGTCCACCTGCACAACAATATCCACACAATCAGTTCTCTACGTGTACTTCTCAACAATTATCAAGCACACACGCATGTGTGGCCTGTTATTTCACCTTGAGTTTAGCTTTTCTCAAATGACACATTTTGCTCCATTCCAACTGATTCATACACCATATAGGGTTATTTAAGAGATTTTTTTTGCAAAGGTTCTGTAATTTCACTTTAATGTCAGTTTGAGACCTTTATGTTTTTCTGAAATTGCATTTTTAGAGAGCAACCCTTACATACAATACTGTGACAAAAGTTTCAGCTAAAGTTGTTCGTCTCCAGCTTTTGCACAAAGGTGGGTCAGGTCAGACAAGGGTTATACAGTCAAAGGTGGGTCAGATAACACAAGGGTTATGCAAAGTCGAAGGTGGGTCAGATCACACAAGGGTTATGCACAGTCAAAGGTGGGTCAGATCACTCAAGGGTTATGCACAGTCAAAGGTGGGTCAGATCGCACAAGAGTTATACAAAGTCAAAGGTGGGTCATATCAGACAAGGTTTATGCAAAGTCGAAGGTGGTTCAGATCACACAAGGGTTATGCACAGTCAAAGGTGGGTCAGATCACACAAGGGTTATGCAAAGTCAAAGGTGGGTCAGATCGCACAAGAGTTATACAAAGTCAAAGGTGGGTCATATCAGACAAGGTTTATGCAAAGTCAAAGGTGGGTCAGATCACACAAGGTTTATGCAAAGTCGAAGGTGGGTCAGATCACACAAGGGTTATGCAAAGTCAAATATGTACAGTACATGTATCTATCTCTCAAAACAAGCACATGCTTAGGCACACTAGAAGCTCTGTCCTAAATATTTTTGACAAATTGTTACATGTCCACAAAATAACACAATGCTTAGATGACAAAAAAAAGAAAATCAACATAACTGACGAAAACAACTAACAAAACTAAAAGCCCAAAGTTTTCTCAGCATGTAAACAGGAGAAGACTGTGTGTAACAAATTTAGAGGTTCTATCTTTTTTGCGAAATCGTGTCGATGAGTATAACACAGAGAGAGCGGTAGGTGCAAATTAGCTTGCCCCGCAGGTACAATGTATTCGCAAGGAGAAATAATAAAAGATGCAAACGTCCAGTTTTAGATTTTGGACACGCATACATTTAGTGTTCATAAATTACCTGTATGGGCATATGATTTTATTTGGTCAAAAGTGTGCATCCATGTCAGAAGTGTTATATAGATGTATACAGTACATGCAGCCTCGAAGGCCTCCTGATTATCTCCCCTTCATAGGTAATGTAAAGGTACCTGAATACATGTGTATGTCCAGTAATTTCAGGATATACGACCCTTGTGGCTGTACAGTCGAAACTTGACAAAGTTCAAGGTTGACATCACACTATTTATGGGACATCAGTGCTACGATATAATACATTGATATGAGTTCAATGAAGTGGAAAAGCTGGGAGGGGAGGACACCATGACATGCAATTATCCATGTACAATGAGTATAGCTACAGAACTGGTGCTGGAACGACTCCACCTTTTCAGTCATTGGCTTAGCCCACATCACACCCATTGCATATCCAGAAGTGATAACAATCAAAAACATGTCTCCACACAAAAACAGGTGTAAGTGAAAACTAATAGATTTCTGCATGTATTGAAAGTTCCAATGTGCCTGGTCTCCTTAAGAGGAGGAGAACTACATGTACATGTACCAACTGTGTGTTTACATTACGTTGGTTTCAATTATGTTAGTTTTGTGTGCAATGTGCTTACATCATATTTCATACAAACATTCATCTATCTATGCACATTATAACAACAGATAAATATGTTCATGTATATAAGAACATGTTCACATACAATGTATATACATGTAAATGAGTGTCACAACACACACACCTGATCATCAGTTAGACATACCTACATGTCATATTACAGTAATCACAAATCTACATCACTTTGACCTGTCCTCATGTATACACTCGGTTTGTGACTGCAGCAGCAGTCCATCACAGGCAGTATGAACTGTCAGTCTGACTAACACGTTAACCTCAAATGCGTGCTTCCTGTACTAGGACTGGAGGTGTGTGGGATGAATTCCTGTCATCATACGCGTCTACAAATGACCTGTAGTGCACACCCAATGGCACAGCAGGTTACATGTGATAAACATGGACCTGTAAATCTGAAGAGAATACTCACCAGGTATGGCAAGTGTCTATCTGTGTCATGTGGGAGAGGTAACAGTTAAATGACAGAGGCAAAGGTAACAAAGACATAGGTGACCTGCGCTTCTGGCACAAATCTATCTCCACAATGAATGCATACATGTGTACATTACGCATAAGTCTACAAAAGTAAAATAGTATATGATTTAACAGTGCACTGAGTGTTCACACGCGTTCATGTGTGCAGAACTTTTCTGGTATGCCAGAACAAAGCTGTACATAATGCAAATGTAACACCTAGGCATGAGCAGACCCCCAGGTCATGTTGTGTACACAGTCCTACACGTACTGTACACAGACCATAGTGTGTGCCTGTCATGAAGAGGTCCTCTACAGCCTGGACATTCCTCTATGATTCAGTCAGACCTGTCCTGGCTCCGTCATACAGTAGCTCAGCCACGAGATATTGTCGCATCACACACAACACACCTGGTGCTTTTTTCTCAAAGTGTCCACCTGGAAACTGGGATTACCGGTAATGGCTAAAATGACTCAGCCAAGTAATATTTGAGCCAAGGAGGATCTAGAGGCTGGGCATCAAATTAATGATGAAAACTCTCATTCACTTGATTGTTTCTTTCAGGACTTTTTATAGTGGGTTTGTGAATGGATGATACATGTAGTGTAGTCCGAGTGCCTATAACAAAACACCCTTTATCACGTACAAGTTTACCAGCATATTAAATCACATGGTTCCGCTACAGTATCATACAATTTGCACCATGCAATTCACCACTGCAATGTATTGAATCCCAGGTCCTTCTACAGTTATATTAAACCTGCTGCAGGCACATGAACATACACACAACTGCAGTTTCCTGTACAGTTGCATACACGTAGTTGCATTATGTAAATGTATGCACACCTCTGCTGATCATGACCATACCATTTCACACATATCCTATATATGTTATCAAATCAATTGGTAAACCACAAAGCCAGTCGACACCTACTCTAAAAGAACCTGATCACATTGGTCCACCCTTGTATGAATTCTTATTCTATCTGCCCCTTGTTACATTCAAGAGGTGTATAAAACTAATACAATCAATCCAAATTCTATGTGAAAAGATGACAGTTTTCTAACTGTGATTATACAAAGGGGTTGACAGACATGTAGGTGAAGATGGCACTGTGGAGACAAAATAGGGAAAACAACCCATAATGATATAATTACAGTGTATTATCAATATTCAATGAAGCTACACAAAGATATTATCCAACATGAGTTCATGCTATTATATCCCCTTACTGATGTGTACATTGTTGCAGATACATGACACAATAAAGAGACAAAAATAAGACAATGAATGAATCTCATTCATTCTATACTTTTGTCATTACCTGGTGATTTACATTATGGAATCTCATCAATTTATTTCACTGTTGTCTAATCTTGTACTCGTAGTTTTTCAATCTCATACTTTCGCCAGTTTTACAACCAGCCCTAGGCGAGTAAAATGTAATTGTGTACTGTACCATATACAGGTCCATGTATGTCATACTTGTGTACTGTACCATATACAGGTCCATGTATGTCATACTTGTGGACTGTACCATATACAGGTCCATGTATGTCATACTTGTGGACTGTACCATATACAGGTCCATGTATGTCATACTTGTGGACTGTAAAATATACAGGTACATGTAGGTCATACTTGTGTACTGTACCATACACAGGTCCATGTATGTCATACTTGTGGACTGTACCATATACAGGTCCATGTATGTCATACTTGTGGGCTGTACCATATACCGGTCCATGTATGTCATACTTGTGAACTGTGCCACATACAGGTCCATGTATGTCATACTTGTGAACTGTGCCACATACAGGTCCATGTATGTCATACTTGTGTACTGTACCACATACAGGTGCATGTATGTCATACTTGTGAAGTGTGCCACGTACAGGTCCATGTATGTCATACTTGTGGACTGTACCATATACAGGTCCATGTATGTCATACTTGTGGGCTGTACCATATACCGGTCCATGTATGTCATACTTGTGAACTGTGCCACATACAGGTCCATGTATGTCATACTTGTGAACTGTGCCACATACAGGTCCATGTATGTCATACTTGTGTACTGTACCACATACAGGTCCATGTATGTCATACTTGTGAACTGTGCCACGTACAGGTCCATGTATGTCATACTTGTGAACTATGCCATATACAGGTCCATGTATGTCATACTTGTGAAGTGTGCCACGTACAGGTGCATGTATGTCATACTTGTGAACTGTGCCACATACAGGTCCATGTATGTCATACTTGTGAACTGTGCCACATACAGGTCCATGTATGTCATACTTGTGTACTGTACCACATACAGGTGCATGTATGTCATACTTGTGAACTGTGCCACATACAGGTCCATGTATGTCATACTTGTGAAGTGTGCCACGTACAGGTGCATGTATGTCATACTTGTGAACTGTGCCACATACAGGTCCATGTATGTCATACTTGTGAAGTGTGCCACATACAGGCCCATGTATGCCATATACAGGTCCATGTATGTCATACTTGTGAACTGTGCCACATACAGGTCCATGTATGTCATACTTGTGAAGTGTGCCACGTACAGGTGCATGTATGTCATACTTGTGAACTGTGCCACATACAGGTCCATGTATGTCATACTTGTGAAGTGTGCCACGTACAGGTGCATGTATGTCATACTTGTGAACTGTGCCACATACAGTTCCATGTATGTCATACTTGTGAACTGTGCCACATACAGGTCCATGTATGTCATACTTGTGAACTGTGCCACATACAGGTGCATGTATGTCATACTTGTGAACTGTGCCACATACAGGTCCATGTATGTCATACTTGTGAACTGTGCCATGTACAGGTCCATGAAAACGAAAAAATGATTTAAATAAAATTGAAACATTGAGTCATACACTGCCTCATGTCGTTTGTCAAAGTTGCCACAGTAGCCTACTGGACTTTATGAGTACAACTATTAAAGTGTGAGGCAAACACTATGAGTCAGTAATGTCATCATATCACAGTTGCAGCTGCCTCCAACAGGAGCATTTTGCCCTCATTGTACATAGATGTATAACCTACATATATATGTGGGTTAAACACTTCCAGTCCTTTACTTCTGGTTTGAACAGAAACTTACATATGTGTGTGTAGAGGAGATGTGTTTTGTAACCACATGTGGAACAAATACATACAACATTGACATATGTTAAGTAAAAATGTCAAGCCTGGGCCACCCGCTGCTCTGACTTGCCAGATTGGCTCATGTATGAATACAGGGAAGGCGAGTGGAGTGGGAAAGGGGAGAGGGTGATGGGGGTAGGGGGAGGGGGGCAAAGGCAGATTCTAAACCACCAGATGAATCACCTCCTCACAAGGTCTAATGTCTCCGCAATGGGAACAATGACATCAGCAGCACAAACCCCAACTTTGAGACCCAATTCCAAGCCTGTGCACTGTTCCCAAAACTAAGGCCTATAGAAACAAATTCTTTCAAGAAACTTGGGAAAATATCTGGCACATGGGAAAGACACCAAGTTCAACTGGCTGACTTAAAGATTGGAGCACCCGTTTTTTCAGTTACTTATCCCGGTTTAAAGCAGGTTAAAAATTAACAAAAAATTTTTTATAAATAATTTCATGTTGTTCTAAGCTGTGGTACAGATCAAATTTTATTGTCAATGATCCTGGAGGGCCCTACTACAACTACATTTTTTTTCTGTATTCCTAAGTATTACTAAATCTGAATTGTCATCCATCCAAATTCAGGAGGTTTGTACAAGTAACTCCCTTAATTATTATGTTCATGCAAGCAGACAGTTTACAACTCATGTATGCCCTGTTTTAAGGGGCTTGGGTAAGAGTACCCTGCCAAATGTACGTAATACACTTGACTCGGCACTCCACAGGACAGTAGGGGTAGTCTTACAGCATATGACATTTTGAGTGGATCACGAAAAATTCTAAAAACACAATGTCTCACTTCTACTGAAGCTTTTGACAAAGAGAAAATGTTAGAAAAAAACACTGTTGTCTCCAAAAGAGTAAACTTGCATGGTGTCTTTCTACCTTAAACACCAACTGTAGTACGATTAAAATACACAAGATACAGTGCTGTTCAGTAGTCTCTCTACAAATGCATCTAGCACTGCGCATTCATAAATGACTGGTGATAGATAATACTAATACTTTACTATTATATTTTATCTTATATTTATTTAAATCTACATGTACACTTTACCTGTTTGTTTCTTCCACAAAACCATGTTTCTGGAGGTCTCGTTAGATGTGACAGCTACATGTACAGTGATTTGGTGAACAAACACAAGCAAATAACGTAATATGAGTGGCCATTCTTAATGACATTGTCACAGTTCTGATCAAACACATCTGATCATTAGTCAAAAACTTCTCAACTTTCAAAGACCATTGTAATGGCTCTGCTAGGTCATCCTGGCTGCCCACATTTCAATTCCCACACAGGTTCAATAAGACAAACAGAGACAATACATGTAATTGCTTTATCACCATGAGTGTCTGCTGATAAAGACTGATCTGTCAAAACGCCACAGCTCAGTCATGGATCTGCATGAACGCTTAGCAAAACAACTGTCCACTGAGGACATTTCAATTTATTGCAACATGCAATGCAATTTTGTGGATGTTCCCTCCAATTTCCTTCCTGGCACAATCTAAGGGTCAGCTTTCAATCTAAATAATGTCATCTTTTCTATCCAGCTGCTAGAACATTCAACTGCATGCCTCAAACATCCATGTTTAAATGTTTATCAGCCCTTTGATTCTACATGCATGTGTGCCCACATGTCTTTATGCAAGAATCTGTGTGCTTAGTTTACGTGTAAGTATAATTACTGCCATACATGTACACATACACTCTGGTTTTCATGGAGAATAAACAACAAGATTTTTATCATAATTCTTCATGACATCATGATTCAAACACACTGTACTCGTACACAATGTACATGTCTTCACTGATCTTTACTCTGGACAGCATCTTACTTCATCAATGTTTCACCATCCCCATAGTAAACAGATCACCAAATTCTGACATTGTCGAACAACATATTACACGTGCAGCTAATTAAAGGTACATAAAAACATTCAATGTCCATATGAGCATAATCTGCATTATAAACAATGCTTGATTTGATCAACCATTAGCTGACAATATGTAGCGTGTTATTTATGACAGGTTAAAAAGAAAATAAAAGCGAAGTAAGGCAACCCATAAAACACCTCTATACATGAAGGCCCACATTCATGATCACATAATATATATTTCATTCTTGCTTCAAGCATACCTAAAAATGTTGAGGAAATAACTATGCGATATAATCACACAGGTAAGATGTGTTGATGGAGCAGGTAGGGAAGGAATGCTTGAAATCTGTCAGTTGAAAGAGCTGTATTTATCAACTGGACAGAGTATCACAGATGTGTAGGTCTACTTCTGCTGGGGTTCAGTCAGTATTTGCCCAGATATCATCTCCAACATTAGCATTCTGCTAAGGTTCATATTCACCACACCACAACTGTCAAGGCTCAGGAGCATCACAGTACATACAGTTAGCCTTGACTTGTACACATCTACATGTATACATTAAACCTTCTGCAACTATTTATATGTGACGTGTACAATTTGTCTAGCTCACTGTTAGTCAACATCTAGCAGGTTTCTGTTTTTGTATGCAGTCTTTGCGAACACATAGCAATGCATTAATAGTCATAACAATTTCCCAACTCCCAGATCGAAAGTTGTTAAACAAAGTACAACCAAAAACAAATAGTTCTAAAGATGATACACAGATTTAATCTTTCTGGTGTCAAGTTTTGCTACATGTTCTCTTTAGAGAGTATTATAGTGAGGAGATGTGAAGAGCAATTCAGTAAATGAATTTAACATTTAAAATGTCATTTTTTTCTCCTCTGCATGCAGGAATATTTTGTTGTTTTGGTGAGGGTCACTCTGGCTACAGTGCCAGACCTGTCAGTTGTGAGAGGTAAATGATTCAGAGGACAGATCTTTCTCAGTATATATAAATGAAAAAACTTTTTAAGTGTCTAAGCGTCATTTTCATGCTTATAACACAGTGTTGCAGGTATGATCGCTTTCGTCTTGTTTCTGCATAAAATGTTAAAGAATTAAACTATGGAAACTATGGTATATCAGTTAATTATATACAGAATAGGTGCAATCCCCTGCCTGCAGGCAACAATTTGAATGTTTATCACTAATTAGTATTTGCTTTCCTCACAAAGCGATTCTCAAACCTCCTGTCTTGCACAACAAACAGTTTATGGATAAAGGTGTGAAATTATGATAGATTTACTCATATTAGTGTCCTGATCATAACCAAAGCCCAGACAACATAATTATCTACATACAAGACGCCTTATTCATCACAGAATAAATTTCAATGCCTATAGGTTCTAGTTATAACGTACATCAGCTGGTCAGAATTTCATACATGGACTTGTAGCTTTACCAGTACAGATTTACAGGTGTTTAGAAGCTTTACGGTAGCCTGTGTCACCGGTAAGTGACCCAGGGCTTGTACCTACAAACTTAGGGATCAGGATTATCCCAAGCTGAGGGCAGGACCTGCACTGTCCACAGCCAATCTCTATCTCAGTCATGCTTGGTGCTCAATGTCTACAGGGGTAGGGGCTATAATGAATCACTTTGGATGACTAACACAACAATCATCAGAATTAATCAAGTAGGCCTAGCCCTTCCTTTGTACAATATTACTAGTGTAGTAAGCCTTTCTTTTACACATATGTATACTGCACACATATTACATGTTTCCAGCATTTAATCCATTTAACAAATGTTGGTGTACTGTATCATTTAAGAAAAAAAATATGAAATGCTACATATACAATGTACTGGATGTTTTCTTGTCTGGTGTTAAGCACATAAATGTACTAGAACTGTACTGGATATACGTGTAAATGTAAACTGTAGTGAATAATGCTACACTAGAAGGATATTACAAGCACACTGTTAATGAAAATCAAGTAGTCATTAGACATTCTCATACATGTGCTTACAAAGCATAGTACATCCAGGACAACATGTTACGGTCAGTGTTTATGTCAAGTACAAATATTTGCTGATGTCTATTAAAAAAACATTCCCTCCTTTAAAAATTCCAGGTACATGACGTGGTCTGGATACTGAGGTGTCTGTATAAGCTCATAGTGATTGGAATACATACGCATGACAGCCAGGACTACTCTGTCTATTCTATAGCAAGCATGCGCTATCAATGTGGCTATATGCATTCAGTACAGGATACAGTCATGTTAAAGTGTTTGTTATTTTACATGGGTCAGGGTGGTCAGATAGCTGTACTATAGCAGACTCCTATGCCCATACAGATTCACTAAAATGTACTTACTGTACCAATACCTGAACAGGAGGGTGGTCAGACAGCTGTACTGTAGCTGACTCCCTACCTATACCTGTACAGTAGGGTGGTCAGACAGTTGTACTGTAGCAGACTCCTATGCCCATACACACTCACTTACCTGTACAGTAAGGTGATCAGACAGGCGTACTGTAGCGGGCTCACTCCCCATACCTGTACTGTAGGGTGGCCAGACAGGTGTACTGTAGCCGACTCCTACGCCCCATCCAGACAAACTCTTCAATAAGATACATGTGCCTGTATTCTGACTAAATTACATGTGCATACATGTAGTCTGCTCACTGATTTCACTATTTCTTGAAACATTTTGTTACAGGATTTACATGGTCTACGAAAACATTTTTCCGAAGCATATTTGGAGACCTTAATGATTATTAACAAAGTGAAATAGTTGGACCTTTTAAGGTGAAATTGCAGAGTACATGTAGCTTTGGTTATAGACAAATACAGTCTAGTGTAAAGTACATGTATCTCATATACATGTAGCATGTACAGGTAAGCAGAACGCACAGGCTATATTGTATCTCATATACATCTACGTAGCATGTACAAATAAGCAGAACGCACAGGCTATATTGTATCTCATATACATATACGTAGCATGTACAGGTGCAAATAAGCAGAACGCATAGGCTGTATTGTATCTCATATACATATACGTAGCATGCACAGGTAAGCAGAACACACAGCCAATATTGTTAGTACTGTATTTCACCTAAAGTATAGCATTTTTCAAGTGACACATTTGGCTCGATTCTGATTGATTCATCGGTCAGTTATATATACATATACATATATATACATGAAGATCTTTTTTCCTTTGTGATAGGATATCATTCTACCTTCCAAACAAGCTGAAAACACCTTTCTACCATTAATAGAACTCTACATGTAAGTCATGTAAAAGGGTACTGGTAAAACAAAGTAAGCACTCTAGTCCTTTATAACACAAAGATAGCACATAGTTCAGAGGCAGCAGTTAACTTGACTTATTTAAGACTAAGCTACATGTATTAGTATGCAAGTTGTCCCGGAAGTTGTCAACCTGGAGAGAAGTGGAGGAACACGACGGAACTAGAGATACCACCGCTGACACGAGCTGAGGGAATGACGGAGGTCAGAGGCCTATAGCTCCAACCCACTTACAAGTGCTGAGACCATTCACCGGATAACAGTATCCGTTTGAATCAAGGTATTCCGAAACACGTAGCAAACTGCATGCTGTGTGAATACTCGATATGGCACCTATCTAATTTAACTAGTGATACATATAGCTCAATGCTAAAACTGAAAGTGTTCATATCAATTCAAAAAGCTATATAACAGTTATAGTTACCTCTATAACAGTTATTCATTTCAAAACTAGCAAAAACTTGCACCCTGTTTTGCGTGCTGGGTTTATGACACTGCAGTTTATTTCACAGGTCAACTGAGCACTGGGACTGCAAACCTGCTGTTACTTCATGTCATCAAGGTGTCACCGTCTTGTCGCTTCTTCTCAGTGATTCCTTGGATATGCAATTCAACAGTACTAATACTCTAACATACATGTATGCTGCACAAAACAAGGCCTACACACATGTACATGTGACAGGTATGCTTCACCTCTCCTGCGATATACTTCAGGACAAAGAGGTACATGGAGATGTGGATGCTTATATCATATTTTGTGTTCTTTAAGACAGCTTCTTTTCCTTAAGTCTTCAACTCTCATAAATGTACAATTACTTGTAAGTTACAAAGAAACAATCAACTTTGCACTTACATGTTATAGTGGGTCAGACTGAACAGAATGCACTTCGACACAATCCTTTAGGTTTTTGACAAGGACACAAGGAAACAGTAAAGTGCTTGAAGCACAGGATATTAAAATCAAATCCTGAATGATAAACCAGGACATGCACATATGATTTAGCACAGAACATTTATACTGACTTCCACAGTGGCTCCCAGAGCATATGTAACATTTTCACATTTTGAAACAAGTGCATGGATTTTTTTTTTTTAATTAAGAGTATTGTGTTTGATAGAGAAAAATTACACTCTCGCCATAACTGCACTGAGGTCCCACAAAAGGTTGAGGTCATGTTGGACTCCAGTCCCTTGCCAAGTGACAAGGCAATGCTAAAACATGGGTGTAAAACTGTGACCTATCAACAGACACTGAAAACTGCAACTTACACATAAAACTTGCCACAGCTAAAAAACTAAGAAGAATCAATGCAACCAGATTTACATATGCTTTCCATGTAACTTTTCATTCCAATACTGTGAAAGAGTTGGGTTAGATATGACAACCTAATGTAAACTTAGGGGCACTGAGGTACCTGTAATTAGCAGGTTATGAAGCCTTAAACTCAGCAAGCTTGATCAAGTCCTCAGCACAGGATCTGCTATCAGCTGAGGGTCAGATTTGCTGGCAAGAAGTCAGTCACATGCATACAATCACCTGAGACTAGGTTATTTCTTAACCTCTGTAACTGACAGCTGGGATCCTGGTAGAATTTGTTTATTTCTGACATTTCCATATGGGTCAGGTAATTCATCCCTTTCACCATGCACCTGAAAAATCTCCTGGGTTTGTTTTCTGGAATCACTCGCAGACCTGTACATTGTACACATACAATGTATATGTGTGAAGTTTTCCCATGTTCCTAACAGGTATATCTTACTGTTTTCGCTATTTCCTAACTATTTCTACCCGATAAATTGTCTAGTAATTTATGCATTGTAAACAATTTTTTACTGTCCACACCTGCATCAGTTGGGAGTTAAAGTTAGACAATATGCCGACCAAAAGTACTGAACTGTACCAGTTGCAACATGCAGCTTAGATAATCCATCAAGATTCGTGGCCCACGCATGTCAAACAATTACCAAGGTAGACAACCCTTGTAACTGACACACCCTAACTGACCAAACACTGTCTCACTCAGACTGACCAGAAGTGTTTTTCATTCTAAAGCTGACTTCTGACAATTACAAGTATACACATGTGCACATATGAGTACCATCACAAAGTGCTTCCTGGCAGAAAATATGTACTGTACAAATATCTATCCAGTACATGAACACAAAGATATTTTGAGTAGCATCAGAAAAAGTCCACTGTGAACTAGGTCATATGAATGTCTATATCCATGTAATCAACGCAAAGAAGTTACTTCATGTACAAGTTAGTAGTGTTAATGTTAAACTTCACTGTGTGTTTGATAATTATAAAACTATCCTGAAGATATGAATGCAATGGAGTTGATTGTACAGATAATAGATGTGCTGGCCTTAAATTTACACCTTTAACAAACATATCACACGGCAGCAGGAAGTAGTCTACGCAAACTGGCCCAGCATATGTCTAGCTTTAACAAACAGGAACTCTAATTTCTTGTACATTTTCTGTTCGATTTTTTTATTTGATTTGTGCTTTGGAATCTGTAATTATTACAAGTACATGTAACATGACTTTTCTAATGACCAGTACACACAACTGATCGTATCTAGGAGGACTTGATGTAACATGACTTTTCTAATGACCAGTACACACAACTGATCGTATCTAGGAGGACTTGATGTAACATGACTTTTCTAATGACCAGTACACACAACTGATCGTATCTAGGAGGACTTGATGTAACATGACTTTTCTAATGACCAGTACACACAACTGATCGTATCTAGGAGGACTTGATGTAACATGACTTTTCTAATGACCAGTACACACAACTGATCGTATCTAGGAGGACTTGATGTAACATGACTTTTCTAATGACCAGTACACACAACTGATCGTATCTAGGAGGACTTGATGTAACATGACTTTTCTAATGACCTGTACACACAACTGATCGTATCTAGGAGGACTTGATGTAACATGACCTTTCTAATGACCAGTACACACAACTGATCGTATCTAGGAGGACTTGATGTAACATGACTTTTCCAATGACCAGTACACACAACTGATCGTATCTAGGAGGACTTGATGTAACATGACTTTTCCAATGACCAGTACACACAACTGATCGTATCTAGGAGGACTTGATGTAACATGACTTTTCTAATGACCTGTACACACAACTGATCGTATCTAGGAGGACTTGATGTAACATGACCTTTCTAATGACCAGTACACACAACTGATCGTATCTAGGAGGACTTGATGTAACATGACTTTTCTAATGACCTGTACACACAACTGATCGTATCTAGGAGGACTTGATGTAACATGACTTTTCTAATGACCAGTACACACAACTGATCGTATCTAGGAGGACTTGATGTAACATGACCTTTCTAATGACCAGTACACACAACTGATCGTATCTAGGAGGACTTGATGTAACATGACTTTTCTAATGACCAGTACACACAACTGATCGTATCTAGGAGGACTTGATGCATGCAGAACTCCTCAGTGAATTTATACAGTGGTAAGTTCTGATCTTTCGGCGATCTTCAGGAGAAATATCATTTACAATTTAAGGAAGCTGAGATCATTTTGGTGATAACTGTTTTAATCTTCCTGAAGTGTCACGGAAATACGTGCGTGGCATGCCATATATGGTTCCACTGGACGAACTATTAAGTAACAACTGAGTGAGTCCTAACTGTTCACTTCCCTGAACAACAGGATTAAATTGAACCAAAACCCATTAAACAGACATAAGTCAGTAATTTTCCAGCAGGCAAATCACAAACGGCCATGAAACATGAAGAGGATGTTACCATATATGGTCACAAACCTTCTAGCTACGTGATAATACAGGAAGTAAATTCACACCTCACTCCTGAATGTGTGGCTCTGTTACTTAGCAAATAGAAAATGTGTCATCAAATCCAGTACACCTTGCAAGGGCTATGGACATCAGGGACTATGAGCCTATGGCCATGAAAATGTCATGGCGTCTCACAGTGTACATGTACATTTTCTTAACATTACCACAGAGCAAGTAAGTGGACTGAACTGAGACATGTATGCTTGTACTATTTTCACAACATCCTTCACTATCTACAGTGTATTTCAAAAGTTGTTTCGTTAATGTGCATGAACTGTATACACATCTATAGGAAGGTTTTTCACATACAGGTAGTTCCAATTGAAATTTTAATGTTTCAGTGCGTATTTACCTGCTCCCCCAGTCCACAGTCAAGTGATTACAGCTTACTGCCATATGTACTGAAGCATATTTCACTGCTAACAGCAAGGGTGTGCATTTCTACACCTACAGTGTGTATTTACACTGCTTTTCATCTACATATTGACATATTCCCTCATTATTCTACACTGTTGAATAGTTTAATAATAGAATATAATCAAGGTATTCATGTACAAGAAAACAGGAGCATATATATCAAAAGAGTCGGTCCACATACATCTGCTAGACATGTTCTTGTATACACCTATAAGATCCAAAAATACGCCCACACCTGAGACAGCATGTACTGGGATCCATGTCCCAGGCCTGGGGTAACTTGATCAGGGTAGATTGTAACTATACTACCTACTACAGGCAGGTTAGGTCACAAAAAGGCGTGTACTATCATTGTTCTCAACTACCTGTGAATGTGTGTGGTTTATACTAGGCTAGGTCAGGACAAATCTGCTCCTACCCCCCCCCCCCCTCTACCAGGGGTCACATCCCCAGGTGTAGCAGAACACTCCCATTGGTACACTGACAGCTTGGTTTAACATCACAACTCTGTACTTTTTGTACACCAGTGGTGCACATACACACATACTGAGCTGCCAGACAAACCAAGAATGTCTGCCAGAAATAAATTCATTGAGTTAAATAGAGAGACGTGTTGAAGGGTTCAACTGTCATAGCAGCCATAAATCTTTCAGGCTTTGCCAGACTGGACACATATGAGGTATCAAAATACAAAAAAATGGGCCACATATTTCTGCTGGCAATCACTCGCAGTTACATAATAGGGGTAAACATTTTAACTAATGTTATTCAAGTAGAAATCTGCCTTCTGTATTTAGTCATCTGATAACATGCACACAAAATATGGCACAAAAAGAATTCTAACATGCAGTGAAGACAGTAAGGATTGCTTTTGCAACCACAGCTAGTATGTACTATATGCGGAAGACAAAATGTTTCGGACTTGCACTCGATACCCGGTACCACAGCATACATGCACACAATGTCATTATATGCTTCAAGTCAACTGTCTTACATGCATATGCTTAGACACGGCTGTGACACAGACTGGCCACTGAGCTTACCTAATGTATGCTGTATTTAACAAAAGATGTAACAGTTAAAATCTTATTTTTTGTACCTCATATCAATAATGCATCAATGCAAGTAAATGATCTCAAGCAGAAATCCAAGCCTAATGTAGCCATAGGCAGACTAGCCAGTTACAGACAAAACCTGGGAGAGGATTTCCAGAGCAGATGTGAACCTGTTTGATTCAGACAAAAGTTACACTCAGTATTTACAAAGAGATCAATGAGCTGACATTTGGATCCATTTGTCTGTATATGATTGCTGACAGCAGTTGGAGCTTTGGTTTTGCCCTTTCCTAATAGATGGCAAAGACTACAGGTCCTACCTGTAAACACTGCATTTTTCTTCCCTTTCATTTTGGCCAGGCCACTACGATTTACAGGCATATTTGAAGAAAAATGGCTACAATGTATCAATGTACCAACCTTGATGGTGGGCCTTTAAGTTTAATGATACAACAAAAATCAAAACTCTATTCCCAATTAAACTAGAATAAAACTGCAACTGTCATGGTTTGCTGATGGGTAAACAAAATCTCTTCTGGGTAAAACTGTTCCATAAGCTGATATGTCACACAGAAATTTCCATGCCATTCCACACTGTCACAACACTGCGAGTGTCAGTCAATGTTTTAAGACTTCTAACGAAAACATGCAGATCTGAGCTCTTGCAGCCTCTGATGTTACACAATCATTTACCAAACAAATACATAGGTCTACTGGATACAGTGGACTCCAGAAAACAGCTAAATACAAATAAACTTCCTTACCTCAAACAAACTCAGAGACAAATTAAAATCATGTACACAGAATCTTCAGCTTTCTCCACTAAAGTTAATAGTAACAGGCCACAGATATCCCATATTCCATTTTTCGGCTTGTTTGTTTAATAACACAATTGGGGCAAATTTATTCTTTTCTTTTTTATTTATGTTGTTTTGGTCATACTAAGGAAGTGTTTCTTCAATGGATCTCATGCTATTAATGTGCATGCCTAACACAGAATGTTATGCTACAGTAAATGAATGTCAGGTTACAGATAGTGATGCAAATTTCCATATCAGTAATATTAAACCACAGATTAATGTGGCAGTTATAATCAAATGCCAAACTGAAATGACAAAGATAGAAGGTACTTACCCTATAGCGTACGTTCAATACATCAGAAACTAAGGAAGCACATATAACAATCTACTGCCAGCTAGATTGTACTGACCCAGCTTAAGCCCAGAACTGCGGGTAATGTGACAGATGCTATTGTTACCAGTTATTACAGTGCACTTATCCGTACTGGAAATTGGTTAGGTAAATGTACGGTGTGTGTCTGAAGGTTTCATAGGGAGGGTGATTGGGCTACATGACAGTTTTTGGTAAAGCTGAGAAGAGAGGAGCAGGGTGGCTTGTTGCAGAGCAACAAAAGACTCACTGAAAGTGATGCGACAAATATAAACATGAAACAATGGAATAGGTCAACAAAACAGCCTCCATGGCAAACAATCTGCCATACGCATGCCTTCTCACAATACAATATGTACCAAATAAACAGGGTTTTATTGTAGGCCACAGAACCCTCATTTCATTTTCCCCCCAGGGTGTGGGCACTGTGCATATTATGCAAGGGTTACTGAACAGGGACAATGATTACATTTTCTTAAGCAATTGCCAGACAGCACACAACTGAAGAATCGGCTAGCCGATAGATTACCAAGCTCCTGTGAAGCAGGCTGAACGTGACCTACAGGGGCATTCGGAGTTACAGCTACAGCTGTCACGGAATCCGAGAATCTATTTGACGTGCAACAAAAACACTATTGAAACTGTCCACAAGCTCAACATCTCAGAATGTCAAGGGCATGTACCTGATGACTAAAGCAACAGCAGCACCTCATCTACTTTCAACAACATTATGCCTGGCATATTTGCTCCATGTCCTTGAAACATTCAACTTTATTACAAACTTAGATACCTGTACAGATCCCAGAACGTATTTTCATCGCGACCTAAGGATATCGTGGAATTTGTTTATATTTCACAAACTCAGTAAAGCATGAAAGATGTTACTGTTAAGAACCAAACAAAATAATGACGTCAATGTGCATGGCTTTTTTCCCAACATACAAGCTGGGCTCCTTTATCAAAATCAATATTCTCAGGTGATTAGCTAGCCTAATCAAGGAACTTAGTCAAACTGCAAATGCATACATGTTCAAAACAATTGTATGAACATTAATCAAAATACTTAGGCACAAAGACTGGTTTTAGAGAAAATATCAGGGAAAATAAAAAAAACAAACTCTGTGTCACACTCCACTGTCCCAGCCGGCTGGTTTACATTTTTCCAAGCCCAAAATTCGCAGCAACATCTACATGAACAAAGTATGTCTACTGTTATATGCACAAATAGGCAATTACATGTTTATACCACTGGGTGCATGTATATTTTCCCTTCAAACACTGGAAAGAGAAGCTGGAAGATCAGACCAGACAGATGTGCTAAAGTACATGTACTGTACACTATCACTGCAGCAATTCTATAACCAACTCAAATACCTGTCGAAATGTAGAGATTCATATGTGTGCTAACCCTCTTCCCTTTCTTCCATCTCATTTTAGTAATATGTACTGTAAGTAAATGTTACCTTTTCTAACACACAAAAGACATTCCAAATGAGGCTAACAAGAAACCACTCCACATCTATGGTAGATGTGTATAAAGCCACAGAAGAAGAGTGAATCATGATACAGGTTGTGGATGTTGGAGTGATGTGAACACACTACACTAATAAAAACCACAGGATAAATTCCTGTGCTTATACAGTGTATTTACTCTTCTTCAGGGTTATAACAAAAAGCAATCCTTTGGTGTGGGAAAAGAGTTCTACTTAACACTTTTTTAATGACGCCATTATTTTTATGAACCTTGGAATATTTATTCAATTTAACTATATCTTCAGCTTTCTGAACACAAGTTACTGAAAAGCTCATGAAAAAAAAAAAGACAAGTGCATAAATACATACACATAGGAAGCCAACACACTTCCAGGGTTAATTTCCTTTGATCAGTTATCGTTTAATCATGCACGAATCTCCACCTTGACCGGTGATCGGTAACTGCAATGAATTCATTATAAACAACTCAACAGAAGTAGAGGTGCGGGCAGTTTAACTCCGCATAAATTATCAAAATTATACATAGAGGGTTTTGGAGATGAACTTTAAAATCACTCGTTCCACAATTAGAATGGTTCAAATAAATATGCATATATCTATCACATCTTATTTTTATCACTAAACACATCAAGCATAGCGTCTCTGTTCACATACACTCAGCTAGGTTTCTATCAACGTTTGAGGAACATGTGTACAGGATATAGATAATGAAGTTGTTATGCACGACTGCATAGGCAGATACAGAACGTACATTTCATAGCATATGGGACTGACATAACCCCAGTGGTATAAAGGGTGGCTTCTTTATGGTCTGGCATGTGGTACAGTAATGAATTAGTGACACAGGCCTACAACAAAACCTGTTGGCATTCGTGTTCTATCAAAACCAGGAATTCACAAAAGCTTAGGTCATTGGTCATAGTCCTATCAAAATTTAAATAACCCATTTGTGCCAGTGGGTCTTGGTCATTTGGGCCATATCTTTTTGGCATGTAATGTTTATTTCAAATCCCCAATAAATTCACTGGTTCCATAAAATCTGTGTTCGCTTTGCGACATAACGATGACTATAATACCATTCCATCCCGTTTCTCACAGCGTTAAATGTCTAAGACAGGTACAGTAAGATGTCCTTTACTCAAACTGACCAGCTCAAAACTTGCCCCAGATCTGATTGGATATAATGCAATTGTACATTTATTGCTTGCCAAGTCTGCCACACCATGGAGAAAGAAATTTGCTGGACAAACACTTTGTTCTGCTCTCTCCTGTAAAACCTCCACTTCAGTAATAGAAATATAACTATACTCAATTTCGATGCTGTAAACAGTCTTCAATGTGCGTGACACACTATTTTCTATTTCTGCTTTCAAGAAAACCAATTTATTGCAAAAAGTAGCCCATCAAGCGTAGCTGTCACGCTTCACGTTGTTGTTGTATTGAAAACAAGAAGTCATGTGTTCGCCTCATTTTGATGACACCAACATCACTAACTGGAAAATATGTCCCAAACTAGGGTAAAGAAACTCAGCCGGAATTGGGGATAAAAGAAGTTAATGTTTAACAAGTGGAGTGTTAAACAAGGGAGGTAACTCACTTTCCATATTAATTCAGAGTAGAGAAATAACTACACAAAGGTTTTCAATTAAGTCTTTCACTAAGAACCTATAGATGCGATGTATGTATGATATTGTTAACATTTTTAGGATTCAAGTTCTACGTTTAAGTTCTTTTTGTTTTATCCCAGCCTGTAAATGTAATTTTGCCAGCTCACACGCTACTGGGTTTTAGCAGAATAAGTCATATTCTTTTGGTTCTCAAAATCACTTAAAGAGCAAAACCATGAAGTGAATATTCACAGAAATCTATAGATAATTACTTAATGCAACATAAAAATTCCACATCTGTCATAAATCATTTTTTTTATCTCCATTTAGAGACCCTACAAAACTTCATTTTTTTTCAATTTCAGTTTGTATAATTTTGAATTCTATGAATCCCTATTTTAGTTGTTCCCAAAAAGAAATAATCAAACAAACAAAGAGAAGTGTGGAGAGACGGCGTGCCTCACCACCAGCAAAGTTCCAGTTCTGAAACTGCTGAAAGATCTTACTGGGATATTTTTGTGAAAGACCTTCAGTGTTTATTTTATTTTCATCTGAAAGGACCTCCGATAAAATTCGACGGACTTGTCAGTCCTACTGCATTTCACTATTCCCACTACAACAGGAATAGTAGTGATAATAGTACTTGCAGAATTATGACCCGTCAAGTCCTGAAATGACCCACTGAAACGGGCGTGTTCAGGACAAATGTCCCATAGGTTCCAGATAACAACAAAATCACTGAAAACCAACAAGGATGTAACAGGATGCTTGACACTGGCCTGGACCAGAACACCATTAATCTATTTATTGAAGTGATGAACGTTTAAACCATCAATCATGATATGTACATACCTCATGACATGAACATGTACTCCTGAACCCATTTACTCAGCAAAAGGAAGAAAATCAAACAGGACAAATTTATGACCAATGCCTCAGTCAATACGTAATACATGTACTGGCGTTACAGTTTCTGATCTGTTCACATACTTATGCATGTGTCAAGTTTCCTGGTAACAAAAACCAAACAGAATCTTAAGCTTGCTTTCCATTATTGCCCCCGATCTGGTATCAGAAAAACTTGACAGCTAGAGCTAGATCTGAACCTGCAAACGCATTTAAGAAGGTCTGGATAATTCCAGCAGAAACCAGAAAGAATGCTCAACCCACCACTCTTTCAGTCATTCCACTCAGTGGCATTGTACAGCCTCAAATGAAAGGTAACCTTGGACAATCGGTTCATCAAGTACTTGGCTATACTTCACATGCATCTAAATGTAAGTTAATTAAGTGTACAACCAGTGCCAGGCACACACAGTCTTGCTGCATAAAAGCGATCACAGAAAGAGTCAATAAACTAATTCTATACATGCATGTACATATAGGTGCAGCAAACACAAGTCAAAACAGCATGTAATATTCACTATGATGCATGCGTCCACAAACATCCACTTGTAACAAATTCACTGCCACATGTCGCAGGTCAGGATGATCTGGCTATGGTTGAAAAGCAATAAGGTCAAGGTCGAATTTTAAGTGAAGCCTGATAACAGTGGTCTGTTTTCCTATGGTTCATGAAACACTATTAACAAATACCCAGATTTACAACCAGACTTTGATCCACATAACCTGATGAGCCACACTGTACACAGTCATACATGTACTAGTATCTTGCTGACTGGGACTCATCTACATACCTGTACTTCTGTACGCACATATATTTTGTATTCTGCCAAAACATTTAAGATGTAACAATGTTTCCACATCAAATAATCGTTATCATGACTATTCCTTTAATGACATACCTGTAAAAGTACTTGCTTCGAACACAACATCCCTAATTTTACTGCAATAATGCAAACATGCTTGTAAATTTACAGGCCGTAGAAAACAAAATCCCCAAGGCACAGCTTGACTAGCAAGAAATCTGAGATGGATGAAAAAACCCAGGCTCAGTGGACAGCAGCTTTACATCTGCTCTATTGACCACAGACCACTCTGGGACTAATAAGAAGCCATGCGTATATCAACACTGCAGCCTCTGGAACCACAAGTTTGGGTCTGATGAGGCAAAGACAAGCTTTGGAATACTTTTGCACTGGCATTACCAAGGTGGTAAGCTGTGCCTGTTGGCCTAGTGGGTGACAAGCCACGCACTGACAGCTCCAGGAAGAAGCCTTAGCTCTGGCATCTCTGGCGATTTCAACAGCAGCCAGTGGCTTGATAGGGAATCAACAATAGGATTACAGCAGATAAAATCATAAACGTGATATTGTCACACAGCCAACTGAAGCCTCTTTGTTGAATCTGCCCTGAGCTAAATTTAACTGAACGGACAAGAAAAACACCTACAACAATCTAAAATGTTCCCGCCAGATTTCAGTCATAATCCATTATCTGCTCCCATCCTGTGTGTTATTCAGAGTTTTGGGAGGGAAAAATCATGTCATAACCATACACAGGGCTCCTCCCAATGTCTCAAAACCTCATGTTCAATCTCAACCAAGTGCAGAGAAATGCAAGGGATCCATAAACTCTGCCTGATCTCCATGTACAGGGCTACAAACAGCTACACTCTATCTTGTAATATTATCTATGGTTTTCCTATCACTGCATTTCTAAATAAATAAAATGCCCATCAACTGAATATTACCATTGCATGGGATAAGAACTATGTAAATATACTGTGCATATGGAAAACTTAACATGATAAACGTTTTATGAAGCATCAGTTCTGTGCATACTCACAGAGAATAAACACTGTACAAACGCAGCGGTCCAACAGTTGAAATAGTTTTTCATTGCTGTTCATGACACTACAGATAGTACCCTAGCTTTAAACTGTAAAGCCATGTCGTAAGATGAGTTTTCCAATCCATGTAACCCTCCAAAATGATTTGACACACATGACTATGAGTGAATTACGTGTACCTGTACAGTATTAAGTGTTCCGTACTACTATATACACAACTGAAAATGTCCACACACACAGGAACCCAGGTAAGAAGACAGCCCTACAACCAGGACCATACTATATTTTGCAGTTTGAGGTGGCTCAAGTTTACTGTTTGCAGTTTTAACACCTACATGTATAGGGGTATGAGAGGGATATGTATGCAGCAACTGTGGCTGGCCAGCAATGAAAGGCATGCCAAGGAAAGCATGTCTGTTGTAAGTTGTGTCAACAGCTACCACTCTCGGGAATCACAACAAACAAGGGTCTACACTTAACAAGCGAGGAGGGAGTGAGCGAAGACAAGACCCCGAATAACTTCACACAACCACTGCCGGACAATGGAATGTTTTAGCTATGTTCTCACTAAGCACCACACTCAGGACTACAAGCTGCCACAGGTTGACTACCAACACCTCACCGCTCATTCAAAATAGATCTACTGACAACATCAGGTCGTTCTTTTTTTTTTTAACCCTGTATCAAAATATCAAAATGCAGCCATTTCTATGTATACATCTCTGCTAATTCAACCAGGACAAACTTTTATGCTGGAAGAAAGGTGCATGTAACACAATTTTCTCGTCACCAGTACTATAAACTAAGGAGCATTTGATTAACTCCACACAGTAATGAATTCAGCCAATACATCTTGTGTCACTTGAGCAAATCTGACAGATAGGTTCACATTGGTAAAATGCTTTTAGATGACAAAAAACTATAGGAATGCTTTTATTATCAACTTACAACTTATATCTGATAAGAAGCCAGTGCCTGTGTTAATAAGTATCAAAGGCATTACAATTTCATGTTTACATAACCAAGTTTTTGATCCATTTTATAACCAAAATTTAGAACAGGAAAAAATGAAAATCTGCTTCCTGCCTGCAATAATATTTCCTTGGAATTTCTAACCACCAATTAAATAGTTACACTGCATATGAATCTAAGTTTAGAATGACACTGCCAGAATAATTCACATTACATCCAATCCATAACACTGTTAACACAGCTATAACATAATATTAATGTCATTTATAACACCAGAGTACCATAAAATGCAATGCTGCTTTGAACCAAATTCAAGAATTTCTATGATTTAGAAGCACTTCAGATGTAACAGAATTTTTGATTAAGGATTAGTGATGAGGCATGGTACAGTAACTTTGGCATGGTACAGTAACTTTAGTATAATGATTGGGGGGGAAACAAAATACATATATGTACACTTGGACCCACATATACTTGTGAATATAGGATTCAGTGGATATGCATACTTCAGACACTCGTGTTTGTGGCGGAGATGAATCCCACCATTGTAGTTATTAGATGATGATAACCATGGTGACTGTCAAACTGCCAATCCACTGGTAATCAATACAGGTCTGTGTAGTGGGATCCTTGCACAGGCACAGACAACTCATCCTCAACACAACCTGCTAACAAACCTGATGACCTGAGCTAATTAGCAGGGGTGCGGGGAAAATAACGACCCGTTTCACAGCAGACTAACCTAGGTGAGTTATGACTGTAAGTACCTCGACATCATAATAATTAAGGTCAGGATTCATTTCCTTATTGCAGCAACATTTAACAATGGCTATATCAAATTAACATTTCAATTCCATATACTCACTTGAAGTTTTTATACACATACACTAGGCACTGGTACTTTAACAATATATGAAAGTTATATTATTAGGTTGGCCAATACGACATCCTAAAGTGTTATTGCTATTCCATCAATTTTTCACATTTCTTAACAAATGCAAGATTTGATGAAAGATGTATAGACTCTAGTCTGATACATATAGTAAATGTTTTTGTGAAGATTTTAGTGAAATAAAATCACAGTTAGGCCAAGCCTAAATAACTGTCTTTATGCTTCTTAACTGACTGAGTAAGAAAAGAGTCTACTGCTCATCGTGTAGCCCCACATCCTTCAAACAGGAAGTTATATTTTGGATTGAAGAACTGAATCGGTACCCGTAACCTGGGTCAGCCATCATACTCTTGTGATAATGTTAACAATCTTAAGAGAGGTGTGAATAAAACTGACATAAATCAATTAAATCTTGAACAAGGAAATACAAAATCATTCACTCGAATATGGTAAGCAAACATATAGTTCAGACAAATGAAATGAGCTTAAGTTTCACAAAACACACATTCCAAAGCCAGGTGTTCTGATCTTCGAAAAAAGCATCAACATAAGGCATGTAACAAGTCTGATTATGAATACAGGTGACTCGGATCCGGCTTCCTCGGCTGCGAAGAACAAAGATAGCAATTTGCTGTTGTGAGACGATGTTGTAACACTTTCATGTTCAATGTGCGGTAACTGCTTTAAGATACTAGCTTTACTTGGGCAAGAACACTGATGACCAAAATGTTGCTTGGAAAGCTTATAAATTGCATAACCGAAGATCTTCAGTGCATCTGAACTACTTTGTCTGTGGATTTCTGCGGTGTTTACGGTACCGTCGCAGTGTACGACCGACCCGGCTGGGTGAATGGACGGGACGGTGTTAGGGGCCAGGGTTTGCTGCCGGCGACATGTCGAGCACATCTAGTTGCGGATTCCGGACAAACCGACCGAAAATCGAGAACAAAATTAAAGTCAGAGCAGGTCCACGTTATTTTCTCTCAGAAAATATTCACTTACCGATGCGAAGGCAGCAGATAACTCTTGAATATCATCTTGCTGGATCATAAGGGTTTGACGTTTTTGATCGAAGTCCGCCATCTTGAAGCTTTAATGGAAGATCCAAATGTAAATCGCTGGGTGGGTCGAAGTCACGTGATCTAAACTTAAAGGAACCAGTTTTAGCCCCTGAAGCCGTAAATGTCGAGATTTTCAATTGGCTAATAATCCAATCGGCTTGCCATATATGGGCATAAACTACCTGACTAGCCGTACAGCGATCTTACACATCCGAAGTAACTTTACTATCTGCCAGGCTGACGCTGGAGCTATGGCTTTTATTAAGCTAGCCGTGGTTCAGTCGTCGTTCACAGCCCCGGTTTCGCAAGTGACGTACGACCCGTTGGCGGATATCTATTATGTGTGTCTAAATATTTATGCATGGATGACTGCATGTCGTATATTACTCTACCACAAGAGCACAGACAATTAGATAATTCACGTATTATAAGATATTAGACATAGTTTGTTTTAATAGATTATTATTGTAACAAAATACCATGAAGATTTGATCACATTTTTATTAGGCCCGTATATAGGCATGTAATATAGGCATGTGTAGGCCTATAGAACAGGTAAAAAGTACATGTAGGCTAGCCTAACGGTACACTGACATCGCCATATGTTGTCCTAAAAAAGAAATAAGAGAAAGACAACACGTACTAGACGAACGTGGTTAGGTGTTTCAATTAAATAGTAGACCTCTATACGTCAACCAGTAGAGATCTACTGGTAAGAGCACATGCCCAGAGCTAATCTATTTGAAACTAAAATAACAGAATCTGTTAATACATAAAGTCACTGATGCAGTTCATTGGCAATTTTGTCATTTAATGGGTATGGGCTATATGGAACGTCATTCAGAGCTAAATATATGTAAATACATCCATGAAGCTATACTGGCATGGAAAGTAGCCTACTGGTTGCAATTTTGTCATTTAATGGGTATGGGCTATATGGAACGCCATTCTGAGCTAAATATATATAAATACATCCATGAAGCTATACTGGCATGGAAAGTAGCCTACTGGTTGCAATTTTGTCATTTAATGGGTATGGGCTATATGGAACACCATTCTGAGCTAAATATATATAAATACATCCATGAAGCTATACTGGCAGGGAAAGTGGCCTACTGGTTGGGGAGGCGGGTGGGGTGTATTTTTTTAAAAACATGAGTAATAAAAGTGTAACTGTTTTACTACATGCATTTACTGTGAGTTTTTATCCAGGTGATGGGGATCTGTCACTGAACTGTGGATATAGCACCTGGACCTATAGGGCCTATGCATATGGATGAGGGCATTATGGGCATACATGGACAACATGTAACTTAGAATACTATTGAGATTGGTAATTCTGCTTTTCCCCCAGCATGTTTTAATGAACGAATGCATTAACTGACTGCACAGAGGGATTTACTGATGCCCATATTAGGACATATATAAAGCTATAATACTGTTATTGGTTTCCTCGCCCAAACATACACGGATTGCAGAGTTATGTATATATTCAACGATTACCCCATTTCCAGTATTCCACGCCAAGCACATTTTGTCATTATATGGTCACAATTTAAGTGGAAGTTACTGTATAAATAAGCTTCCAAGCCCGTATGTAGGTCTGTAGACAGTTTTGTGTCTCACAGTCACAATATTATTGAATACGACGGATATACTTGACCCTGGCTTGAAAAAACAGACCACATTCATACAAAGTACACATCATTTAAAAGACCATTTTGTGCATGCTAATTCCAAATATCTGGGTCATCATTTTTTGGCATTTCTTCCAGTGATTGAACAGAAGTAAACATAGAGGTGCTACAGTGGTGCTACAGTGGGTGTTTTGGCCCTTGTTGAACAGGCTGAAGCACAGTGATGTCGCGGTTACTTTTTAGGTGCTAAATATACTCTGATTGCCACATGTCTATGTTCCATGTGAATGTATATGTAGTACAACACCTATATCTGTATTTAATGTAGAATTTAGCTTCCTCTGATTGCCACATGTCTATGCTCTACGTGAATATATATGTAGTACAACACCTATATCTGTATATAATACGGAATTAAACATCCTCTCATTGCCATATGACTATGTTCCATGTGAATATATATGTAGTACAACACCTATATCTGTATTTAATGTGGAATTAAACATCCTCTCATTGCCATATGACTATGTTCCATGTGAATATATATGCAGTACAACACCTATATCTGTATTTAATGTGGAATTAAACATCCTCTGATTGCCACATGTTTGTGTTCCATGTGAATATATATGTAGTACAACACCTATATCTGTATTTAATGTGGAATTGAACATCCTCTGATTGGTATCTGTCTATGTTCCATGTGAATATATATGTAGTACAACGCCTATATCTGTATTTAATGTGGATGTCTATGTTTCATGCGAATATATATATAGTACAACACCTATATCTGTATTTAATGTGGAATTTAGCATCCGCTGATTGACACATGTCTATGTTTCATGTGAATATATATGTAGTACAACACCTATATCTGTATTTAATGTGGAATTTAGCTTCCTCTGATTGACACATGCCTATGTTCTACGTGAATATATATGTAGTACAACACCTATATCTGTATTTAATGTGGAATTAAGCATCCTCTGATTGGTATCTGCCTATGTTCCATGTGAATATATATGTAGTACAATACCTATATCTGTATATAAAGTGGAAATATAAAAGTTAGGCCCTACAGCATGTACAGCAGCTAAAAAGAATGTGTGAAGTTACTGTGCTTCAGCCTGTTTATTATGACTCCAAAACTCCACCGTAGTATGCCTCAGTCTATATTTCCATTTAACTCACTGAAAAATAATTGCCAAAAATTGCCAAGAAGACGTTATTTAAAATCATCACGTAATGGCCTTTTAGATGAGGTGTAGTTCGTTTAAATGTGGTCTATTCTTTTAAGCCGACTTGGACAAGATTATGAAACAGAGTGACGGCAAATACTGTCGATAGTTGGCGGTCACAATAATCATGGTACCATATCTTGTCTTTTTTTAATCAAGAATGAAGAAATTTGAGTGAACATCCTTCACACATTTTAGTTTATGGCTTACTTCTGATTGGAACAGTCACACAAGGCACAGAATGTAACAAATGCTTCAGGGCGAGATGTGTACGCTATGTAGCCGCCATTGTGCAGCAACCTTCGACACTGGAATGATTAACAGTGCCAAAACTGAAACTTTAGTTCTCCTAAAACACAGTAAAATGTTAGTTTCCTCTTTTGTAGTAGCTGTTAGAAATAATACTTTACCGAAATTAACTTATTATTGTCCAACCTTATTGACAAACTTGACTTTGAACACGGCTGCCTTGCACTTTAATGATCGAGATTTATATTATCCCTTAAAGCCATTATTCACCATTCCACCTTTCTTGAATATTTATTACGTCACTCGAGGCAATGGTCTTGGTCTCGAAAACTTCCAAGCTTACATGGAGTTTAACATTATGAGAAAAGGTGTTCTGACTGCATTTTCCTTGCAAGCAGTAAACATGGAAGTCCAACATATGAATGTGTACAGCTTGTGTTGTTACTAACGAAACTGGTAGTGAGTGTGGATGATTTCGCTGAAAGTTAAAGATGATGACGCGTTGAAAGAAACTGAAAACATGGTGAACATAAGTTTACCTTCTGGCTGCAGAGCTTCTTATTACAGAGAGGGTGTAAGTTATGGCAGACATAATTGCCATGACAACACATACTGTAGAGATACATCGCCATGTAAATTACATTCGACGACCCTTTACACTCTTTTCGTTAAAGTGATAGTGATCGCTTAGAGCTCGCCTCCAGCTATCTGAAATACCAGAGCTCCCGGGTCCTAGACGGCCCCTGGGGCCGATTCCTCAAAGCCATTTCTGACTAAAGTCAAAATTTCAAATACGATTTTACGGCCTATTCTGGGCTGTATAAAATTTAAATTTTTACTACTTCATCTATATTATCATGAGACAGATGAGTCAAATTTTGAACTCCTAATGTCAAAAACTAAGTACAGCGACGATGCTTTAAATTTTGACTTACAAGTTAGAAATGATCTTGTAGAATTGGTTTCTGGACTGTCGCCTGTTGGGTTGAGACAGCACATGCACATATAGTTCCAGCGCTTCACCACTCCACCCCAGATTATATGACGTTCCGCGGTGTTTAGATGTCTTGTGAACCTGTTGAACCAAATATAGTCGGAGCTTAAATATCGGGTAGTTTTCTTGCTACAGGCGACGAGAACGCATCTCCCGTCATCCAGGACCCCCGAGCCCTCCCGGGTCTAGGTTACCCTTGGAACTTTGACTAGGGTAGGCAAACCCCTTCCAACCCATTCGAAAATTCATGGCGACTCTTATGATATTTTGCAACATGTGAAAAATATACTTGGATTCATTTAATTTGTAGGGCTTTGAAAGGTCATATATGATTTCTACAAACTAGTCATTGCATGTGTTCTACATACAATTGTAAATTTTTAAAGTAATTAACAGAGCGCCATTCAGTTCGGTATATGGTTTACTTTCATTTTTAAAATTTGGGAACTAACGCTATATAGAACTGTGTCCTGATATGGTATATATACACGTGTTCATTTGTAGTGATATAAGGTATAGTGCTTGGTATAATTGGCAAGGTGGGTTAGAGAATTTCGCTCCACCAGTATTAGTTTGTCAGTTTATCAGTATGTCATACAGTGAAAATACATGTATTTAAAATATGTCTGCAAGGAAGTTTGCCTGCATATGACGAACAAACATGTGGACATGTGCGATATCAGCTGACTGTCTAGCTCTGTAGATTGTACATACACAGACAGCTGCATAAATTTCTAATTACACAAGTGCGCGTCATTTATATCTCACTAAATTTTCGAATAACGGACATAGCCTTATCTTGATTTCCAAAAATTCATGATCATTTTCTATGTGAAAATATTTGCTGAACTTACTATCTACGTAAATGATCTTGCGATCGAGTTTTCTTCTTTTTATCTCCTGAACGTGGTAATAGTTTGATTCCCCGAAGAGTTATGCGCTATTGATGATAGGTTGTTGTTTTCGCACATGCACCCTACTTTCACGCAATTAATCTCTTGTTTTCTTGGCGTGCCTATCAAATTTTCCTTTAAATTAGATATAAATATGCCCAGGTGTTTGCATGTTTAAAATCAAGGATCTTAAGCATACTACACTAGAATAGTGATGAAGAATACATATCCACATGTACATATGAAAACTTATGCCACGTATAAGTCTGTATACTGTGTACATCTGACGTACATCTGACGTACAGTGTATTTTCACCACTTCGAGCTATTATACACTAGCTGTCACCGATTCGGATATTGGTGTACCTGGATGTCGGTAAGTTTGTCAGACGAGAAGTGCTTAGCTGATTCCGCCAGGCTTTATCTGCATGGCGTACTCTGATCAGAAGCGAAACATTCTTGAACACAACTCCAAATAAATCAAAATAAATCACTACTGACTTACAGGAATGTATACAGCATCTTTTCCTCATTACATTAAAATACGTGTAAGTGTATATTAAACTGCGTTAAAGGCAGTGAGTTATAATATTGTAGAGAGAAAAACACATATCACACATATATCGGGGGCCTCCGTGGGTGAGTTGGTTAGCACGCTAGCGCTGCGCAATCACCCGGAAGCCCCCAAACCAGTGCGGTCATTTTGAGTTCAAGTCCAGCTCACGCTGGCTTCCTCTTTGACCGGACGTTGTAATGTCTGCCAGCAACCTACGGATTGTTGTAGGTTTTTCCATCATAATGCTGGCCGCGGTCGTGCAAGGTGGCTTGACAATTTCATTAGCTGAACGCCCCTGAAAGGAACTTTCATTAGCTAACTGTCCTTGCAATGTTTCACAATTTTTCTTTCTCGGTTTTATCAGAGTGTGTAATTGGTATAATAATTCACGCTGAAACGATCTTCAAATGAAAGACAAAGTCCGGTGTATTTTTACCATGATCTACATCACGTGGTTCAATGTTCATCAGTTACTGGTTTAAAAGGAATATAATAATATACGAGGTACCATCGACGATGGGGGAAATCTTATTGAAGCAATTAAAACTGAAATGAAACGTTAAAGGTACAATTTTAGATTATGCATGATGGTCTGGAAGGTCTGTGTTACATGGTTGGATGAGAGTAGTGCTTGGAAGAGTTGGAATATCATCAGAACTGTATTCTCCGAGTTCATCATAAAACAGTTTTGATATCAAAAATGCATTATAATACATCTCATAGCAATGCAAACATATATGTACTACCTCAATGCGCGACACGTCGTCTGGTCAACAATCTAGAAACAGTTCGATAATCAGCTATACCTATGGCTTGAACTGCATGTGGAGGCTTGCAATGGTTGCCAGCTAACTGTTGGACGCCCTGCCTATAGGACTACAATCTACGCAAGGATTTGGGATGACATCCAAGTGACAACATTTGTCACCTCATGTCCTATCAGTGACATTCGTTAACTTTAATTGGTGACGTATAAACGCCAATCAATATGCACTCGGAGCGGAATTTCATGTTGGACAATGGCTATCCGGCTTTGAAGGCGAGCACTAATTTCACCGGCACGCGCCGTGCCCATGAACCGACACAGGCGGATTGCAGCCTGCAATCTGACCAGTTCATCTGGCTTATTTACTCAAAGCGCTCCTCAACATCAAATCGTGGGCACTTTCCAGCTGGACGGCATGTACACAAGGGGCAATAAATCGTAATTGAGATCGTGTGTTGAACAAAAACACTGCGGACAAAAGATACTTGTTATGACTACATGGGACAACCCGAGGTGTGGGTTTAGATATCAGGACAGCCTAATTAGGTCGGTGTGTTAGAACTAATTTCACCAAATTTTATTTTTGTCTAAACATATTTACACTCCTGTGAAAATATACCAAGAAAAAAGGTACCTTTCCGCTACGCCTACTGTCATGTTTGCACAAAGTGTACACATCTTCCTCATCGCATGCTCAGTGACAAGCCTAGATCGTAAATGTCCTAATACAGGCGTTCTTTCGAATTACCCATGGATCTGTAAACACAAGTACCGTCTGCAGACAAATCGTCCGGAGATCAGGCACGAGGGGTGGAGGGTACAAATGTTTCTGTGACAACATGAGCAGCTGTCAGGAATTGCAGACACACATATATCATATATGTAAAAACTACATATCCGCTTCCGAAATTCCATGCACAATGGCTTTGGGAGGATGACATTCCCATGAAAGCATCACGCCGAAACGTGGCAAGCGCTGGCGTGAGCAGTGCGGAAGTATTGTTGAAATTTGGCGTCGAAACAGACAACCATATACTTGTCAGTCGTCAACCGAAAAGGGCATTCCGGGTTAACGATCACAAGACCAGTTTCCAAACCAGCGTTCGACACAAACCACCAAAGAAGAAAGAAATTAGACGCAGTATCGATAAGGAATTAGGACGGACAAAATAAAAGCAAAAAGAAAACAAAACACACACACACACAAAAACAAAACACAGGGAATGTTCTACGTGAATAAATTAAACCAGCATCCAAAGTTTCAAAACATTTCAAAAATGCTACATGTAGTTTAAAGTTGTCGTTATTCAAAATTTAAATATCAGTGGCGCTTTGATTGCAACTGTTAAGTCAATCTGCAGATTACACTGCATGGTGTACATTTCGATCGATAGGGGCACTATACTAATGTATAACAGCGCTTGTGAAGCTCTTTGGCACAAGAGTCGCTTTTTATGCAGTTAAAGAGCATGAGTACAGTTAGTCCGGCTGACAGACATTAAATCAAGATGTTAGTCTGCCAGGTAACTTTGAAAGCGGGGGGGGGGGGGGGAGGTTACTGTTCAGCCACGCATACACATTAATTTAGATATTCTTCAAATCGGGGAACGCTATAACCTCAATGGTCATTCTTTTGTTGGAATCCAGTTTCCTTTGAGTTGAATTCATTGCACAGGGTATGTTGGGCAAAGCTTTGCCAGCTGTTGTTGGAGAGGACGATAGAGTTATCAATCTGAAAAAAAAAACTGTGAGAAGAGCCAGATGTGACAAACATGTCACTTCCGGTGGCTAAAACCTATGGCCACTGGCGGCTCGCTTTACAAAACCGCATTATATACAGAGCACTTACTGTGACTCACGTAGAATTACACCCATATCCTGCACTTTTATATATGGTGCCTTTAACCAGATAATTCATGTAAAATGAGTATGAAGAAATAAACTTTACTTAAAATGTGCACGATTTGTAACTTTCTTCTGAAAAGGGACAGGCCTGCGCCGACAGTTCTGAACAATGCGATATGCTGAAGAATAGTTCGCCTTATGTATTAACCATGAAGCCCAGCATTATGCAACACTTCTTAAAGACAAATTACAAATACTAGTTTAAATTGTTTTCACAGAGCTAGCTTTTATTTCAGGATTGCTGAGATAATGATAGATTTCAATAAATACAGGGTGGTACTGTCGATTACATGAGGAAACGAGCAAATAAACGTCTGTGGTTCTCTGAACTGCTACTCCTTAAATTTTTAAACACAAACATCAGATCACATGTTCATGTATCACAATCATGTTAACGCTATATTTATTTATTTATTTGGTTATTTATTTGGTGTTTTATGCCGCATTCAAGAATAGTTGACATTACAGGAAAGAACTGTACGAGCATAACAATATTACATTTTGACAATCCCAAGAAGTAGGCCTAATGTCTTTCCAAGGTTGAAATGGTTGCCATTTAATGCAAGGGTAAACATTGCACCTGTTTCGGTCATCTATGAAACCGTTAACAGTCTTATTCTCATTTAATTAACATATGCGATTCTAATCTAGGAAATTCCAGACATAATCGTGAACTCCCCAAACCAGGAACTATATGCATACAGTTATCTCAGAAATAGTTTCACCTGCAATTTTCGGCCATTTTGCAATATTCAGATGTAAAGGACGCCCCAACAGTTTCTAGATTCCAAACACGTTATCTGAAACACTATATGTTAACAACCTGTTGACTGATGTCTGTATTTATCACTTATAACAATATTGTTTATCATGCAGATATTATCTCAGTGTTAAACCACACGTGTGTTAAATTAACGCACCACTACAATACTGTATATACACTACAGACACTGTACAGTGAACTAGGTGATTCATGGACATCCATCTATTTATTAATTTGTCATGGTTACGAGTATCCATTATATGATGATCGGATTCTTGGTAAACATATTTCTATCATATTATACACATAACTCTGAATCTATACCAATGACTCCTGATGATTAATCACTGAGATAAGCTTTAGTATATGTTGCGATTAGCCATGACTGGGCGCCTGCCTCGAGGTCGGGAAATCCGGGATCAAGCCCGGGTCGGATTACACCAAAGACTTTAAAAATGGCACTTGTCGTTTCCTTGCTTGGAGCTCAACGCTGAGAGGTTAGCGCAAGGAAACAGGACAGGCAGGCCCAATGTCCATGATGTCAGTATAGTATCCCTGGTGTCTTCGGCATGATGTTCCAGTGGGGGCAGCACCTTGGCGACATCAACTCGCCTTGACATAAGAAGACACAGTAAGTATTCATTCTAAAGATCCGTAGTCGTCATATGACTGAAAAATTGTTCATATAACAGATTACAGCCTGGGGAGTCAAACCAAAGCGGCGACCATATTGTGTGAGAGTTGGCAAATGGTCACACGTTAAAGTTGAAATCCCGCCTGTTGCCAGTTTGCCTCAGTAAGGATTTTATTCTAACTGTTTTAAGTACGACGTAAAAACCAAGCAAACATACATACATACATACATATATATATACATACATACATACATATATACATACATACATATATACATACATTCATACATACATACATACATATATACATACATATACTCATCAAAAGAGAGCTTTTGCTGCGTTCTGTGATTCAAGAAGTTTTGGTAATGACGTATCATTGCTGAAAGGGTCGAATTCTTGGGATTGCTTTTCCCGCCCTTCTTGATCCTAGAAAGCCATTGTTTAACATTTTTGTGTCATATTTTTTTTGTGGCGATATGCATAATGCACTGGTTTTGTTAACACGTGGCTGAGATATTTTTTACATATGGCGTAAAACCATGTATTCATTCACAATTGCAATTTTGAAATAGTGAACATTGTCCTTGTTATAAATTAATATATAAGCCATACTAGGCCTATAGTCCTGATATAATGAACGTTATTCACTACTTTACATCTGAATTTCTTCCAGCAACAAATCTAAAGTCGTAAGCTACTCAAAATGCAATTATATCGAGAAATGTTGATCCTGTTTTTACACACCTAATTGCCGAGAATCCATGTCTATCCACTCGGAAGACCAGAGCATCTGTTGCATGACTACAAGAGTTGTTCCCCTTTCGCATCTGTGTCGATCAGGGGGAAGAGTAATATCTGTCCATGGCAATTTCCGTAAAATCAGCGTAACCAGAGTCTCTGAAGAGACAGTAGCTTTTCTGATTGCGACAAAATTATAATGGAGTTAATTGCAAAATTATATGTGTATAAGGGACAATGGACGATCAGAATTGAAAACTGTGTGAATTCATTTGTACAAAGTTTCGATAAAATTTGACAAAAACTATAACAATATAGTATCATTTAACGTATCCTGGATGAACAGACAGGCGGACGGACAATCGATCACCGAAATAGAAAAAAGTTGTATATAATGTTACGCACAGGCCCCCTTCCTATCTTTTAACCTGGAAGGTACCGATATGACGTAATAAAGGTGACGTGGCGTGGTTCCGTGGTGTGACGTAGAGAGTTTGGTTTGGAGGTGCCAAGTTGGGCAGGAACCACTGCAGGTGGTGTGTTTTTATCACGTGCTGTGCATGTGTTACATTGAAGTTGTTTTGTTTTTTGTTTTTTTTTTCATAAAAAATGTTCCTTTTTCGGAGAGATACATACGATTATACGTGCATATAGAGACAGGGCTTATCAATGGGTTACTTGTGTGTATAGCAATATAAAGAACACTGTGAAATATCAGCTTTTAGTTGACATATAAATTTTAATAATTAGAAAAATATATACACTTGTAATATACATAATTTTTTTTTAGTATGGATGTAAATGCAAGTGTTATATGCAGATGAAAACCTGGTATAATTTACCGTATATACCTACATGTATGTATGTGAATTGCTAGAAAACCGATTAACGAGGATGAATGTCAAGAGGGCTGATTTTGTTTTGTTTTACATGAAACGGACAAATCACAAACATTAAACGAGACGAACATGAATCATATATTGTGCTCAAATTTGAAGTTCTTTCGGTGGAATGGGGTCGACATTACAAGGGCGTTTGGAAACGGTTTGTACACTGTATTCCCCACAGAAAAAAAATCACTGATGTATCGACGACAATGATGGTTCGGTCGCCATTAGCCATTCTCCATCGCCCGGGTATACTGTTACTTCTGTCACGACACTGTCCTGCTGTCCAGCCCGGAACCTTGCTTCATAACTTTTCATCTGGCCGTAAATCTCCCCGAACCTGTGGCAAGCTGCTTGATTGGCCCTCTTCGTCTTCAGTACTTCATCGGCCCAGGCTCCTTTTTAACCTCCGCCATTCCTCGAGGCATGTATGGCGAGTTTGACTGGAATGGTTAACACGGCAACCTTCACATTGCTTTTCCATGACTTCGCTAATGTTCCAGCATTTTGGACCACATAAGGTTATTCAGAATGGTGTAGCTCCCTCTCTGTTTGAAAATACATAGGCCTACATGTAAAACACAACCTCCACGAACGCTCGCGCACATAATGCATATAGCCTGTCAGTCAAAACGGCTACGTGTGGCAGACGATAAAGTCCCCACCAGACCCCACACACAATGACGTCGCATGACAAGCCCAGCAGGGGATTCCCTATTTTTCGTTTTTTTTTTGTTTTATGTCTTTCTTTCTTCTTTTTTTTTTTATAACTACCATATGGTATTCTCTCCAATTCATTCATAAACTTCAACCTGAAAATATACTACATGCACATAATACATACATACATAAACACTAATATCCCTTTTTTATATATAAATCCAAGTATTGTCTGTTTTTTTTATTCCTTATAAACATATAGACTAGTATAGTTGTTACATGTACAGAACACAAAGACATTGATTGCTAATACATGTAAATACGTGACTATGAAAAAAAAGTGTGTTATGTTAATGCATGTAAATCCGTAACTATGAAAAAAAAATGTGTTATGTTAGTGCTTACATTACAAAGCATTTTTCGACGGATTAGGGTGACCCTGTAAAAGGGTCTATGGTCACGTTAGAAGGTCGGTTGTTTTGGTCCACGGTCAAGTTACTAGGCATGGGTCACTCGGTGGTGGAAATCTCCGAGGGATTCATAGCTACTTCGAAGGCGTCGGTATTGAAATTTCCGTCATTGATTCCTAACATATGTAAATGGGGGACTGCTTCGGTGGTACATCCAAATCCAGTGTGTGTAGCATTGTGCGAGATGTTGTGGACGCCATTATCCGTCTGTTGAGGCAGAGGATCGCGTTTCCCATAGGGCCCGAGACACGTCGAAAAGCGAAGGTTTGTTTACCTCCATAAGAAATCATGCATGGCACTGAACAAAGTGTGCAAACTTGTACTGTGTTGTGCTATTTTTCACAACATTACAATGAAGAGAGGAGACAGGGTTGAGCCAGACTTCCAGGAACTCTACAATGCCGTTCTCCCATCCCCTGGTCGTGCTGTGGAGCACGGCATTCCAAAAAAAAAAAAAAAAGAAAAAAAAAAAATACATTAAACGTAAGAGGATCGCCGCCACAGTTTTAGGGTGAAAACTTAAACTTCTAATAACTTTGAGCTTTATAACAGTTCTTCACAAGCAAAGTTACAGTAACAAAAATGTAACATACTATGTACAAGAAATAAATGTTAAATTCTTTCAACATTCATAGATATACATGGAAGTGATATGGGAAAGTGTATTCATCTCTTAATACCTGTCAATATATGCCTATATAATACCTGAAACAAAAAATAGTTTATCACAGCCATTTGCAATGATAAACTTATTATTATAAATGTTGTGTGTGTTTACCAGATCTACTGTCAAAATACTTCTGTCATCTGTACACACATCCATATGATGCACCTACATTTTTTGAATGTTATGTCTTACTTGTTATCACCACTATATGGTCAAATTATGGCTGATGGGAGGGATCACAGAAAAAGGACACAAGCGTTTTCTAATACATCATGCATGTAGAAATCTGTACTTATGATACAATTTCTTTTGAAATGGGTTATATTGGCACTTCAAATAAATAGGCATACCGGGTAATTGTAAATTTTACCCATGTTGAAAGTGATTACATGTAATATTATATTAAACAAAAGAATATGTGACATCTCGTGTACATATAAACACAATGTAATTGTAATAACTATCAATAGTTCTTAACACAACTAGTCGAACTGATCTAGCTAGCTTTTTCATTTTCAAACTTTTTTTAAAGATAGTGTTCATCAATGTTGTAATGAGCAGTCTAATAATTTGAAGTGGAGGATGTTTTAAGTTAAGTTTGGTCAATAAGGTTGGAGCATATTATGTTTATTTCGATTAAGTATTTTTTCTAACAGCTACTGCGACAGCAGAGTCTGACATCTTACCGTGCTTCGTCGCCTGGTGTGAAACGAAGTCATTCTGCCTGGGCTGTGACGTAACTGTTCCAAGCGCGAATCACTCGTCACCTGAGACTATGGTAAGCTGCAAGGGTTATGTTTATAGCTTAAGTATATATGTCAATTTATGACATGAAATGATCAAGAAACTTACTTCTGCCACAACACAATGCTCTAGAAATACTTTGCAGTGTTATTCAACCATGTACTTGTTATAATTAAAACATATGACATTAAGAAAGTGCCTTGTTCCGATGTTATTACATGTTAAATTGACAGACAACTCAGAACATTGACGTCAGATTGTAAACTGTAAACACACACAACATTTATAATAATAAGTTTATCATTGCAAATGGCTGTGATAAACTATTTTTTGTTTCAGGTATTATATAGGCATATATTGACAGGTATTAAGAGATGAATACACTTTCCCATATCACTTCCATGTGTATCTATGAATGTTGAAAGAATTTAACATTTATTTCTTGTACATAGTATGTTACAAGTTATTAGAAGTTTAAGTTTTCAACCTAAAACTGTGGCGGCGATCCTCTTATGCTTTTTTTGTTTTTTGCTTTTTTTTGTTTTTTTTTTTTTGTTTTTTGTTTTTTGAATGCTGTGCACCACAGTGGGTGGGAGAGCGATATTGTAGAGTTCCTGGAAGTCTGGCTCAACCCTGTCTCCTCTCTCCATTGCAATGTTGTGAAAAATAGCACAACACAGTACAAGTTTGCACACTTTGTTCAGTGCCATGCATGATTTCTTATGGAGGTAAACAAACCTTCGCTTTTCGACGTGCCTCGGGCCCTATGGGAAACGCGATCCTCTGCCTCAACAGACGGATAATGGCGTCCACAACATCTCGCACAATGCTACACACACTGGATTTGGATATACCACCGAAGCAGTCCCCCATTTACATGTATTAGCAATCAATGACGGAAATTTCGACACCGACGCCTTAGAAGTAGCTATAAATCTCCCGGAGATTTCCACCACCGAGTGACCCATGCCTAGTAACTTGACCGTAGACCCTTTTACAGGGTCACCCTAATCCGTCGAAAAATGCTTTGTAATGTAAGCACTAACAAAACACTTTTTTTTCATGGTAACGTGTATACATGTATTTGCAATCAATGTCTTTGTGTTCTGTACATGTAACTATACTAGTCTATATGTTTATAAGGAATAAAAAAAAAAAGAAAACAGAAAACACTTGGATTTATATATACATGTGTGTATACATATATATATATATATATATATATATATGTTTTATTGTAAAAAAAATTTATATTAGAGTTTATGTATGTATGTATTATGTGCATGTAGTATATTTTCAGGTTGAAGTTTATGAATGAATTGGAGAGAATACCATATGGTAGTTAAAAAAAAAAGAAGAAAGAAAGACCTAAAACAAAAAAACACAAAAAATAGGGAATCCCCTGCTGGGCTTGTCATGCGACGTCATTGTGTGTGGGGACTGGTGGGGACTTTATCGTCTGCCACACGTAGCCGTTTTGACTGACAGGCTATATGCATTATGTGCGCGAGCGTTCGTGGAGGTTGTGTTTTACATGTAGGCCTATGTATTTTCAAACAGAGAGGGAGCTACACCATTCTGAATAACCTTATGTGGTCCAAAATGCTGGAACATTAGCGAAGTCATGGAAAAGCAATGTGAAGGTTGCCGTGTTAACCATTCCAGTCAAACTCGCCATACATGCCTCGAGGAATGGCGGAGGTTAAAAAGGAGCCTGGGCCGATGAAGTACTGAAGACGAAGAGGGCCAATCAAGCAGCTTGCCACAGGTTCGGGGAGATTTACGGCCAGATGAAAAGTTATGAAGCAAGGTTCCGGGCTGGACAGCAGGACAGTGTCGTGACAGAAGTAACAGTATACCCGGGCGATGGAGAATGGCTAATGGCGACCGAACCATCATTGTCGTCGATACATCAGTGATTTTTTTTTCTGTGGGGAATACAGTGTACAAACCGTTTCCAAACGCCCTTGTAATGTCGACCCCATTCCACCGAAAGAACTTCAAATTTGAGCACAATATATGATTCATGTTCGTCTCGTTTAATGTTTGTGATTTGTCCGTTTTATGTAAAACAAAACAAAATCAGCCCTCTTGACATTCATCCTCGTTAATCGGTTTGCTAGCAATTCACATACATTCTGACTGTTCATGTAAATGCTTATAAAATAATAGCATACAAATTGCCCAGCAAGCTGGTTTCAGGAGGATTTGGTTAAAAATGCGTTGCTGTTAAGGATACCACAACGCCGAATGGGTTAAAATCTGGCAGGCTTTTCCCAGAACTGTAAAGATATAACACCCGGTTTCCTCCCACCACACTGCTGGCCGTCGTCGTATAAGGGAAATATTTTTGAGTACAGCATAAAACATCAATCAAATAATTAAATAAGTAAAGGTAAAATGCCAATTTATGCTTTTATGGAACAACAGAATTTTAGAATTTTACAAAAAATGGTCGATGTATTCATATTTTGACGGCAGGCGGGACAATTCTGGAATATAATTAATGGGAGACTCTGACAGGCTACACAAAAGAGTCCAAATCACAGGGAAACACATCATTTATTTAGGGAGTTTAGGAGATTCCCATTTGCAATCGAATTAATGACGAATTTTGTCACACATGGTGCTCCACTAGACACTTTGCTCATTTTCTCCCTTTGTGTTGAAGACAGTCGTGTTGTGGAATACTTTTATTTCTCGTTCACTGTTGAACACAATGCTTTGAAATCTGGCATGCTTATAACGAAATACTTTGGCAAAAGAAGCCATTCCACAATTTTTGCTTCCTTTCCTAGTTTTAGAGATATTAGAAAGACAATACTTTGACAATAAAGCTTTAAAAATACTGAAAACTGGCGAAATAGTCTTAGTTTCAGTTTTTAGTAATATATATACACATGTGACTATACATTTGATCAAAACACAAGGCATAACGCGGAATTTTGCATAAGCGAGGTTTTAGTATGTATCCTTAACAGCAATTTATGAGGCCTCCCTGGTGTAAAAGTACTCAAAATGCTGTGTTGTCATCCCATAAAATACACAATGACATGAGAACAATGAATGCTAAGGGGCACATCTGAATTAAAAGCACATCTTTTTACTTTCGCGGTGTTGCATAACAGAAATATCGCAGTTCAAAGTGATCTATAGAGCGAGCATTTTGAGGAAAGTGAGTGCGCTGTCATGCTATCTAATATGACATGTGAGTGATCTCTGTAACTCGAGAACGCAGATGTTTCCACTGATGTCATGCAAACAGTGTTTCGCCCTTTAGCGATATATAGGATATGAGTGACGCGATGCCGTGCTTCAGGCTTCGCTAAGATGGCCTACCCTTGGTCTCGTCACAATTCCAAATTGCAGGTTGACAAAAATAGAGTTACCGAGCGAGTCACAAAATGGCTGTGTTCGTTTATGCCTTTTTCCACTCTTCTTTCCAAACAAGAACAGAAATCTTATATTAAATATATGGAAGACGAATGTGGCCACTCGAGGTTTACAAAACCAGATTAGGTAAAACCGCGCAAGATTAGCTGTTAGCGCGGTTTGGCCAAATCCTGCTTTCTCGTGTTCCCGTGGCGCGTGGTTTTTAAAACGCGCGGCTCGAGAACGCGAGTGGCGGCATCAGCCTTTTCTTTTAACTGACAGTTTAGGTCACCCAAATCTTCACTCGCGTAAGAATCCACGTGGTGTGTTGGCAGCCTGGAAGTCTGTAGGGAAACCCGAAGCCTGGGAGGAATTGTCTATGGCATGGACGGTGAGAGATGTTCAAAGGAAAAAATATTCCTATTGTTCTTTTTGAGATATTTTATCATTCAGGTTTTTTTCTTTCATTAAGGCGTCGCTTAAAACAGGAAGTGGTGATTTTTACATAAGTGAATTTACAATCTACAGGCACGTACAGTCGTTAATATATAGATCATATTGGCCCAGACTAAGCTGATAATTATACAGACAACAGCAGAATCAGGAAGTTGCGAATGGACGAGTCATGCGCCATGTATCACAGATCGTGTGTAATAGGTCGGCCACATGTTACAGCATTACAGGCTTTCAAGCATCACGCAGTCGAAACCAGAAGTGAAATGCTTGACAAATAACGTTCGTCGCAATTTCTATCCCCGAAAACCAATGACTGGTGCATCACGTGTTTATTTACATTAAGGCTGACCCAAATACGTGTTGAGTACTGAATACATAAAACTACTTTACCCTCCCGAGCGATTTTTTACATTTCCATGTGTTCTCCTGACAATTATATCGCACTGTTAACTCGTGTAATTACTATATTAAACGCGTGCATTAAACCTTCAAATGACCAATTGACTTGACCCAAATCTTTTGGTACATTTAAATGAAATGACACATCAGGGAAGTAGTACACTGTTCGGCAAAGTTTAATTTTCACTTACAGTATATACCCACCGGAATTTCCAATTCAAGGTATTAATCATGTGCACACGATTAACAATTAAAGTATGCACCAAGCCCCAGTGTCTGTCACTAGAATTTCTCATTACTGTATGAAGGAAGTATTTACCCCAATCCCCTCCAATGAACCTAGTTGATGTTGTTGGTTTGTTACAGTTTTGCCTACTGACACGTCAACCCCCAAAATATAGCGCTTCTTGTCAGGTTTTTCCTTCACTCAGTGCAGCCTTGACCCAACAAGTTTCGGCTTCTGGACAGTTTTTTCTCCCACTGAGCGCAGTATTCACCTGACAACTTTCGGCTTTTAACCAGGTTTTTCCTCCACCCAGTGCAGCATTCCAAAAAAAACTTTCGGCTTGTTGTCAGGTTTTTCATCCACTCAGTGCAGCAGTGATACACCAACTTTCGCTTTTCTTCCACGCAGTGCAGCATTCACTCAATGATTTTCTGTTTCTGGTCAGGTTTTTTCCCCACTCAGTGCAGTATTAACTCAATAACTTTCGGCGTCTGGACTGGTTTTTCTTGCACTTAGTGCAGCATTCACATAGCAATATTTGGCTTCTGGTTTAGGTTTTTCTTGCAGTCAGTGCAGCATTTACCCGCAACAACTTTCGGCATCTGGTCATGCTTTTCCTAAATGGAGCGTTCACTCACAAATTTCGGCTTTAGTAAGTTTTTTCCTTCATTCAGTGCAGCATTCACCCAACTAACTTTCGGCTTCTGGTCAGGCATTTCCTTCAATCAGTACAGTGCTTACCTAGCACTTTTCGGTTTCTGGCCAGCCTTTTCTACACCCAGTGTGGTATTTAGCCTACAGTTTTCTTATTCACTTAACTTAGAATGATTATTGAATGATTAGTGCATAACGCCTCACTGACAGTATCCCAGCGTCAAATTAGCAGTACTCCAGCGCCAAGTTAGCAGTATTCCACCCATATCGTAACGAGAGCCCTCCATTGTCCTCGGCATGAAAATGATAATATCGGTTGGTTTTCTATGTTAGAAACCGGTGAGTAGGAGCGCCATCCATACTATTTATGAATAACACATGTTCATCTAGGTCGGGATTATAATAAAAAATAAAAACAACAACAACAACAAAACACAGAAGTGGTTTTGCATGGTATAAATGGTCTTGTGCATATGTTCCTGAGCGGCTTTCATACCAATCAGTTAGCAGGGCTGAAGTGACAAAGGCAGAAACGAAGTTAATACTTCCTCATTGTACAGGCTAAATTGCTAGGTTTTTGAGGCTTTACAACGTCATACTATCTCAGTGTTATATAAAAGGGGGGAAGCTTTCGACACCCATCATAGTCAGCTGTGAATTTAGTCCACTACAGATATGGATCAAAGTGTAACGGCTTACGTTCAGGTCAGTGTGGGACAGGGTGCTCTAATTGGATGCCTCTTATTTCTGTGCTTTGGGAATGCCCTATCAGACACAGGCACAATAGCACCCCAAAATGGCGATGCTGAAAATTCCACTAGCTTGTACAAGTACCCGGCCTTTCGCTCACCATTGTGTGAACTAAGAGTGAATGAGAGTGACGCCAACAACTTCGTACGCCTGATGCTCAGGAAAAAAGCTGATTTTGCTTACTTCCATTTGAGATTTCCACGTAGTGTCGCAGTTAAACATGGAGGAGACGTGTTCCTGCCCAGGGTTTGGGTATGGACGACTTCTCGGCCGGACAGTGGCTACCCTTTCCTCCGATTTCAGTATGATGCCGGCAAACTGTCTTTTGGTTTATTAGATTTCTACACCTTACGTAATGTTCAGTTGGACCTCGAACCAAAGATGGAAAATTGCTCATTAGAGTTCGGCGAGAAAAACACAACGACAGCTATAGCCACCGCGCTAGGAAACATGGCTCTGAATCATTTCCCGCCCAACTTAGAGCGGAATTATAGTCTGTTTTGTCACATAATTAAGCTTAACCCAGTGAGTAACGGCCAGCCATTGTTCTATGTCTACACTTACTTCGGCTACTGGCAGGACCCCACAGCCTATTTGTGCTGCCACTTTTACCGCGATAAGGAATCATCTTCTCTTAAAATAAGATGTGGGGGCAAGCCTTTTGTACTGACAGATTGGCCAACGTTATTTTACTTCTTAAGTATAATATTCTTCCTGTACCTGCCGCTTCCAGTTTCCCGGATATGTGACTACATCACTGACTCCCCGGGAGGCGCAGAGGTGGACCAGGGAACTGGAGGCCAAGACACATCGGAGGATAGTGCTAATGAAGAAGTTCCTCTGCTAGATGCCGGTAGCCAGTGTGGGCCGTTGGACAGAGATCCCCACGGTGAGGTCTGGTTCTATCTGGGAATAGATAAACCGATTAACTGGATCTACCTGGTCGGAACGCCTTTTCGGTGCATCCGCGAAAGGTTTCCCACGTATGTGTCTAAATTACAGAGATTTTTTCTCTTTTCTATTTTGATTCCTTTACCCGTGTATGCTAAGATTGTGTACTACACGCTAAGGGGTAGCATGTCCACCAACGCACGAATACAGGCGGGGATACCAGTGGGCTTTTTGAGCATTCCCTATGGACTGAGACTGAGTGTTGGCAACTGGCTGACAGGCCTCGGTGGACCAATAGTCCTCTTGGCAGCTTACCTCACAATAGGACAGATCTGCATATGTACTCCCAAGGACATATCTGCTCTTTTTATGTCAGTGTTCAAAAGAAAGAGAGGTTACTTAAGAAAGAGAGGTAACGTAATAAAGGGGGGTGACCTAAGAATGGAAGGTAACGTAACAACCCTGTTGTTCTTGGACCTGTCAGCTATAGAACATTTCGGAGCTGTTCAGCTTCATGGGAAGACGTCCCACAGCCTCGTCTACTCCCTATTGCTCGGAAATCTCTACACTCTTCTAAATCCGTCATTCTGGAAATCTGTTTGCACATTTGCAACCGACAGATTTAAGCAATGGTTTAACCGAGAAAAGCATTGCAGGATTATCGTTTTCATTTTGGCCGTGTTATATACTGCACTGTGTAGCATTGAGGTCATCCTCTGTGTTCTGTACTACGGATGCCCCATTATCTTTTACTGGGTGAATTTGACTAAAGCCTTCATACGTCATTACCCCTTACGTAGTAAGTTTAAAGTTTTGTGGACCCCTATTGCTCTTCTTTGTTTGCTATTCACATACTATGCTTTTTTTCTTATATTTATACGGGGAATGTTCTTCGTTTTGTCTGCTATTAATCACACGTATATAGGTATTATCATTTACCCTAGCATTTCCCTAGGCTTTGTCATTGGTGTTGGAACAATGCTTCTATACGTAGGCTCTAGCTCTCAGAAATTAATAGACTCTTATTTGCTCATACTTTATGATCTGGTTAACATTAGTCTACAAATGGAAAAATCCAGAGAAACAGAAAACGTCGCAAAGCTTCAAGGCAATTCCATAGTCTTGAGAAACGTTGACGGAAGACGTATTCAAACACTGGACATTAACGGAATGACGATGGGTTTTACCAGAGAACAGCGCCAGGTTTTCTCGCTGGCTCGGCCTGTTCTGAACTCAAACACACGCCATTTGGGGAAAGTGACCCACTACGTTCGCTGGCAAGGAGAGTACCCAGGAATTCCTGCCAAGCTATTCCACTACGTAATAGAGAAACATCACCCCCTGCGCGCCGCTGTGTTTATGTTCGTGGTAGAATTCTGTGGGTTTTGTATGGTAGTAACGTCTGTGGTGAATTTGATTATAGAATTCGATCGCATAAGTACCTTCACACTTCCGGCTCAGGTAGTGACAGCCATTGTTCTGACCGTGTTGCCCAAACTGAATGATTTCCTTATATCGCCCATGGAGAAGCTTATCCAGAAGGAAGTTAAAACCAGTCGGCTGAAGATTGCAGTGAAGCAGTTTTACCTGGAGGCATCGGACACGGTCAGCCGTGAAACCACGGCCCGCTTATACTCGGATCCCTCGTGAACACTAGTGCCGATCACCACCACGCGGGTTTTAGGTCACACAGGCCTAGGGTGACTTACAGGTAACAACCATCCTGTAGAGACGTGACGTCTGATAAAGTCAATACATTATAGTTACTAGATTTTCGAGGCTTTAGGTCATATTATGCTTCTATTTACGTATATATTAAACTATGCACGTTTATCTACCTTTCAAAGCGTTTTTTTGTTATCAGAGTTGCAACCAGTTGATGCTTGAAGTTACCAAGATCGTCAGAAAACTATGGTTGTGTCATGGCCAGTAAAGTTCTGTTTGTACTACACTTAAAAAATAACTGCGGTTAAATCACACGTTCTTTGCACAAAGTTTAGCTATGGGCATGGCAAGAGCTCTTAAGGTTTATATCACTGGAAGCTGATTTAGTTTGGTTACTAAAAAAATTTTGGTTACTGTGCTATTGTGTATGTAATTGTTATGGAAAGGTTGGGGATCAAAAGCATGTTTAAACTGATGTATCGCTTAGGAAATGAAAGGAACTGACTCGATATAATGGCGATATTGTTATGGTTATGTTGCGATGGGTCTAAAAGGATGTGTATCCTGTTTGAGTGACGGTTTATTTTCCATATAGATGTCCTATGTTGCATGCATGTTGTACTATAGAAAGAATTCGAGTTATAATCAAACTGATGTGTTCAAACTCATTGTGCTATTGTGTATGTAATTGTTATGGAATACAAAACTGTCGTGTTATTTTTCCCTGTTCATAAAGTCGACCTATTCCTATTTTTTCAGTCGCGTACTTTTAGGCTTTTGTAAAATTGCCAATTGTTACTATAGGTATTTCCTTTTTTCAGTGACATGTAACAACATGTAACAACATGTACAACGAACTGTACAAAATGATATGCATCACATCTCCGCACTTGTCATGAAAGTCAAGTAAAGTTATATTCCCATAAACATGTTTTCAACACCTCGTCTCAATTGCCTTTATCGCTGTAAGTTCAAGCCCAGCTAATACTGGCCTCCTCTTCGGCCGTACGTGGGAAAGTCTGCCAGCAACCTGCGGGTGGTCGTTGGGTTTCCCCCGGGCTCTGCTCGGTTTCCTCCCACAATAATGCTGGCCGCTGTCGTATAAGTTAAATATTCTTGAGTACGACGTAAAACGCCAATCAAATACATAAATAAATCAATTGCCTTTCGTGATGTCACAATTATTATAATTAGCGCGGCACACCGGGTAATGGGAGGGATCAGTCCTGACCGACAGGTGTTGACAGAGGTAACCGCTGCTAACACTGATGTGATGTAATCCTGGACAACATACACAGCGGATCTAACCCATTCTTCGTCTCTGAATTTCAAGTAAGCCATGGTTTGAGCTAGTTTGTAAGTTCGGTAAATATTCAATCTCAAAATGTAGTTCAACATTTGTGCCTAGTCAGGCAAAACAGTTGTTCCACAAAGCTAATTAGTTACCTGTTGAGAAAGTAATGCAAAGGAAATACATGTAGACCACAGTTTTACAGAGATAGCAGAGATATGAAGTGTAACGATACGGGGAGTTTGAAGACTTCCAGCATTGAAGCAATATCATCTATAATAAGGGGGTCACCCACTTTTTTGTATGATGTCAAGAAGAGTCATAAAAGAGTTGGAAAGACTCCAACTTTGTCAGCAAATCATGTCACAAAACTGAAGCGGCTTAGCATGGGCCATTGCGCCAACATTCCAGTTAAAAGTCCGTGAAAAACCATGCCACTCCTGTCACAGCTACCCAACGACACACAACAGCCTGTGCAAAAATGAGCCAAATTTAAATAAATAAAAGTGAATAGGGTCAAATAAAATCTAAATGCCTCAAATGGAGTACAAAGAACATGCAGAGATATAAATTGTGGCTCAAAACTTACAAATCAGTACATGGTGTGTCGACAAAATCACTGTAAACATCAGGTGAATCTCAAAATGGGACTGAGTGACCAATGATACCAGTTAGTCAAAATTCAAGGTTGTTTGCCACTGATACAGTAATTCAGGGATTACCACTGCCGAATATACATTGACAACCGTTTCAAAATACGAAATAGAAAATGAATTGATTGCTCGAGAACCCCATTCTGTTTATTACTGACATACTAAATTAGAAAGGGTCTCTTGTGTAAGATGGGTTTGTCATTCTCAGGCGTTGTTTCTCACAATGAATATGTTTCACTTCATTTGTTGAGCCGGTGGCACAGAGACATACTTCGTGACATTCGTTCGCGTAAGAGTTACTTTTTTTCCCATTTCATAACATTAAATAGAAAACAAATTCACCTTTCACATTTACACTAAAATGTGTCTAAAGGAGCCCAAATTGTGCTTTAGTTGGAAGTGGTGGGATCGAAATGGCAAACGCTACGGATCGGCTGAGGTGGAATGTCGCTGGTCATGTATTTGTTATACGGTTGTACACAATGTTTAGATGTAAGTAGTTAAGGTAACTCTTGGGCTTTTATACTTTACCTCAGTGAGGTCTAATGTTTGTGCGAATCCGTTTTGGCGCATATCTGGGTATGTTAAAAATTCGTTGTTCTTGCAAACACTTTGTGTGACGTCATTGACCTCTCTACTATATCTCTAACAATACATTCACGTCGTGAGATCAATAGTCAATACCACACGCGATCTAAACCCCTCCCGTTACCCAATATACCGCGCTAATTATAATCATTGTGACGTTTCTCGAGGCAATTGAGACGAGGTGTTGAAAACATGTTTATGGGAATATGACATTATACACCGAAAAAAGTGTTTTAATGGTAAGTACTTTCATGGTAAGTACGAAGCTGTCGTACATAGTTGTAGAGTTCTGGGAGTTAAATGTCAATGAAGAAAGGAAATACGGATAGTAACAATGGGCGAAATTACTGAAGGCCAAAAGTACGCGACTAAATAAAAAACAAACTTTAAATGAGATGTATATATGTAATCTATAAATATTTTTACTGCGCGCTATTATTTAACTATAATTACTTTATTTAATACAGTCTGCGTGTCCTATTTACAGATAATTTCCTCCTGTGGCAATCAAAGCGTCGATCAAACAGAGCAATGAAAATACAATAAAAAGAGTTGTCACAATTTGTAGAGCTTGTCTGACTTATTTTTCGTTTTAAGAGAACGAAATAACGCTCTAAATTCAATGCTGGACATTTTATGGCCTGCTTCCTTCTAGAGAACATGCTTATGGAAGCTCCGGTAAAGGCGTCTGTTTTCATATATTTACGGGTATTTGTTGGTGCTTTACGCCATACTCACTTGAATATTTCACTTGTACTACGGTGAAAAGCGTTATGGTGAGAGGAAATCGGACAAAGCGGGAGGAACCATTCACGCTTTCAGGTGTGACTCCAATCTAATTAAAATCAGACCGTGTGGCCGCCACGTTGACATGATCTGACAGGCTGCCAATGTTAAATGTTTTCTGGGGGTTCATTAAATTAACCAATCAGTGGGTTGCTGATCGATTTGAGGCAGAAATCCTATACATAGGCGACGATCGCTTTGACAGACCACAATTTTCCAATCATACCGTAAACATGGCGATGAGACCAGCTGGTGTTAATCGTGCGGACTGTCAGCGTATACGCGAAATTACACGAGCGCTTTTGCTGGGGTTTAGAGTTGAAAAGAATGACACAATCCACGTACTGACCGAGCGGTTATAATATGAGCGCGCTCACTGGCTAAACATTACGTATTCTCGAAGGGCTCCCCAAATTACTCAGAACACGATAAACAATGACCCGGTGTCAGATCTCAGCGGCGTAGTGCACCCAGAACTAAGGATCTGGTTTTCATGTGATTGGTGTGATTCTAATATGCATCTTTAGTAGGTAATTATAGTTCAGATCAAGTACATTCGACCATTGAAGTGCCAGAACCATGGATGTTGTGCTTTATCAGTCTACTGCATGATTAAGATATCTGAATAAAGTTTTGTGGGTAAAGTTTTTACCCAGGTAATACAAATCTGTGACTGAACCGAGCTAACTGCAGGGCCCATTGCAGTCAAGGGTCATTTTGCTGGGAGATGAACGAGACCCGTGGGCACTGCAGACGTCAGGGGTGACCCACGCTCATTTTCAGGTTATGAGCCTACTGTTAAACGGCAAACTGTATACAGATAGTCTGTTATTCTCCAAGAGGGCCTCAAAGACTAATATTCGTAATGCAACGCAACCTACTAGGAGAGTTACCATCGTTTTGACCAATAAATATGCAACTGGAAGAGACATACTTATGTGCTGACCCTCACGGCTGTTTAATAACTTCCTTATATTTATACTCTGGAACGAATATGGGACAGGCATAATACACATGTTGTTTGGTAATTAATATTTTTTCAATGGTCATCGTAATGAAGCATTTCCGGTTTCTACTTCCGCAAGAACGAAAACTACTTTGAAACGCACTTTAGTCACAAATATTTTGCGCATCTAGTGGGCAGAGAACACGATACACCTTTACTCGCAGAGATTCCATGAGGCCATGGATGTAGCCAGGAAGCCCTCTTTACACGTGACATTGCCTCTTGGAGGTCTGTACAGCTTCTTGTTAGTCTTACATCTGTTCATCTTTTCCCTGGCCAGTACACAAGCCCACGATACATCCGAATCACGAATTGTCCATGGACGACTGGAGAACGTACCTAGAGGCCGAGCTGGCAAAGACCCGGATCTCCCCGTATGTAATCTGACTGTAAAGTCCACTGATGCGGCAAAGTTCAAGCGTGACCAAGCAAGACGAAAGGCAAGTTTTGTTTACTTCAAGCTAGAATTCGAGAGCAACATTTCCTTGGTAGAGAAACACGACTTGTTCTACCCATACACTTGGATATGGACATCGAATTCGTCAAATGGTTCGTTTCCATTTCTAAGCTTTGACTACGATGCCGCCACTCTATCTCTTGGGCTACTGGAGTACTACATTCTTAATGATGCACAACTAACTCTTGAAGCTGAAGACGACAACTGTTCTCTGCAGTTGGGTAATAGTTCCACAACGGAGGCAATTGCAAACGCTTTGGGCCAAATGATATTGAACCATTTTCCACCAAACGAAGGACGGAACGCCAGCGTCTTTTGTCACCAAAGGAAGATCCATCTAGATGGAGGTGATAAAGAACTATATCATTTCTTAACATACTTTGGATACTGGAAGGACCTCACCACCTATTCATGTTGTCGATTCAAACAAAGGAACATGAAGATAGAATGTCATATTAAGATACCACACTCTGACTGGCCAACCTTCTTTTTCTTCATGGGATTGTTGTGTTTCATGTACGTGCCTATACCCGTGTCAATGTTGGCAGACTACGTCCTCATTCCTCAAGGGACAGTAGACTCGTCGGATTTTCTACCACCGGCAGATTCTGACAACGAGGAGACTTCGTTGCTAAGGAGAGCTATACCCTGTCAGTCTTCTGAAGAAGCGGCGGACTGCCATGACGACGACTGGATATATCTGGGAGTACATAAGCCGGTGACGTGGTCCTCTTTACTCGGAACGCCTTTCAGGTGTGTCAGGCAGAGGTTTCCGGTTATGATGTCAAGGCTATGCAAGATGTTAATCTTTTCAGTGTTAATTCCATTACCGCTCTACGTGAAAATCGTTTATTACACATTGTCTTCACAGACAAGCATTTCTGAACGTATTAAGGTGGGAATTCCTGTCGGGTTTCTGAGCATACCCTATGGATTCTGGACTAGCTCTGGTAACTGGCTGACAAAATTTGGTGGACCGATCGTTGTACTTGGAATTTATTTCACAGTAGGTCAAATCTGCATCTGTATTCCGAAAAATCTGTCGACGTGCTTTGTTTCGGCGTTGAAGAGAAATGGCTGTGGTTCAGAGACACTACTCTCCCTGGACATTGCACATGTGGAGCGTTTTGGGGCGGTGAACTTGAATGGCAAAAGCTCCCACAGCCTTGTTGCTGGTATCTTAATGGGCAACCTGTTTACTCTCCTTAATCCATCATTTTGGGGATTCGCTTACCACTTCTGCTGCGAAAGATTGCATAGATACATTCGCCCTTTAAACCTGTCAGTTGTTACCAGTTGTATTTTAGTTCTGGTATATTTTTTGTTTTGTGTAATTGAGATAGCCATGTGTGTAGTTTACTACGGATGCCCCACCATTTTCCATCTTGTCAACCTCATCAGAGCTTTCTTAATACATTACACCCCACACGGTGGCTGCAGGGTGCTACTGTCTCCCGTCATCATCGCATGTTTGCTCGCTACTTATTACGCCTTTTTCCTTCTTTTTATTCGCGGGATATTTTTTACATTGCTGGTATTTTACTACACCTATGCGGGGATCATACTTTATCCCAACATCACGTTAGGTTACGTAATTGGCATTGGCACGATGCTGGTTTATCTTGTCCGAAGCACTCTGAAACTCAGCGAGTCCTATATGGCAATGTTTCATAAAATAGTTAAAATTAATGCAGCCTTAGAGAAAGAAACAGAACAAAATGATGCAGTCGTTAAAGGCAACAGTATAGTTGTAAACAATGGCGGTGGAGCAGTGATCGAAAACCTTAAAGTTGGCGAAATATCAATTAACTTTACAAAGAAGCAGCGTGAACTTCTCTCACTACTTCCAACGTTCCGAGACACTGGCGCAAAAAAAGAGTCCAAATTCATCCGCTGGCGAGGCGCATGCCCAGGAATACCTTCCGAACTGTTTCGATATGTCGCCGAAAAGCATCGGCCATTGAGACGTTCGATATTTGTTTATCTGGTAGAGTTATCGGCCTTTAGCGTTCTGGTTTTGGCCGCGGTTAACCTCATTGTATCATTTAATCAGTTGCACAACTTCACCCTGTCAGCTCAAGTGGTGACGGGTGTCGTTTTAACCACTTTACCGAAACTGAACGATATATTAACTACAGAAACGGACCGCGTTGTGAAGCAAGAACTTCTGACAAATAAAATAAAAATAACCGTGAAAAAATTTTACGCGAAAATGGAAAGAGAATTTGAATTCAAAGTGTTTTGAAGAGATCGACGTCAAGGTGGGAATCTGCAAGTCCAAACTGTACCAACTTCCTTAACACAAGCCTTTCCTTATCGCTGGAAAATGTTCCTGTTATGTTTTTGTGCGGACGGTAGCTGTTATTTCACTTTAAGACAATACATTTTATGCTTCATAACATACATGTGTCCGTGTACATACATTTTGGTCTATGTTATATAAACTCCCCGTTTCACATGTACAAGAAGATACAAAGCCGGCCATTTTATGTCATCTAGCACGACCTCCATGTCGTGTTTGTAAAAAAATGCATGTGCATTTTGAATCATTTTTTGTTCATTTGTACTTGATTGGTGTGAAACACGCTGAAGAACTTATCACGCACATGTATGTGACAGTGCTCGGGTTGTGATACACCAGTGCCCGGGAGGAGACCGCCGGCAAATTTCCTGAGTAATGTCGCAGCTAAAACAGTGCGAATTATGGAATGCAATCGCATGTTTCACCACCTGAGGTTGCGAGAATCATGTCCCCCTACCCCACTCCCCTCCCCCTCGGAATTTATGGGATGTATTAGATATGTGTATATTGTATCCGCAAGCTTATGTAGCCTATATCCCCTCTCAGTGCGTATATGTATATACCATGGGCTTTGAGATTAGGGTTAAATACTGTGCTAAAGACTTGTGTGGGACTTTGTAGACACGCAACGCTTTGAGATTATTTATTCGCTTTAGACTTTTATGGTGTTTAATGTTATGTTTAATGTTAATAAATGTCTTCAGCTTACATTTATATTATTAGAAATTGAACATAACGTTTGTTGGATATGTATAAAGTTGATTGTACATATATGTGTGTCTACTTAAAATTGTCTTTAATTATTTGGATGTCCTTTATGTGCGGCTAACGCAATCAGATTTGTCACCCTTGTTGCATGTTTGAACAACCTCGAACATAGTAACTAATGAGAGGCGACCCACCCCTCAGGGAGCCCCCCCCCCCAGCCCATGTTCCTGCCCGGAGCAGAGCTTAGGGATCCACGCACACAGATAATTGGCAATTGTAAATAGCGCTGAAACGATCATCGCGGTGATGTTCATCTTTTTGCGGCGCAGGACCTCGACGGTGGTGGCCTCGACTTTGCTACGCATGGCCGAGCGGAACCCGATGCCCGTGGCGTCTGCGACTCGGATGATGTCGGCGACTGCTTCGCGGAGATTCTCGTGGCGCTGGTTGCTAAGCTCGAGTTGGGCGATGGTGGTGATGATGTGGGGACGCAGGCGGCTCTTGTTCATGTCGATGTCGAGGCCCCTGTCCTCGTCGATCGAGCGCAGGAAGTCGTCTTCTCGGACGATTCCGTGGTTTGGGAGCTTCGCGCTAGGGACTCGGTGCGAGTAGTCTCGCGAGATGAATGCGTGGAAGACGAGGGCACCGAGGATCCCCTTCTTCCTCATGCTGCGTTTGACGCTGTCCTGTTGGATGATAAAGTAGTTCTCGGTGACGTCCTGGAGGACGGCCTTCGGAAAGGGTTCCCGCTACGGCTCTTGTACTCCTTGTTTAAGCAGAGAAGTTCGGTGTAAGTGGCTTTCTTCTGCTGCTCAGATGCTTCGCCCGGTTCATGCGTTCCATGTCTGTTTGGAACCAGCTGACCGAATGTCCAACGTCCCCGAAGGCAAGCCGCGACGGGTCCTTCGGGTCTGCTGGTGGGGAGGAAGTCCTGGATGTCCGCTGGGCACTCGTACTCCTTTTCGGAAACCTGGAGCGCGCGACGTCAGTCGGGGCGTCGCTCTGGCACGCACGGGAGAGCGGCAGTCGCCACACCCCTCGCGGCGACGGAGGACAGACTCACCGTCATGAGGGTGGTGAAGAAGGCGGGCCCGACGCATGCGCAGCCCAAGATCCTGTAAGGATCGCCACCAGCTGGCACGCCGTTGAGGCCGGCAGGTATCATATTCGGTTGCAAGGCAACAAGCTGGCCACGGCGGCGGTCCCCTACGGTTCCGGTCTATTACAAAACTACTCGACTAAACCTCAATTAGACATACCAGGTGTTTGGTGTATACCTCTGCTGACTGAACTGCAACATGAAGGGTCATAATAAATGTGCATGGTTGAAAGTGGGTGAACTAGAGATTTGCGGGAAAAGCTGTCTGCGGGAGCACTGCAAAGTCGACCAAGCCAAAGTCCACAAAAGCAGCAAAATCCTCGCCCTGTAGGTTTTGCGGTAAGGGGGTTCGGACCAAAATAGAAGTCTATCGGGCTTGTGGGCGAGATAAAATTCGCTCCCCAGAGAAGAAATCCAAAGGACAGTTCGATTTGGTACTGGATCAGCTTCTTATAGTTCGAACTCTCATTTAGACAATCCTATGTAAAGGGCATACCCTTCCAGCAACATGACTACTATGGATGACTTGATTGACGAGGTTCTTGCCGAGTACAAACCTGGATATATTGTCGATGAATCTATTCCGGAAGACGCTGAAAACCGTCTCCATCGGCGGCTGATGGTCATTCATCGACATGATCAGGTCACTCTCCGCGTGATGATCTGTGACGAGGTGTGCACCGAGTCACGCCCCATCATGCGGACCTTCCTCGCTTGGCTCGAACACAGGGGGGTACAGGTTATCTGCTGAGGCGATTTTGCCTTGATGGCTACAGAAGGCCGCTTACTAGTGTGTCGGGTCACATCTCCGTTCAAGGCCGCCACGATTGCGAGTAACCGCTTCGCCCACTCAGAAGGACGCCCAGAAGAGAGCCACACCCTATTGGGCGTATTGGTGCCCGAATAGTCGCTCGGCCAAGGTTGGGTTGAAGCATTCCACGACGCCTTGGTGTCTGCGGATGTCCAGACCCCCACGTCTGAAAGAAACCCCATGCTTCGCGAGCAGCTCGTTGACTGTGCCCATGAACTCCCGCCCAGGTTGAACCTGGAGCAGTTTAGTCTAAGGTCAGCTTGATGGACCTCACCTGGTGCAGCAACATCAAATTTTGTCTGTGGAATATGCCGTGGGGATGATAGGAAAATCTGCCAGATGGCTTGTCTTTTCAACCAATCGATAGCTGTACCTTCAATGACCTTGGCAGCCGAACGTAGTTTCTTGATGGCGGCAATGCCTTTCCAGTAGCCCCGGGCTATAGTATGTATTCGCCAGGCCAATAGACAAGTTACTCTCGGTCATGGTAGTAAGCACTATAAGCAAGGTATTCCAACGGTCTGATCAGTCTCCAATAGGCGGGAGACACAGGCTCGGGCAGCTGTCCGGTCGCCGCTCGGAGGTCGGTCGGGCCTTCCAACACCTTTGCTGCGAAACGCATTACGGTCTTTGCGTTCTGCCGACAATGATCGAGCGACTTGTGTGCGTTATCAATCACTACATGGGCCAGAGGACCAGGAATCTAGCTGCGGCGGGCACAGTAACCAATCTATAGCATGGTGGAGTATAGCTCTTCGCGCAAACCCATTATGTATTATATAACTCAAGGCTTTTTTGATGGCGGCAATGCCTTTCCAGTAGCCCTACTTCTGCTCACCCAAAGCAGCGGCCAAGGGGGAGGCTTGAGAGGTATTCCAGTAGACTGATCAGTCTCCAGCAGGCGGAAGCGGTAGGCTCAAGCAGCTGCCCGATCGTCGTCCGGAAGTGCTTCAGGGCCGGACCAAGCACCGCTGCGAAACGCACGGTGGCCTTTTCGTTCTGCCGCCAGAGATTGAGCGACTTTTGTGCTCTACTAGTCAGTAAATGGGCCTTAAGACCAGGCATCTCGTTGGGGCAGGCACAGTAATCAATGTCTGGCATCTTCGGGCAAACAAATCACGTGTGTTATATATACAAACGGTATCTACAAATGGCATGCAAAAATAACTCGAGCCTAACTACTCATGTGGTGCCTGCCATTACGTCGAGGAGTTCTTACGAGAGTCCAGCACAGCCTTTTCGGTTTTCTCGGCAAATTTCTAGGCGACCAGCCCAGTCATACACATCCTTAGAAGGATGAAGGCGATCTCGCATTCTTTTCGGCCCTCCGACGGTGTATAGAAATCGCTTAGGACAGGTTCGGGCTCTGTGGGGGTAAGAGTTTTCTGAGCGTACTCGCAGATGGCGGCGTCGACGTCGCGAAATCTGCGCTTTGCTTGCTCCTGTCGACGAAGTTCGCCATTAATCCAGTCCAGACGCTTTGTCAATTTTTGAGACCACGCCGCCTGCGCCACTTGGAGCTCTTCTAAAGCTTTATCGAGCGTTTGCGCACCGCATCGACATCCGAGCTTCAAAGGGCTGAGAAGAGGAAGTTGCTACCTGAGAAGGGAAGTTCATTTACGATGGCGCCCCCAACCATCACCGCGATCGAGGCCATTACTTCATAATATCTGCTGGAATAATTACTTGTTTAATAATCACGTCTTTCGTGGCCATCGCTAAACCGACATCGCCGATAAGCAGGCCCGCATCACGGGGGTGAAATCAAGTTTTGTGGTGGCACCTGCAGTGATTATTTTGCCTAGGCGAACGTAGCCAATGGCAAGACCAGAGACTGTGATAAATCATACTGACAAGCATCTTTCCATCAGGGGTGCCCATGTTTCACGCTCACTCCATATGGAAAGGGTCTTGGTATGTATATAATTGGTTAACAACATTTGGCAGCGGCTGTCGAGGTGTTGTTACAAGGGCCTTTGGTGACTCTTGGCGTCGCCGCCACCAAATAACACCTGCCAATCCAAGTGCGCCAGCAACAGGACAGCAAGAGTCCTATTGGTTCGCATTTGGATGCTAGGTGGAGTAAGTGGCCTCACCTTTTGAATTTCTGAATTTTCGTCTTTCTCATTGTTATCGGCGACTCTGCGTTCGGTCAACTTGAGTTCGGCTAACCCTTTCTCCTGTTTGATTTTTCTGGCCGCGGCCCTTGCTCGCACTACGGCTACCTTTTGGGGGTTCTTTTTACGCTGCTCAGCCGAAGGCGTCTAATTTGGTGGAGTCTCCGTCGACGGTGCCCCTGTCTGGCTGTCTGAGATTTCGTCGTCTTCTGTTCTAGGGCATGCCTGCCCAAATCGAAGATGTGTCATAGTAGTCAAACATACTCTAAGGGGAGCTAAGTACATGCCGAACCTGTGGTACAGCTGCCATGTGATATCGATAAGCGCGTGTTCAACAAATAGATCAGATTCCAGATCATTATTTAGTTTTGGTAGATTTTCTGGAGGAATTGCTAGTAACAATCTCGCCAACCCCAAGTACATGGACAGCGCGGCATGACCGAGAGTCTTCGTAACAGCCGAACCAAGCCTCATCTCATAACGGTTATAGAGTATTTCAATTGCTTCGTCGTCCATAACGTCTATTTTCCAGGGAGTAAAGTATTTTTCCAAGTACTGTCTGCACCGTCCACCAGCAGCAAGCGCGGATAGCCTCTCTCGTTTTTGCAGACACGTGGCACGATCCTTGTCTTCTGTTGCCCACCCTTGGGATGAGAAACTGGCGCCCCCTCCATTAGGCTCTGGGACATGATCTACCACATCGTCAATGGAAATCCATGGGAGTATTATAAGTAGTATATAGTATTCTATTGTTCAAAGTTAAATAGACAATTGATTAGCAGTGCTTAACATCTGATTAGCAATCCTTAACATCTCATTAGCAGTGCTAAAGCACGATGTACTGAGTCGGTTTATCAGTATTTAATGTTTGCTTAGAATGTTTTCTCTACAACGTTCTTACGCACCACGGCGTGTTTTTCTCTTCGGATTATATCATTTTCTCGGAGTCAATCATCAAACGAGCCCCGGTCTTTGCAGTGGAAGATGGCGACCCAGTACATCTGCTCGCGGAAGTCCTTCAGGACTGAGTTATATTTCTGAGTGAGCACCCAGGCAGACTGATACGCATGGCGGCCGGAGAAGGCCAGCCCAGACAGCATGTCTTTCTTTTTGGTCAGCGCCTTTGAAGCCGAGCAGTCGTCAATGATGTATAGGGTTGGCTTGCCTTGGAACAACTTATAGAGGGCTCATGCAACCTCTCACCTGGATTGAGAACGCAGAGATTGGGATCGTCCCAGACCCAGCGGCGCGTTCGGTAAGCTTCGTTGTACTTCACACTGGGACACAGAATCGCGATTCGCTCAAACACATCTCGGTAGGGACAATCCAAGAGGTCGAGAATGGGCACTGTTTTCCCACACCCGCTCCGTCCGCAGATGATAGCCGAATGGGGGTCCTTGCGAAATATGCTGTCAGTACACCGCGCTGACAAATCTGCAAATCTGACATCGTCTACATTGAGTTGAGCGTCCATGACGACGTAGAGGTATACGTTCAAATCACCTTCCGCCTCTGCTTTTTTTCTCATCTGAATGGTCACCCGTCACTGGCGTTGTCGACGCACCGCCCGCTGCAGTGTCGTCGTCGCTGGTCGTAGCTGGAAGTCGCCAGGGGACACGTCCGCCAGCGCTAGTTCTTTTGGCCACCTCTGGATGGCGCTTGCAGCCGGCTGCAAAGAACTTACTTGCCTCATTCCACTGCTGGTAGGCGCGCAGGCCTTGGCTGTACAGATAGTTGGGGACCTCTCAATTGTCACCTCCATCTTTGTTATCTTGCGGTTGTAGAAAGCCTCGGTGCCTCGCTGGAATGCTGGTCTTGGGTCCTCAAACAGCATCAAGATGCCTTTCATAATGGGCGGGTACGTTGAGGTTGATGTTCCACAGGGTATCGCTCAGCTCGGGCTGGGTGACCATGTCGTACTCGAGGCGGATGTTCCCGATGGGGTAACTGGTTGTTGCCAGGGCGGCAATGTCCACCGTGATCCGGATTACGCGGCTGTAGTTGCTGAAAGTTAGCGTGTATTCGAGTCTGTCCTCCAGGGCCGTAATAACGGTTGCCATAGGCGTCTGCGATAGCAGTGTCAGTGGCAGTAGGTGCGCCATCCACTACACCAAGGCCGAGTTTGGTAGCACTTCGGCCGGCCGAAGTGTTGATGCCCTGTTACTGAGCATTCTCTCTCTCGTGGGCGGTCTTCAAACGGTCCGTGTAGCACTGGTAGATGTCGCTGTCATCGGCTGACATCACCTCATTACCGCTGATCTTGACCGTGGTCTTCTTTACCACAACACGGCCGAGGTTCTGGATCACTGTTCGGTCGGCGTCGCTCGAGGTCAGGGAGAATGTAAGAGAAAGTCTTGCGGTCCCAGGGACAATGAAGTCATGGGCGCCGAGATTGGGGAACTGAACCACAAGTTGCTGGTTCTGGTCTATCCTACTCGGGTTATTTGTGATGACGACCGACAGCCGCACGCCTTTGGCCCTCAACTGTTAACGGAGTTTGCGGTGCGAACTGAGCTTCCGTTCATACTGACTCATGCTTATGAAAAAAAGAATTGTTCCTGCAGATATTATGGGCTAATTAACGACTTATTATCTCTTGAATATAATATATATAACGATGGCAGATTTTAGATTGGACCCTCTAGATGATCTTGATATGGATGAAGGAGATGAAGAGGGAACGCAAGAGATCTCATTCTCTTCAAGACTGGAGCAGCCGTATGGCAGCCAAAGAGAGGGAAACACATAATCACTTGGGCGTGAGGTCACGCGAGAAGCCGTAGAAGGCTATTATAAGGCCATTGAAGAATAATTAGGGATGTCTCCCGCTGCGATGAGACAGTATTCTGATTTCGAGCTGGTCGATAATCGACTACGCCTTGTGGCTTATCCCAATTTTGACATTATCAACAGAAGTACAAGCAAGCCACTGGCGTTATCGACACTTAAGAACCGTTTTGGGGTGGGTTTCATCCGGGATGAACTTGGGTTTGTTGACTGGAAGCGGGGCAAGCTGATACAAAAATTCGCGACACCTTTTCAGAAAGCTAAGGATGACCTAGGTGAAGCCGCGGCTGCAGAGAGTGTGGAACGAGCCGTGCAGGAAACATCTGAAGCGGTCACAACCATCGAAACCACGTTGACTGAATCTCAGATTCAGTGCGCTCTCAGCACTTATGGTGGTCCCTACTGTCCTACTTCTGGGGCTTAATAAGACAGTGCAAGCCTTCAGAGAGAGCGCACAAACAACCTTGCTAGGTTAACTGCACAGAAAGAGGAAATTCCTTTGAAAGAGAGACAACTTGATGAAGCTACCGATGAGATCGCCAGGCGCCGCAATGCAGAAGAATTGCGATCCCTTAAGGATGAAAGAGCTTCTGGCCGCGAGGCTGCCTCTGCGACGCATGCAGGTCTGCACACACAAATCAATTGGATCAGGGAAACGATCAGCCTCGTTCTTCATGAGAATACACCTCTTGCCGAAGGCCTTCCTTCTTTGTTTTGCAAACAGAAGGTCACCATAACCAGCATCCTAATTGCGTAGGGTTTTATCGGATCGACCCTGGTGCTTGCGCTAACCGATGGCGCGGCACCAGCCGCACCAATCCCACCAACCCCGGCAATGGGTGGTGTTAAGGAGTGGGCTAAAAATCACCTGTGGGCCTTGGGCAGGCTTCTAGCTAAGCTCGTCGGTAAAGTCTCAGCTCTCCCAGGTATTATAGGAAGCGTCGTCTCTTTGCTCCTCAGCACATCAGGAACGGCCGTGAGCTGCATTGAGGAAAATACTTGGGCTCTGGTTGTCGCAAAAGTTGGAATCATTTACACGACCTTTCGACCACATCTAGCGTAACCAGTTCAGTGAAAGCCCAAGGGCGATCCTAAGTAGTACCAACGCCGGTTTTCCTTCACTTAATCTTATCCCGATATCGGCGGCTACTTCCTGCATTACCTGCACAGCCTGAAAACACTTGCGGATTTTGGCCAGGTGTACTTTACAGTATTCCCCCAGACAACTTCTCACACAGATCTCTAGCTCACCCACTTTCAACCATGCACATTTATTTTGACCATCCATGTTGCGGTTCAATCACCACAGGTATACATTAGACATTTGATTTCTCTAAAGGGGGAGTTCCCAGGGACGGCGAGGGTGGTGAGCCGTCACTTATAGCTCGGCATATAGCGAATCTTTGTAGGTGTTGCAGTAAACGGAAGGCTTGCCAGAGGCCAGTCTTGTCTTAATAACCCATGCATCATAGTGTACGTCTACAATGATGTCGTAAGTTGCTTCATGCGGTGTTCGCTGTTATGTCCGTATAAGACATCCATGTTATGATATATTGTTTTATCCAAGCAGTATCTCTTAAAGGGAAAACTCCCGGGCCGGCGAGGATGGTGAGCGAACCGACTTGCTCTGGCCTACATAATAATTACACATTTTTTATGTACACGAATTCGCTACATTCACAATTGCCAATTATCTATGTACGTCGATCCCTAAGATCTGCTCTGGGCATGAACATTGGCTGGAGGGCACCCTGGGGGGTGGGGCGGCTCCCATTAGTTAGTAGGCTCACACTCTCTGTTGCTCCAGGAGATACTATTTCTTATACGGTACTATAAATGTCTGTGAAATGGCTTTGTTTAATTTATTGCTTAAATACAAAAGGTGGGGGAGGGGACTCCGTGGCTCAGTCGGTTAGCGCGCTATCGCAGCACAATGACCCAAAGCTTCCCATCAATGCGGTCGCTGTGAGTTCAAGACTAGCTCATGCTGACTTCCTCTCCAGACGTACGTGGGAAGATAGGCCAGCAACCTGCGGATGGTCGTGGGTTTCCCCCGGGCTCTGCCCCGTTTCCTCCCCCATAATGCTGGCCGCCTTCCAATAAGTGAAATATTTTTGAGTGGGGCGTAAAGCATGGATCAAATGAATAAATAAATAAATTAAATACAAAGGCATTTGCAAATATTCTGGATTCAGAGATTAAATATTAGAATATACATTTTTTTTCCATCATAGCCATTTAAATATCATTTAATTTTTTCCATATGCTGTATTTTGAGTTTACATCTTAGTCTTTGATCCCCGATTCCGAACTGCGTTGTAATGTCCAGGTACAGGTGATGTAAATGATGGTTGACAGGCTTTCGGATCGGAGACAACAAGCAGATCGTGAAAGAAGCTCGATCTCAAGTTTATATTTTCTAGATTCTGATTCGCAACTGATTCTTGTTAATGTTTGGCCTGATTATTCTGGATTTTTGTATTACATAGAAATTATATTCTGGCTTATTGAGTACTCAATACAAATCTTTTCAGGCTCATGTGTAACTTTGTGTCACAACGTTTGTTCTTCGACAGGACTTTCTGTAGGCCCTGTCTGCTTTTCCTTAGTTAGTTTATAACAACGTTTTGCAAATACCTCAATGATACTTACCCTCAGCTCTGTGTGGTTCCCTCTAGCTCACGTGTCATAACGTTTGTCATGTACCTTGGGAGCACTTACCCCTAGCTCTGTCTGGTTTCCTCTTGCTCACGTGTCACGTTTGTCAGGTACCTTAGTAGCATCTACCCCCAGCTCTACCTGGTTTCCTCTAGCTCACGTGTCACAACGTTTGTCAGGTATCTTAGTAGCATCTACCCCAAACTCTGCCTGGTTTCCCCTGGCTCTCGTCACGTTTGTCAGGTTCCTCGGTAGCGCTTACATTCAACACCGTCTGGATTCCTCTAGCTCACGTGTCACAACTTTTGCCAGGTTCCTCGGTACCCTCAGCTTTGTCTGGATTCCTCTAGCTCACGTGTCACAACGTTTGTCAGGTACCTCGGTGACAGGCCTACTTACCTTCAGCTCTGTCTGGTTTCCTCTAGCTTCCGTGTCACAACGTTTGTCAGGCACCTCAGTAGCACTTACCCTTAACTTTGCCTGGTTCCCCCTTCCTCGTGCGTCATGTTTGTCAGATACCTCGGTGATAGGCATACTTACCTTCAGCACTGTCTGGTTTCCTCTAGGTCACGTGTAACAACGTTTGTCAGGTACCTCGGAAGCACTTACCCTCAGTTCTGCCTAGTTTCCTCTGGCTCATGTGTTACAACGATGGTCAGGTACCTCCATGGTACTTACCTTGAGCTCTGTCTGGATTCCTCTGGCTGACGTGTCACACATTTTGTCACGCACCTCGACAGCATTTACCCTCAACTTTGTGTGGTTTCCTCTATCTCATGTATCACAACGTTATTCATATACCTCGGAAGCGTTTACCCTCAGTTCTGTCTGGTTTCCTCTGGCTCACGTGTCACAACGTTTGTCAGGACCCTCCATAATACTTTCCATCATCTCTGTCAGGATTCCTCTAGCTCAGGTGCCACAACTTTTGTCAGGCACCTCGGTAGTACTTACCTTCAGCTCGTTCTGGTTTCCTCTAGTTCATGCGTCACAACGTTTGTCAGGTACCTCGAAAGCACTTACCCTCAGCTCTGTCTGCTTTCTCCTAGATCGTGCGTCACAACGTTTGTCAGATACCTCAGTGATAGGCCTCTAGATATACCTACCTCGGTATCACCTACCTTCAGCTCTGTCTGATTTCCTCTAGCTCACGAGTCACAGCATTTGTCAGGCTCCTCTGAAGTACTTACCTTCAGCTCTGTCAGGTTTACTCAGGGTCACATGTAACAACGTTTGTGACCTAGGGTAGTACTTACCCTCAGCTCTGTCTCATTTCCCCTAGTTCATGCGTCACAACGTTTGTCAGTCACCTCGGAGGCACTTACCCACAGCTCTGTTTGGTTTCCTCTGGCTCACATGTAACAACGTTTGTCAGCTACCTAGGAAGTGATATTCCTCGATGACGCCGTCTGTTTTCTCGATCAATGTGACGAAAAACACTAATTAAGTAATTAAAATAAATCACTGAGGGAATAAAAAGGTGTTTTTGATTCGAGCTTTACTTGGTCCTGAAGACTATGTACATTATACCAGCTTTACACGAGTTGAGGAAACCGCGATGTGAGCCCCAGAGAAACCAAAGTACATGTCCGTGACGATCCTGACATATCACCTCACATGAGGCCGCCGCCAATGTGACTTGGCTTCCCTTTCAACCGGTATACCTGCCATGTGCCCTAAACGTACATGTACAAGAGATCTTTTCTTTGTAACGTTTTTGATGTAAAAATTTATTTATTTATTTGATTGGTGTTTTACGGCCTACTCAAGAATATTTCACTTACAGGACAGCGGCCAGCATTATGGTGGGAGGAAACCGGGCAGAGCCCCAGGGAAACCCACGGCCATCTGCAGATTCTTGGCAGACCTTCCCAAGTACGGCCGGAGAGGAAGCTAGCATGAGCTGGTCTTGAACTCACAACTATAAAGTTTACACCAATGTCATTTGCATAATAATATTGTTTAACTGTATAGTTGGTAATGTTTACGCATCGGCTGACGTGAGATTGACCTGTAAGGTGATGTGTTCACCCACGACACCTGCTGAATCGATCGTGCTCAGGTCAAGCTGTTCCCTGGGCAGTCCATACAAAATGGTAGACGCTTTGTTTGAAAGTAACAGTACATAAAAGCTCAACAAACAAGTATGGATAAATACAACAATGGACATCCAAACGTGGACATCCATCCACATGACTGAATCGATGCTGAAGAACAATTAGGGTAAAATTACATATGGTACTGTGATAAGATGCTGGAATTTGCACACTGTACGGGGACACAAACGGACATTCACCTTATCCCTTTTACGCTGGATGCCAGTCCGAAGGTGACGCCGGGCTGTCTCGACCTACTTTAATTTTGCAGACTTTTCTTGTAAATTTGACACTTGACTCCTCTAATGAGAGCAATCGACAACACAAAGATGATGTAGAGCTAGGCCAAACCAAGGCAGCACGTGATCATGAATCAGATGCCATCACATTGATTCAGTGATCTCGGTCTCTCTCTCTCCGTATATATACCGTACATAATATGGCGGGCCGAAAAATACATCAGGACAGTCTGTCGTCACAGCTGCTACAGATTTATTTTTGATTTGATTAGGTCAGCCGTCCTATAAATTATAGGCCTATATATACTACTCATATTGGTTCATATCTATGTCAAAGGCTGCCGCAGCCCGTTGTTTGTCAGTTTCTAAAACCCTGTTCCTCAGTAAGCTGTGAGCCCAGTCAGCTGTGCCTTCCAGCGGGTTTACAGTATAACGCAGGCCAAGCCGACCTCGTGATCCCGCCTTGTGATTTTCCTCGTCAGCTGACATACAGACAACAACAACATGGAGAGCAGGCCAACAGTGGATACCGCTGTATCGCTGCTACTGCTGATTTGCTTCACATTGTCCAGGTGTCACGGCGCTACCCGTCCACACGTCATCTTTATGGTGGCTGATGACTTAGGTAGAGTATAGTCTTATCTCTCCAGTGAGCAGTACATTAAAATACTGAACGGATTAATTCTATGCTCCGGTTGGAAAACCATAACCGGGGTGGGCTTTCTGAGAGCGGGAAAGCTGAGGGTCACAAGGGTGAAGTTCAACTCCCGCTCCCCAGTCTGATTTATAGATCTCTGTGACATCGACAGTAGTCAGCAAATATCCAGTTTAGTTTGGATTTGTTGAAAACAATAGGAAACTGACTTGTGACATGTTCAAGGTGGGAAATTTTATTTGTGCATTTATCAAGGGTCATAGGGTCATTTTTATTTATTTATTTCACTGTCATTTATCGCTGGAGTGTATAGTTAGGGCGGCTGATCAGTGCCATCAAACTTCATCTACACCGCGCTGCAAATAGTTTTCATGTGAAGAAATAATTTCCTCTGTAAAAAAATATAATATCTTAGTAAAAATAATAATTTTCTCGTAAAAATGATTTTCTGTGGAAAAAACTTGGCTACTGTTGTCAAAAAGAACTTTCTTTGCTAAACCCATCAATTCACTTTACCGATAAAGGGCTTTGATAAGCCGCCTAACTAGCGAGTATATATAGAAAACTGCTTAAAAATTCAAATGAAATTGCCTGGCACCAATAAGCCACTGTATAAAAGCCTATAAAGCTCAAGTGTTTTTCACTTAAAGGGAAAGACCACACAAAAATTAAGTTATGGGGAGTGAAAAGAACATTAAAAACTGTCTGAAAATACTTTCACTGATTTTTTACGATATTTTTTGAACCAAAATAAACGCAGTGAAATATTTTGGTTGTATGGTGGGTTTCATGGACCATATTGATGATGTGGTGCACTTTTCAATGGCCTTTAAGCAGAAATTTAATGTCATATTAGCGCTTTCATACATAGGCAAATATTACAGGAGTACTCTTCACAAGAACTTTGTTCAGAGGTATATAAAGGTGTACGCAAAGCTTTGTGACGTCACCAGTGAATCACATTATCAAAATTGTGTATGAAACCGACCGCACCATATTTGACTGCATCTAGTTTGGTGAGAAAAAAATGTAGAAAAATTAGTGGAGATATTTTCAGACGTAGTTTTCAGGGTCTTTTCACTGACCATGCCTTCATTTTTGTATAGTCTTTGCCCCTAACCAATAAGAGAGGGTCACTTTAACAAAACTTCGTAAATCAAAAGTTTATTTAGTTTTCTTTTAAGTGAAAACAGCTTATTCTTGTCATACTGTTAACTAGACAATATCATTTACGGAAACAAAATGAAGAGAAAAAGAAGAAAAACGTATGAAAATGGATGAAATAATGTATTTATTTACGTTTTACTCCGTACTCAGGAATATTCACCTTTGGTGGGAAGAAACCAAGTAAAGCCGAGGGGAACCCAGGACCAACCACATTCGATTTAATGTGTATGTTTCCTACATCTATGTATCAATGTCTGTTTCATTTTTCAAGGCTGGAATGATGTAAGCTGGCATAACCCTCAGATGATCACGCCAAATCTAGATCGTCTTGCTCGGAATGGCGTGATTCTTAACTCCTCCTACGTTCAACAAGTTTGCTCACCGTAAGTACAGTCTATTATATTAGACGATATGGCTGAAACATCCCGACATATTTTGCCTAATTCTCCTTAATCCATGGAGCTGAGGCTACTTTTTACACGTACAGCTAGAATAAAACTGTACTGAGGTGAGTTGACAAGAGGTTGGATTTCGCCGGTTATGCCAGCGACCAGATGCCAACTATGAGTCGGTCGTAACTGCTTTGATTTTCCTCTCCATGGCTCCACGTCTTTAGTTTTATACACAATGCTCGATCTGTTCTTTCCGCTGATGTGTTGAATCTTGGACAGTTCCATAATGAAAGCCCCAGGTTAAGAACATGTACGTGTATATAAATCAGTTTGGTTTTCGACCAACAGACTTCCCACACGGCCTCGTCGCCATTACCACAGTGTGGTTACCCATGAATCGCTTGTCTTTTTCCATTGTAATCACATGTGTCTGTGACGTCTGTTTACAGGTCCCGACCACAGTGTGGTTACCCATGGATCGCTTGTCTTTATCCAGTGAAGTCACATGTGTATGACGTCTGTTTAAAGGTCCCGACCACACTGTGGTTGCCCAGGGATCGCTTGTCTTTATCCAGTGAAGTCACCTGTGTCTATGACATCTGTTTACACGTCCCGATCGCCGCAGTGTGATTACCCATGGAACGTTTGTCTTTATCCAGTGTTGTCACTTGTATCTATGTCGTCTGCTTATAGGTCCCGACCGCAGTGTGGTTAATCGTGAATAGCGTGTCTTTATCCAGTGTAGTCACCAGTGTCTATGACATCTGTTTTCAGGTCCCGACCACAGTGTGGTTACCCATGGGTCACTTTTCTTTATCCAGTGTAGTAACCAGTGTCTATAACGTCCGTTTTCACGCCCAGATCACCCCATTGTGGTTACCCATGAATCGCTTGTCTTTATCAAGTGTATTCAACAGAGTAGTCACATGTAACTGTGATGTCTGTTTTCAGGTCCCGACCGCAATGTGCTTACCCATGGATCTCATGTATTTATCCAGTGTAGTCAACGGTGTCTATGGCGTCTGTTTACACGCCCAGACTACCGCATTGTGGTTACCCATGGAACGTTGGTCTTTATCCATTGTAGTGACTTGTATCTGTGACGTCTGTTTACAGGTCCCGACCGCAGCGTGCTTACCCATGGATCACTTTTCTTTATCCAGTGTAGTCACTAGGGTAGTCACATGTATCTGTGACGTCTGTTTACAGGTCCCGACCACAGTGTAGTTACTCATGGAACGTTTGTCTTTTTCCAGTGTAGTCACTTGTATCTCTGACGTTTGCTTACAGGTCACGCAACTGTTTCATGTCCGGCAAGTACCCTTATCACACAGGGCTTCAGGTGGGTATGCCGTGCATACTGAATCTCTTTAAAGTCCGACCTAGTTCCTAGCGGCAAGCAGAAATGACGTGACCCGCCTTATGAATGGCCGGTGACTCGTCCTAGTAGGGAGAGTTTACGCTGCAGTGCCAGTAAGAATCGTCATCTCAATACACAACTGGCGAAAGAACCAGCCCATTTCCTTAAACACGGAAGCGAAATGAGGGTAAAAGACACAAAGAGATACATCTCAGTACACAAATGAGTGAAAGGATCGAATTTACTTCCGAAAGCAAGGAAGCGACATGGGGGTAAGAGACTCAAAGAGATACATATCAGTACACAAATGGGTGAAGGAACAGATTATACTCCCAAAGCAAGGAAGCGACATGAAGGTAACAGAGACACATCTCAACACACAAGTAGATTAAAGAACTGAGTTCACTTCCAAAAACACGGAAGAGAAATGAGGGTAAGAGACCCAAAGAGACACATTTCAGTAGAGAAATGGGTGCAAGAACCGAGTCTACTTCCCGAAACACGGAAGGGAAATGAGAGTAAGAGAAGCCAAAATTCATCCGGAACTTCCGGTGACAAATTTTCAGCACAGCGTAGCAGTTGGTGCATACATACATCGTTTGTTCCGTCCTAAGAATTATTTAAATTTTGTTATGTTTTTATATATAATACCACATGTTTGATTTTCTGAGTCAGTGGCAGTGTGGAAAATACCACATGCTTGTGGAGAACTATGTGCGTAGATGGAATGTCAAAGATATCTCTTGTTCCACTACAAATCACTAGATACTAATATTAACTTCAGCTTAACCAAACCAAAATATTAGGAGTATGTTATAATCTTTTATATAAGTCAGTCCATGTAAACATCTCGAAATGCTTTTCTGCGAACCCAGTGCTCGTTACAAATACATGTATGTTATTTTTCATACATATATATAAGCTAATTTGGAACTTGGCTGTTGTATTTTTCAGAATGGCGTAATCCGGCCGCTTTCCCCTCGAGGCATGCCCCTCTCCGTGGCAACCTTACCCCAGAAACTGAAGGAAGTCGGTTACAACACGCATATGGTGGGAAAGTATGTGTGCTGGCTTTTTGCAGACAAAGAGATAACAAAATGTGTAAATCGTATAACATAATAAAAACAAAGCATTTGAAATATTCATGGACAACTGACCGTACAAAACATTAAGATGAACAGTATAAAGGAGCTGTGAATGGGTGCAGTAAACAAAGCAGTAATAGAGTACTATCACAATCCATCTATTGCTGTACTTATGATGTGAAGGCCGAGTACAAACTGAATACTATAGACTCATAGTTAGAGAAGAAAACTGAATATCACCCATAAATTCAACATTGTGTATCTAAGGCAGAGAAGAAAACTGAATACGGCGTATAAGGCTGGTTATTTGCATATAATTGGAACAAGTGTTCAGTTTTCGTGTAATTGTACAGGTGAACTTCAAATTAATCAACCAGCAATCAGGAGACATGAGGTGGTAAATGAAAGTCACCGAAACTTGAAGGATCTAACTACGTGAAAGCTTCTGCACATTCATATTCGTAGGGAAACAATTATAACAGATTTTATAACCATGGAAACAGTACGTACATGTGTATTACCTGTTCCTCTCCTCTGATAACGCTTACCTTTGCCTGCAGATGGCATCTGGGGTTTTGTAACTGGAAATATGTGCCGACTTTTCGAGGGTTTGATTCATTCGTCGGTTACTACCTGGGAGCGGAGGACTACTATGTACACACCAGGGGTAGGCCTGAGCTTGGTGGTGGTTGTGGGTAATGTCTGGGGGCTCAGCATATACATGTAAGTTGATGGCTGGTCTATAAAGGGATGTCGCTTGGTATCTGGCCAGTGAGTTTGCTTTCTGGAATCCTTCTGTCCCCGGTTGGAAGTGACACTATATGGGACATATTATTCATTTGCTTTGCCAGGTTTGCTAATTTGGATCTTGTTCTGCTTAGTGACTCCCAAGAGTAAACTCAATATAAAATGTGAACACTGAAATAATCTAGGGTATTTATGAGGTGTAACACCTGACTGATAAATGAATAAATGGTTGAGTGTTTGTCGTTGATTTTTGGTCTTGTTTTGTTTTGAACAGACGCTGGGTATGACTTACGGTTTAATGACAAAGTCTACACATTTCCCAATGGAACCTACTCCACGGTAAGTGATATCTATATATCGCCTGTCTGCAATGAGTACATATACATTCCCTATCTATATATCGCCTGCCTGCAATGAGTACATATACATTCCCTATCTATATATCGCCTGTCTGCAATGAGTACATATACATTCCCTATCTATATGTCGCCTGTCTGCAATGAGTACATATACATTCCCTATCTATATGTCGCCTGTCTGCAATGAGTACATATACATTCCCTATCTATATTAACTGTTCATTTATATTATCTATTTATTTATGTTAACTTTTCGTATTTTGTGATGTGTTTGTTAATTTCTCTTAATTTGCACACTTAATGGGTAAATGATAAATAGGGCCAATCTTGCGACAACATTGAAATTCACTTATTTTAAGCCTTCTTGATCATTTCAAAACGTTATTGTATTCAGTAATTCAGGATGTGATACAGATTCATACTGTGCATTTTGCCATTTCAAGAAACATGTCAAAATAATCCAAAACTACTGCTTTGCCCTCTCCGGTGGTACGTGGGAAGGTCTGCCAGCAACCTGCGGTTGGTCGTGGGTTTCCCCCGGGCTCTGCCCCGTTTCCTCCCACCATAATGCGGGTCGCCGTCGTATAAGTGAAATATTCTTGAGTAGACCAATCAATCAATCAATAAACATTGCCTTTGCTCAGATCGATCCATTCTGTTATGTTTCGGATTATGATCACTTATTTATACAGTGTTAAGACTGTCTTCTGGTTTTGTCTCCTGTAGTATGTTTTTGGACAAAGAGCAGTGGACATAATCAACAACCACAACGCAGCCACACCCTTGTTTCTTTATCTTCCCTTCCAAGCCGTCCACGAACCATTGCAGGTAAATACATCTGGTCAGTCTACAGAACAATCGTGTCTTCAACCGTCCTGGGACCATTTCCCGTGAGTAGATATGGTCAGCACACAGAACAACTGTATCCTACGTCGTCCTGGGGCCATTACCGGTGAATACATCTGGTCAGTTTACAGAACAACTGTGTCCTAAGCCGTCCTGGGATCATTACAGGTGAGTACATCTGGTCAGTCTACAGAATAACGGTGTCCAAAGTCGTCCTGGAACCATTGTCTATAAGTACATCTGATCAGTCTACAGAACAACCGTGTCCTGAGTGGCCTTGAGACGATTACCGGTGAGCACATGTGGTCAGTCTACAGAACAACCGTGTCCTAAGCCGTCCTTGGAACCATTACCGGTAAGTGCATCTGGTCAGTCTAGAGAACAACTGTGTCCTAAGTCGTCCTGGGTCCATTATAGGTGAGAACATCTGGTCAGTCTACAAATGAACCATGAATCATTTCTGGTAAGTACATCTGGTCAGTGTACAGATGAGCCACGAACCATTGCCAGTAAGTACATTTGACAGAACAACCATGTCGTCCTGTGATCATTACCTGTAAAAACAGCTGCCCAGTTTACATAAAACGGCGTCCTAAGCCGTCATGTGTCCATTACAGCTAAGTACATCTGGTCAGTCTAGAGAACAACCGTGTCCTAAGCCGTCCTTGGAACCATTACCGGTAAGTGCATCTGGTCAGTCTAGAGAATAACTGTGTCCTAAGTCGTCCTGGGTCCATTACAGGTAAGTACATCTGGTCAGTCTAGAGAACAACTGTGTCCTAAGTCGTCCTGGGTCCATTATAGGTGAGAACATCTGATCAGTCTACAAATGAACCATGAATCATTGCTGGTAAGTACATCTGGTCAGTGTACAGATGAGCCACGAACCATTGCCGGTAAGTACATTTGATCAGTTTACAGATTAACTACGAACCATTGCCGGTAAGGGCATTTGGTCAGTGTACAGATGAGACATGAATCTTTGCCGGTAAGTACATTTGATCAGTGTACATTTGATCAGTGTACAGATGAGCCACGAACCATTGTCGGTAAGTACATCTGGTCAGTCTACAGATGAGCCATGAATCATTGCTGGTAATTACATTTGGTCAGTGTTCAGATGAGCCACGAACCATTGCAGGTAAGTACATTGGTTCAGTCTACAGATGAGCTATGAATCATTACAGGTAAGTACATTTGATCAGTGTACAGATGAGCTATGAATCATTGCCGGTAAGTGCGTTTGATCAGTTTACAGATGAACTGCGAACCATTGCCGGTAAGTACATCTGGTCAGTCTACAGATGAGCCATGAATCATTGCTGGTAATTACATTTGGTCAGTGTTCAGATGAGCCACGAACCATTGCAGGTAAGTACATTGGTTCAGTCTACAGATGAGCTATGAATCATTACAGGTAAGTACATTTGATCAGTGTACAGATGAGCTATGAATCATTGCCGGTAAGTGCGTTTGATCAGTTTACAGATGAACTGCGAACCATTGCCGGTAAGTACATTTGGTCAGTCTACAGATGAGCCATGAATCATTGCTGGTAATTACATTTGGTCAGTGTTCAGATGAGCCACGAACCATTGCAGGTAAGTACATTGGTTCAGTCTACAGATGAGCTATGAATCATTACAGGTAAGTACATTTGATCAGTGTACAGATGAGCTATGAATCATTGCCGGTAAGTACGTTTGATCAGTTTACAGATGAACCGCGAACCATTGCCGGTAAGTACATTTGGTCAGTCTACAGATGAGCCATGAACCATTGCCGGTAAGTACAGTTGATCAGTCTACAGATGAGCCATGATTTATTTATTTATTTGATTGGTGTTTTACGCCGTACTCAAGAATATTTCACTTAAACGACGGCGGCCAGCATTACTGTGGGAGGGTGCACTGGTTAGCGCGCTAACCGACTGAGCCACGGAGGCACTAGATGAGCTATGAATCATTGCCAGTGAGTACATTTGATCAGTGTACAGATGAGCCATGAATCATTGCTGGTGAGTACATTTGATCAGTCTACAGATGAGCCGCGAACCATTGTCGGTAAGTACATTTGGTCAGTGAACAGATGAGGCATGAATCATTGCCGGTAAGCACATTTGATCCACCTCTCTGGAGAGTTCATATCCTCAGCCACTCTCGAATCATTATAGATGACTAAATACCGGCGTTGACACCCACACTTCAAGATTCCATTACACTGTGTATACAAGAAAGATTTCATTTCGGAAACAAGGACCATAACCAACAACAATAGTACGAATGAAACAGTTTTGAAATGTTGTCAATAGTGTATTACTTCCATGGAATAGTGGATTGGTCACCTCTCCAATTCAAATAATTTTCAGATGTTGGCTACAAGTAAATCTTTTCATGAAAGAAGTACATAAACTGCCTTAAGCTGTATTCCACTAAAGCAACACTGTGGCTGGTTTTTTGCGAGGCACAGTGCAGCTTTAAGTAAAACACTTGCCGCATCACACATGTGTGCGCTTGTTCGATGAATGCATTTTACTTTATACTGTTTGTAGGTGCCCAAGAAGTACGAAGATATGTACGCCCATGTCCACAATTACAAGAGACGAGTATTTAGTGGTAAGACGCAAGGCTTCCACTTGAATGTTTGCACCTGGCAAAAACTCTCAGTGGCACTGAACATAGTTTTAAGTTGTAATCAAGCATATTTTACTGATACAACCCCATTCAACAGTATGGTGGGAGGAAACCCACAGATTCCTTAGGCAGCCCATCAATTCGCGCCAGTCACCTGACTAAACAGACCCGCTCCCTAAGTTTCAGTCGTCAACTATGACTGATTTTGCAATACCTGGACATATTCGACAAGTTCAATGAAACAAAACTAGGGCAAAGCAGATTATTAATAATAACTATACATGGAATAAGGCATGGATGCACTAAACGGTGTGCACTGTATTTCGCTCTCTGTGCTCTGAAAAACGGTATCTGCAGTAATTACGCTGGACCGGGAATTTACCACCATTTTCTTTATGCAATATTAAAATGTGAATAGGAATGGAAAAATAAGAAATAAATAAAAATTTTGTACTTCCGGTCCTGTCCTTTTTCAGGAATGGTGAGTGCTATGGACGAGGCGGTGGGGAACATCACCAAAGCACTGGAGGCGACTGGCTTGATGGAAAATACCGTCATCATTTTCACAACCGATGTGAGTGGTTAATACATCAGTAATTTATGGAATTGAGGGGTTGAGTTCATGATAACCGTGTAACACACATCTACATAAGTTTTTAGAATCAGTAGTTTTGAGGTTTAGACTGGATTTGAACGGTATTTGAACAGTATTGAGGAATTCGAACAGCGCTGAGGGATTTGAACAGTATTAAGGGAATAGAGCCACGGGGAATTTGTAGAAAGCTTTTTTACTGTAACCATAAAGTCTCTATGTGCTGTATTTCTAGAACGGAGGCCCGATCGTTGGAGGAGCGAACAACTTTCCGCTGAGAGGCGCTAAAGCGACTTTATGGGAAGGTGGTACAAAAGGCACAGCTTTTGTCTACAGCAAAAACTTACTGAACAAAACTCGTTATACGAACACAGAGTGAGTTGGTGTTGTTATGTAGCACTAGAAACTATCTGAATAGCAGAACCGGTCTAGACGAAACCGTCATCAAGGATTCCGCATATTCTTGTGTTTTTATTCATGAACCTTTTATGTGCCCCTAAGTGATGGATATAGTATACATTAAGCTCAATAAAGTCACCGAGTTAGATGTATAAACAGTTGCATTTAAAACTCAAGTGAAAGGCAAATCTTTGATCAACAGCAGTTTATGAACTGGCAGGGTACACCATATGGACACTGATTAAACTAACATGGAACACGATATGGACACTGATTAAACTTATACGCCTGGACCATTTCTTTGGTTTATCCGGCATCATCATAACACTGCAGGTCGGTTGAATTTTTACCTTATTGGTGGCTCATGACTCACATTGTCTGGAACATTGAGCTTGTGGCTATTGACCGAAGTCTCTATTATGGTTGTCTTTATATACGAATGTCTGGCATTACATTTGGAGTTAATTATGTGCTCATTTCTATTGCCGATTATGTGTTGTAGACTGATTCATGCTGTCGACTGGCATCCTACAATTTTACACCTTGCTGGTGGAACACCAGGTAAATGAGTTTCACAGGTTGAACACTTAACAAGCCCCGTTGTGTTTATGCATGTGTTTATGAACTACATGGTATCAAGATGTTTCTTTGATAGAGAGTTGTTCTGTTTAGTCGCGGTTAACTCGATCAAATGATTTTATGAAAGCTGTAATTTAGCGGTTTAAATCATTCGAAAAACATTTATGCGTATAATTTTAATCCAGAAGATTATTATGAACGTTTTTGCATTATTTGAATGTGCTTTTGTATGCCCTGCTCTGCCGTGAACCATTCCGTGATTGGTTCTTGGTGACAACATGAAGAAAAACTTACAATTGAAATTCTCTTCGCCGTTTCAGACCCTACCATAGATGGGGTGAACCAGTGGCCTACTGTCAGTGAAGGGGCACCATCGGCTCGCACCGAGTTTGTGTATAACATCAACGATATAACTGAGAACGCTGCCATCAGGTTGGTTAAGTCGCAGTGCTGCTATTGTTGGGTTCGGAGGATAAGCTCCACCCACAGCATGCATCCATGGTCACATGGCGCTAGAAGGAGTCTTCCTAACCGCATTTTGATAAGTGAAGCACTTCTGTAAATCACTGTGCGTAGTGCTAAATAAGGGTTATCACCTCAGCTGGAGCCCACTGATCGCGGTTATTCACCTTACCAGGGGTTATATAATACACCCAGGGTCGTTAGTCCCAAGGTTTATTATGTACCCGCTCACCAGGTGAATAACTCGCGATCAGTCACCGAAAGCGAAGGTGATAACCCACTTACATAATGGCTCTTTTGTTCGTCCGCTAGTCTTTATGGCGCGGTATGGCTAATTTCGAAGGAGCAGCCCCTGCTACTCATTGGTCTCAATTTGTTCTGGAGAATATATTTTCCGTCAGACATGTTTTGAGAATTTCATGTAACGAGACGGCACACATGCAGTTTGTAAATACATCATATATGCTGACTTCGTGCTGAGGGCACCAGTAGTCTATCTGTATTTGCTTTTTAGCAGCATGTCCATCGACAATAGTGACGATCTGTTTCTCAGGCATGTTATGGAACGGTTTGAAGACTTGTCGGGCGTGAAATCCATGTCAACCAATAACACGCATATAGAGCAAGAGTTACCTGCTTTTGCATAGACAGGGCGTTGAAGTTGATTTCGACACGGGATACGTTTAGCCAAATAGCCAGTAAGACTTTTATTATGCTCATTTGCAAATACGGCGAGAGTGAACATAAGGATGGTGTCACGTGGTAGGGTGAGGGCAATTCATTGAAGAATGTCCTTTTCTCAATGAACATCGGAAAAGTGGGTTAGCTACGAACAATAACATAGCCCTTGTCTTTACGAATCCCGTGAATTGTTCTATTTTTGCAGTCGAGTTGGTTTTTAACTGACCCATACACCGATTTGATGCTCAATTTGAAGGTCGCCTTAGGTCATCCGTAACTTTGAAGCCTGGACTGCGCGACAGCGACGTTTTCTGACGACACTGATGATGTTGATAAGGGGTGAATAACTCCTTTGTACACCGATGTATAAGGGAATTATACACCTCAAAGAAACTGGGTTATGCACACCATACGCAAGAGTCAGTATGTAAAGTTTGTCATTCATCTTTTTCAGGGTTGGTAAATACAAACTTATCAAAGGTACAGCAGGAAAGTATAATGGATGGTACCCTCCGCCCACACTGGACACCGAGCCGGAGATGGAAACTTCATTGTATTATCAACGGCGAAACGATACGTACAGGTTGTACGACCTTGAAGGTAAGGTACTGTTGTGTGAGCGTGAAGTAAGGGACTGTTGTGTGAGCTTGAAGGCAAGGGACTGTTGTACGTTCTTGAAGGTAAGAGACTGTTCTGTATGTACGACCTGGAAGGTTAGGAACTGTTTTGTATGTACGACCTTGAAGGTGAGAGACTGTTCTGTATGTACGACCTGGAAGGTAAGGGACTGTTGTGTGAGCTTGAAGGCAAGGGACTGTTGTGCGCCCTTGAAGGTAAGGGACTGTTGCACGACCTTGAAGGTAAGGGACTGTCCTGGATGTAGGACCTTGAAAGTAAGGCACTGTTGTACGAACATGAAGGCAAGGGACTGTTCTGGATGTACGACCTTGAAGGTAAGACACTGTTGCACGACCTTGAAGGTAGGGGACTGTTGTACCACCGTGAAGGTAAAGGGACTGCTCTGTATGCACGACCTTGAAGGTAATTGATTGTTCTGTATGTACGACTTTGAATGTAAGGGACTGTTCTGGATGTACGACCTTGAAAGTAAGGGACTGTTGTACGACCATGAAGGTAAGGACTGTTCTTTATATACGACCTTGAAGGTAAGAGATTGTTCTGTATGTCCGAAACATTGCTTGTCATGTGAACAGTGGAGAAAGCATTTTAAAAAATATCTGCTAGCAGTGGGGATAAATGGATAATGGATAAATCGACTCAACAAATGAATACCCAGCTGCCATATGAAAGTTGCTGATCGGTGTGTGGGAATATATTTGAACAGATAACTGATTGCATCATAACACCCAATGTGGCAGGTCATGTGTACTGAATAGCAAGAAGAAACGGAAGTCTGAACAAAATGAAATGTCAGAGCAGTAGGCTAATGACTCACATTGGCCGAGCGGCCGTCCTATAAGTGAAATATTCTTGAGTACGACGTAAAGCAAAAATTGGATTGCCCGACAGATCATGGTAAAATGACATAATGATTCCAGAAGAAGTAATGCCAGGTATAGTTTGGCGTCAATTCTAAACTTTCACAAACCCACATTTGCGGTGACGCAAAACCATGTATTTTGCACCAGCATGTTACTGCTTGGGGTTAACAGTGTGTCATTTTCACTCCGAAGCACCCTTTATAAAGGGTTGTGTCACAGAAACATTCAATATTCACTCTAGTAGGTATGACGTCACGCAAACCACACCTGTAGAGTCACGATCAACCTGCTTAATTTGTCACATGACAACCCAAGAAATTGCTCGACCGTTCAGTTATTAACCTGCAATGAAGAATTTAAATGAATAAACAGCGTTGTCTTCGTCTGCTTTTTAGCGGATCCCACGGAACATTTTGACTTAGCCAGCCAACTTCCACAAGTGCTCTCCATGATGCGGGACAGGTTGGAGTATTACCGGAAGAGCATGGTTCCTGCCACAGATCCCCCAGATGATCCCCAAGGTGATCCGCAAAACTTCGGCGGGGTTTGGAGTCCGGGCTGGTGCTAGCGCGTGATGCCAAGCTGTGAAATAGGCGATAACACCAGAGATTATTGCTGAGTGTTTGTAGAGTGAAGTATCAGAATCTGTACCATGTCGCTAAGTAAGACTCTTTTATTTGGATAATTTTTTTATATTAATGCAATATTTGTTGAAATGTAAGTGGTCGAGGTGACGTATTGCTGTTATATCAAACTAAAGATTGAGCGGGGTGTTTCGAGGAGGAGGCAGGGACAGTAATTTACAAAGGGAAAATGTAAAGCACAAGTGGTAATGTTTATTTTAGAGAACGTCTTCAGCTTGCCTCTTCAGGAAGTGATTTTGAAGAGGGAACACTTGAATCCATTTGACCTATTGGCTAGGTATAATTGACACAACAGTTAGAAGAGTCCTTTTAGCATGCATCCCACCATCTCACTCGCATCCCATCCCTCACCTAATAATACCCCTAATCCTCATTAATCCCTCTGTACTTAACTGTGTCTGGCAGTGGTCACGAAACAAGGCCATGAATGCGCCGCGTGTGACGTAAGACACAGAACTCCAATTATGTATGACTGGAATATCTGGTCATATCCCAATGACAATATTATTTCTGTTCCTATCCTAATCAAATCATGGTTATGTTATTCAATCATATGAAGGCCTCCGTTATGTCTCATCTGCATTGATTAAAGACAAACACGTTATACACAGTTCATGACGGGCTTGTACAGAATGCATATTTGCATACATTGTCTCCTATAAATAATTGTCTGCGGCAACAACGAATGTATGCGATGTTTCAATACAGCATATAAAATACTCTGGTTGTGGTTGTATTTGTTTTCTTTCCAATAAACGTTTTGGTTAGTACAGGAATTGGACTTGCCTAATTTACAGTACATGTTTCCTAAATTTTGCTTTCTGTCGTTAGTATGTGTGCTTCATTCGTATTCTTGACGCCGTCTTCCTTAGTCATACCACGGGTTTCGATGTACTTCAGTTATTATTTCAGTTAGTAAATCCCGGAACGGCCTACCCAGACGTATTTTTGTCAACTGTATGAAGGCCAACTCAAACTTGTTTCAGCAAACCCAGTTGATCTGAGGCATCCTCTCCCGCACCTTTAACTAAAAAGCTTCCCTCTGAAATTTGTCTCCACCCCAAAACGGTCAACGCCATGTAGTAGGTAAAGTCTTCCAGAGGTTGATGCAAAATACAAATGTGATATATGCCAAAATTCGGCTCCAAGAGCTAGAACTCGCGGATATATGATCGCAGATTTGGTGAAATGTGCCTTCTCCAGGAACGCGTCCAGCCATCATTTCGCCAGATTGATAGATTGTTCATCAAAATTTATTCAAGATATGAAAAAGAATATTTGTATTTTGCTTCCCCGGAAAAGTTTTGAACCCTGTACTACACGCACACAACACAGATTATGCAAATTTAAATAGGTGAACTAATTAACCCCAAAAGTTCACTTTGACGCAATGTTGTCGTGTTAATAATGGTGACGGTGTGAACCGTTACACCTTATAAACAGGTTTAAGTTTCTCAATGTACTTTGATTACTTATTTTTATAATTTGTTATTAATTGTAATTTTCGTGACTATGATGTGCATACTTTATTTACAAACTCTTCATTACCTTATTACATGTACTTAAGACTCACTTTACTATGTGATGTAACTTACATTTATAGGACATATTCCTTGAATTTCATTGGCTTATAAATGAATTTATTGTACATGTGATATTCCTTTACAAATATATGGAATTTGAATACTTTATTTGTGTAGGCAATGTCCTGACATTCCAAATAAATAAATAAATCCCAGCTTATTCTCACTGTGTTTGCGTTTGATTTTTGTAATTACAAAAATACTATGTTATACATCTGAATAAGTTTATATCAAACACAACTATGTAGAGAAAATTGGAATGAGCCATACTTCATACCATTATTTGAAACACCAATATCACATCACTAAACAGAAGGTTACCTAATTTGAGTCCTTTCAGCCATAAGGACACTGTATCTATCGACTGTATCTCCAAAACCACGGATCCTTTTCACAGAACACTGCATGAATGTGTTTCTTGATTATTTGCCCTGACGCTGCTGGTGTATAATGTACGCATAGATGGTCAAATGTTGATACTCCAAAACGGCCACAAACCTCATTTTTCACCCCCCCACCTCTTTGAGCACACATAAGCAGAACAATACCCACTTTCCGAGTCTTGTTATGCAAAACCAAATGTGCATGTGTCAATGGCATGACATAAACACTGGTCAGAGCCATTGGTCATCTAATCGAGTTCATTTTCCTGCGAACCATCGAGCAATGGAGAAGGCACCAAATGAAGTTTTCCATAAATTTTGAAACTGATTTTTTTGACATTAAACCGAAGCAACTAAAATCTATTCAACACTGAAACAGTCCGATGCCTTTTGTGTATTGTTAATTGGATACTGCGCCCACCCACTTCTCCATTATTATTGGACTATCGCAGCGCAATGGCCCAGAAAGCGTCCTACCAAAGAGGTCGCTGTAAGTTCAAGTCCAGCTCATGCTGGCTTCCCCTCCGACCGTACGTGGGAAGGTCTGCCAGAAACCTGCGGATGGTCGTGGGTTTCCGCCGGGCTCTGCCCGGTTTCCTCCCACCATAATGCTGGCCGCTGTCGTATAAGTGAAATATTCTTGAGTACGGCATAAAACACTAATCATCGGGTGCAATTTGCACCGTCTTCGTGTCGCGGATCTCGACTCGCGAGGAGCGGGACGAGATGTCCTCATCCGACTTCCGTAATTGTCAGTGCTGAGAAGTGAAAATGAGATTTGTGGCCGTTTTGGAGAATCAACACTTGATCACCTATGCGTATGACATACACCAGCGTGAAGGTAAATTATCAAGCAACACAGCCATGCTAATGGTCTGTGAAAATGATCCGTGGTTATGGAAATCTAAGCGATAGAAGGGATGGGGTACGCCAGCGACCAAATGGTGGCCCCAGAGATACCACTTCTGCGTGCCAAAATCCATGTGACGTGTGTATGCAATACCGGTCAATGTATTAAATACTAATACAGACGCAGATCGTATCGGACTAAGACTACGCATGTGGGAGGAGGCGAAGCTACGAGAAGGGGGACAGAATGCCGTACCACCGCTGTAAGCTCCACGACCTTCGCCCTGACAAACTTACCAACTCGGTCGTTTGAAAACAAAACAAAGGTGAAACTCTTGATTTGGGCATCTTGCGTTTTTATTTAAATTTGTATTTTTCATTTCTTTGGCCTAGTCACGTACACAACTGCCTGTAATTTTTAAACAGTTTTTTTTTTATCATTCATGTCACAGGGGAGCTCCTAGGCAATGAGACGTCACTCCAGATGGCTAAGATTGCAAAATGGCGTCTTCAAATCAGCAGCTAAGTAGTGACGATCATATACAATTTATTCTGCTCATATGCGTAGTAGAATTATTAAAATATTTTTACACCACCTCTGGAAAACTCCCTTGGCAATGAATTCAGGTTTAGTGGCTGACTTTATGTTCATCGCTGCCAGAAACCAGCTGTGGGGACAGCAACTGGGGCAGACACTGTTCATGTCCGGGACTTCCTCTCTTTCTGCGGCTGATCCCGGACCGAGGTACTTGGGTGTAGTTCTACACACATTAAGCCGATAGATATGTCGTTCTACACACCTGTATTTTATATTCCACGCGATGTGTATTTAATTTGGAACAATTTCTTCGATCCAAGCAATTTTCGTCTATGGCGTGACTTCACTATTTAAACACACAGAAGCGGGCGATATTATGCAGATAAAGAACCCCTCTATTTTTACAACCCAGTCGTCAAGAAGATCAATTTACATTGCTTTGTATTGATACAGGCAGGTGCGATGTGCCCAGTCGTCAAGAAGATCAATTTATATTGCTTTGTATTGATACAGGCAGGTGTGATGTGCCCAGTCGTCAAGAAGATCAATTTATATTGCTTTGTATTGATACAGGCAGGTGTGATGTGCTCGTACTACATTTACGATCATTTCTTCACTTTTTCCTATTTCCTCAGAATTTCTGACTGTTACTTACTCTGCATTCCAAACACATTCCAACAGCATATTACACAGTCGCTCGATCACATTATAACACAATTCGAAGTGGCCGGGCTATAAATGTAAAATGTTGCAGATAAGCCTTAGACCTGCAGACCGCCGGTCCTTAACCATTTTAAGGAAACGTAAATATATTATTTAATTAAAATTAATTATTTTTATCATCTGCTAAATGTGGAAGTCATTTGAAACAAATACCATTATTGAAGTGCACGAAAAGAACTATTTTCGATACATTTCCCCTTCAGTCTGAGTTAACATCGACCAACCACTTTTAATGGTTCGCACTCACATCATAAACATGTGCATTATTATCAATATAATTCATTATAAAGTATAAATTGATTCATAAAAGTATATGTATTATCGATCAAGGGAGAAAGTACATCATGCTATGTCTCAGACGGGAGTATAGTAATGGTATTTAACGTTATTGTGGCTTATAAAATGTACATTATGATATGGAGGTCAGCAGATGAATTGATTTAGAATTTCTTTATTCAAGAAAATTACCACTGTTAATTTGTTAGTTACCATAATATAGAAGTAGCTAAGACCCTCAACAGGTTGTGAAGAAAGCATTATCATTCAGTCTTAAATATACTCATGACAGATTTTAGACTGGCTGTGGCGGAGGTATAGAGGACTCTGCTATGCCATGAGTTCTCGACCTGCCTGCTGCAATTCGTTGATCAATCAGCAGCTGCGTGGTCTTCAACGAAGGTCTATTGGCCAAAATGCACCACCATCCTGGCTGACTACCTGTAGTCACCAAGTTGGAAAAAGATACCCGTGAAAGCAAACTATATATCATCGAAATCAACGGATGACTTTGGAAGGAGGTGTTTTAAATGGTTTTATTTTTATTATTAAATTACACAGTCCTACACGTATATGCAGTTACCGATATGATGGCGCCCTCAGTCTAGCAATGGAGCCTTGGTTTCCTTTACTCCTTTACATTCATTCTTATTGTACTCGATCCACGTAGAGTTATTGTTCTCGCACCACGTATCTAGCTTGTCTTGAAAAATATATTTGTTTTCACGGTTGGTTGCTTTAGTAATATAAAAAAATGTATACACACATACATGTAGGTTATAAGGCTCGCAGTTTTATGTTTTGCTTTGTAGGCATATGTAATTATGCGTTCGATGTAAGTGTCAGAATAGCAATACCGTGGCTCTCTCATTAAGTTGTGTCACTGAGTCAGTAATCACGAGGTGCAGTTTTAAAAATGATTTTCATAATGGCAAAACAGCGTAGATATGTTTATACGTTCCAATAGTTCTGCATGAGGGGACTTGTTTTTCAACTTAGTTTTGCACTCAGGCGCACGGGCCTAGATTACATTACAGTGTAATGCTGGGTGCCCGTCTGCTCACTGAACTGTCTCCGTTGATGTCGCCTACGTACTGCCGCCAGAACAGGAGAGGATGGAGCCGCGTGGCGCTGGCTGAGGGCACATGTGCAGGTTACAGGTAGCCATTGCAGGTCGGGGGACACTTGTTTTGAGCTTTATCTACTGATATCAGTTTGATTAGCACTTGAGCGGCCATGCGGTACACAGAAATATTTTACCTTGTCTATTTTGTTATTTCGGATTGTACTTAATTTGCAAAAAGAGACAATCTTTGCCAAATTGGAGTTGAACGAAAATGTATTTCAGTTCATTTATAGTGTTTAATAACATTTCTTTTTAAAGATATAATAAACCTGACGCATAAGTGTATCAAAAACAGCAAATGTAGTGTCGTATGTGTATGTAACTACAGTGGATCTGTGTATGAGTCGCTCGCAAGGTCACTGATGATCAGCTACTTTTAGTTTTCATTGAGAGCTTATATGCCTAGTGTATGTAATAATGTACGACTTGTGTCAGCGTGAATTTTTATTGTCGACATAATCTTTGTATACATGCTCTAAGCCTACCCGGATTTCAGCAATATACATGACTTTATCTGTAGAATTACTTCGTGAAGTTGTATTGGCCTGCTCTACAGTGTACATAGGTCTTTCAGCCAGACACTCTCCACAGGGCAGGGCTAAAAGTAGTATTTCATCTTTAGAAGACATCTTATAGGTCAGGTGGTATTTTGTGCTGTTCAGAGGGTTTCCATAATCCAGAAAGAAAGATTTTTTCTCTTCTCTTCTGTTATTCTGGATGGTTTCGGTTCAAGGAGGAAGGGAGTTGGTTTAAGCAAAATGTTTGATGTTTCACTTGAATTCCACATGCGCATACATATAGGTAGGCCTATTTGCAATATATCAAAGAAATGACTGAATGATTATGGCTGATGGCCTGTTAGGAGCCCAGTAGTGGAACGCCATTTGAAGGTAGCGTCCGTAACATATCAGTTTTTAGCCGGTGTAAAAGCCCAGTCGTTTAGAAATCCATTTGAAGGGATACTTATATTTCACTTATACGACGGCGGCCAGCATTATGGTGGGCGGAAACCGCGCAGAGTCCGGGGGAAACCGACGACCAGGCTGCTGGCAAACCTTCCCACGTGCGGCCGGAGAGACAGCCATCATGAGCTGAACTTGAACTCACAGCGACCGCATTGGTGGGAGGCTTTCTGGGTCATTGCGCGGTGATAGCGCGTTAACCGACTGATCCACGGAGGCCCCCGAAACGCCATTTGAAGAGACACGTCTGTAACATATTGATCAGTTGTCTTCATGAGCCAACTACTCGACGATAATGTCACAAACAGTACGGTGTCAGGTGTTGGCACACCTACTGGGGATATTCTCACACAGTTATACGTATAATATGTTTGTCGGCGGTTAGGGAGAGATGTCATAATTTGTATACATACATTTTCCAACCAGAATTCTGGGCATGCACGCTTGTGTGCAATTGTTTGTTATAGCTGTGGAGGCGGGGGTGGGGTGGGGTGGGGTGGGGGAAAGCAGGACAATTATCCTCCCTCGGGCAACGGCCATCTTTCCACTTTTCAGATTTAACAAGACCAATCACCTGTTTTGGGGGGGAAACCTCCAACATTGGGCTTAGGCAAAGTCAACAGCGCGGAGAGAGACGTGGAACGCCGATATACAACAACTATTTCGGAGATATAAACTGGTGAGTTATGCATACAAACATTTACATCTTTGCATAAAGAGGTCATGCTTGTATAAATGATGTCATATGCTAACCTAACAACAGTTAGTGACCCCAGGGATGTGAAGGATTCAGCACAGGCACGTTACCTGCTCAAGTGTGCTCATCATCGCGGATTTTAACCGCCAGTTTGAGGTATACAAATACTGCAGACTATACCTACATCTGCGTCTCGAAAAGTAAAAAATGTTCATAAGAGTGTGATTTATTTAGCGTATAGGCGTCAAGCGTGTTTCAGTCGTCAGTGATATGAAAGGACACCTGGCTACCCGATGGCAAATCGTTCCCCTCTTACCCAGGCGGTTTATCAACCTGTTCACAGCGACAGATCTGTCATCCTGAATTGACGCGAGTTCTTCCCCGGTATGTGGTGCATATAACAAGGTGTAGTCGATGAAGTAAGCCACCTAAACATATTTCTTACTAAACACAGGCCTGGTGTGGTGTATATTTGCATAGGCTAATACCTTTGCTTGTTTTTGAAACAAATTTTATTTATTTATTTATTTATTTGATTGGTGCTTCACGCCGTACTCCAGAACATTCACATACACGGCAGGGCCAGCATTATGATGGGAGAAACAAATTTTGTCATGAGTGTATGACACTGCTGTTGTAGGGCATTCATTAAAAAGGTGACTTGATAAACACATGTATGTGACTGTCGCCAAATGAGTTTCTTTATTCATTTGATTGGTGTTTTACGCGTACTCAAGAATATTTCACACATGCGAAGACGGCCAGCATTATTGTGGGACGAAACCGGGTAGATACTGGGGTGTCACCAGATAAAAGTTTACGACATGCTGACACGTGACGCGTGACACGTGACAAGTATAGCATATATCATTCACGCCTATTTATAATTATAAGTGTAAAATTATCTAATTTTGCAATATATAAAGCAACAAGATGTAACTTATGCTAAGCACTATATGTACCTGAAATGATAGGAATAGAACTCATGACGTTAAGCGACTAGTCGGTTGGGTGGCGAGCATGTTAACTGTGGACCGTGGAACCCTCACAACTGGTTACAAGCCGTCATCTGTTATAGTGGATGTACAGGTGTAATGATCCTAGAAAGTTTTCCTTTTTCTTTTTTGTTTGGATTTACGAAACTATAATTGCGTGAACCAACATGATACTTCCGAATAAATTACAACTCCTGATATCAAATATGCTCAATTAGGTTTATAATACTTTAGGGGAAAAAACAAACAAGGAAAATTCCATCCCAGAAACACCTTGTTAACATTGCGAAATTTGCTTTTGAGTTCATTTTTGTCTTCTGATAAAATAAAAGGTATGACTCCAATCACCGCAGATCATATTCCTCTAACCCGAGCTGTTACAGGCCATTGGTCCCTCCGCTTAGTGTATAACTGACCACTCTGCGTGATACCTAAGTTGAAGTCAACAGTTGTATTGTATTTCTTTCCATACCAACTGACCACACACGTTGAGAGGGACCTAGTTCTAAGTTACCCCCGGGTAAACCTGCACCACGGAGAGATTCTTTGGAATAGATTTGCGCAATTGTTTGCCAATGAACAGTGACACGAAAAGCTTGTGAAAACCCAGTTAATATATAGGCAGGCATGACCATACTATTTTAATCAGTTTTAGCACCTAGATTTGCTCACCTATGCGACTTACATGCTTAGAAGTAGTATAACGACGTGTTATACTACTTATACTATACTATAAGAGACGTGAAGGGCTTATTAATTTCATTTAGTACCTTTTCAACGGTGGCTAAGTGACCACATCATAATCCATTCAAATTCCAGTTCAGTACAAGCATATTTGTGGAAGGTGACTTTTGTACGATGGTCAACAATAAAATGTCCCATCAATGAACGATTTGAGAGAGCATGGCTAAAGGCTGTATAACTAACCCCATAATAGTTTACCAAACTCTACAAATGCTCTGCTTTCTTACACTAATGTTTTTTATTTCCCTTCCTCAGATGCCCGGTCATCTTCCAGAAATCGCATATACGCGTGGGTCAAAAAAATGAGGAAAGTTGTTTATCGTCGGATCGCACTGTGTGGTCTGTTGTGCTACTGGGCGATATTCGTCTGGGCAGCCATTTTCTTCGGTCGAAACTGGCCAACCAATGATACAGACCCACTCGGGTTCGATCAAGCACAAACCAGTCTATTGGTGGATGGCCATTATCCCGTCAGGTCCCGTCAGCTCAGCACCATGCCCCCGGGATTGCCGAAGCAAACAACAGAGGTTAACCAAAGGCAAAATCCGATCGCAACGCAAAGAACGAATGAAGCTAAATCTGAGCAAGTGCTTTCCGGATCTCCTAGAGTCTGGCCGAACCCTGAATTTCCGGATGACGACAGAATTTTGGCACAGATGAAATATATTCCTAAAAGTGTAGAAACTCTCAGTGCGAACGGAGAACTCCGTGATAAAAGGATTCTAATTTATCAAACTTACGGTAACTTAGCTATGACTTTCCGAGCTCAAACATTCGCCGATCTGAAGTGTACGGTTAGCAGATGCAGCATAGTGGACGATCGGGACAAATTCGACACAGCAGATGTGGTGGTCTTTCAACAGCAGGATATCCCCCCAGAACAAGCCAAACCGGCTCACCAAATATGGCTGATGTATCTGCTGGAACCGCCACCCTATAGCAGAATACATCCCTTCAAAAACATGATAAATTGGACAGCGACTTACAGAGTGGATTCCACCATCGTGACTCCTTATGAAAAATTTGTCCCTTTCACACCACTTGTGAAAGAAACCAAACAAAGAAACTATGCCCTAGGAAAAACAAAACAGGTAGCTTGGTTTGTTTCAAATTGTTTCTCCCGGAACGAGCGACTGGAGGTGGCCACAGAACTTGGCAAGTACATCACGGTGGACATCTTCGGCGACTGCGGTGGCAAGTCATGTCCTAGGTCCAAGGAAGCTGACTGCTTTAAAATGCTTTCCAGGGATTACAAATTTTACCTGTCTTTTGAAAATTCCAACTGTGTTCATTATGTGACTGAAAAGCTGTTCAGAAACGGATTGCAGTAAGTATCTTTATTTCTTTGCTTGTTTTTATTTATTTATTTATTTGATTGGTTTAAAGAATATTTCTCTGATACAACGGCAGCAAGCATTCTGGAGGGAGGAAACCGATTGACAGACCCTCCCTCGTATAGACGGAGAGGAAGCCATTGTGAGCTTGTTTTTGAGCTGCTGGTGTAAGCCTATAATGTCATGAGGCATAAAGTTTATAGACGTTAAGTTCTGTGTGTGTTATGACAATATCGGTACATACAAATCACGATGTCATAATTCATTTAGTCAACAGAAAAAGACCCAGTACAGCTATGTTTCAGAGCCGTACTTGTCGAGCAGCAGGCGAAATCTGTACGCGCCAATCCACCGGCCCCTTCCCGCCGGTTATCTTTCACCTGGTAGCCAATATTCATGATATGTCATATTTATATCGACACCCCTGTTCTTAAGAATTTTAAATAACAAGTGGATCAAATGTTAATACACTAGGTGTGTCAAAACAAAATTAACAAATTCTTACAACTAAGGGGTGCATAATACTGCTTTTATTTGGGTAAAGTATACATTCATCATTTACTGAGTTTCTGTTTTGAACAGAAATGACGTGATACCAATTGTAATGGGAGCCCGGCCAGAGGACTACAAGCGAGTGTCGCCGCCCCATTCCTACATTCATGTGGAAGATTTCGAGACTGTGGAGGACTTGGCGAAATACCTGCATTTACTGGATCTAAATGACGACATGTACAACGCCTACTTTCACTGGAAGGGAACGGGAGAGTTTGTGAACACACAGTTTTGGTGCCGACTGTGTGCGCTTGCGCACGACACCGACCACCCGCCATCGTACTATGAAGACATTCAGGAATGGTGGGAAAGACAGGGCACATGTATATGGTCGGAAAAGTGGAAGGATTACTACAAAGTGCAACCGCAGAACTGACAATAGGTTGATTTATTGATTTAGTTTCTACATGTTTTAAGGATTTAGCTTTGTTGCTGGTATGCCTGATGCTGGTGCCAGATTAGGAAATTTAGCTGTATGTATGCACCGGTATATAAGTAAAGATCAAAAATATCATAATGATAAAATCATCATATCATTTCTGAACGGCAAAGTTTAAATATACTTATTTATTTATCTGATTGATGTTTAATGCCGTCCTCAAGCATATTTCACTTATACGACGACGGCCAGAACTATGTTGGAGGATATCTGGCAGAGCCCGGAAGAAATCCACAACCATCCGCAGGTAGATGGCAGAGCAAGATTTAAGCATAAATTAAATGCATCATAGTGTATGGATAGGATCTCATTGCAAACCGCATTACATTAACAGCTAAAATAAGTGATTACATATAACAGAAACCTGCGCCAATCTATGAGGATCTATATTCATTGTTAAATGTTCACGGTGTTAACATCTAAGATTTGTTGTTTACTTTACCTGCAGCCTTCATACACTAAGATGCATTTTGAGCAGTACGTCTTGTAATACCATCCAGTTATTACCAGCGATCAAATACCATGACCAAACAGAGTTGACATGGTAAATCTTGCTTGTGTAGGACGTCCCGATGGAACGTTATGATGTTATTGCATGTGCTGATAACCTAACTGAGACTTGCCGGTGGACGGTTATGTGATTGTATGTGCTCATAGCCTAATTAGGACGAGACGATGAACCGTTATGATGTAATTGTATGTGCTGATAACGTAACGGGGACGTGTCGATGGACCGCTATGATGTGATTGTATGTGCTCATAGCCTAACTGAGACTTGCCGGTGGACGGTTATGTGATTGTATGTGCTCATAGCCTAATTAGGACGAGACGATGAACCGTTATGATGTAATTGTATGTGCTGACAACGTAACGGGGACCTGTCGATGGACCGCTATGATGTGATTGTATGTGCTCATAGCCTAATTAGGACGAGACGATGAACCGTTATGATGTAATTGTATGTGCTGACAACGTAACGGGGACGTGTCGATGGACCGCTATGATGTGATTGTATGTGCTCATAGCCTAATTAGGACAAGACGATGAACCGTTATGATGTAATTGTATGTGCTGATAACGTAACGGGGACCTGTCGATGGACCGCTATGATGTGATTGTATGTGCTCATAGCCTAATTAGGACAAGACGATGAACCGTTATGATGTAATTGTATGTGCTGATAACCTAACTAGGACGTGCCCCTAGGGCGTTATGTGGCCGTGGTGGCCACTTGCTGATGGACCGTTATGTGACCGTTGCAATGACTTGCTGATGAACCGTTATGTGACCATGGTTATGACTTGCTGATGAACCGTTATGTGAACACGTTAAATATTAGGTTCCCATTCACGGTGCCAACGGCTACATCGTTCTGAAAAGGAGTGAAAATTCGTATATAGTAGACAACAAGTGAGGTTTACAAAAGTTTTTCGTGGAACCGGTGGAAGAAAGGAGTTCAAATCAGGATCATGCTAATTTGCCTATTCCTCTTTGGTCGATTGCTCAAAAGTGTGATAAAATTTGTTTATTTATTTTATTTGTTTGATTGGTGTTTTACTCCGTGCTCAAGAATATTTCACTTATACGACGGAGGCCAGCATTATGGTGGAAGGAAACCAGGCAGAGCCCGGTGGAAACCAACGACCGTCCGCAGGTTGCTGACAGACCTTCCCACAGTGTGATAAAAGTTACGAAGCTTGGAATCTCAATACCAGCCTTATCGCAATACAAATCTAATAGGACCTCGGTCCAAGCGAAATCTAGGTCCTGGAATAACTGCAGATACACTGGTTCAAGGAGGGTTTAAGGTTAAACAGATATGGCTCCGAACTGATGAGTGCTGAAGCACGGATTGGGTGATACTGCCACACAGACAGTCTAGGTTTTTGGTACACTATAAATTTCTATACTTTCATTTTATACCCAGTTAAAATATATAAGAATTTTATCTGTTTTGGATAAAACTGAAAGCTTTTTGCCAGGAGGACTAACCCCCCCCCCCGAAGGTTCTAAAGTGACAAAATGCCATTACGTGACTTCCAGGAGCAACAGCTCTAAAAACTGTGGTCATGCTATGTTGGTTTTTTTATATGATGTAGAGAAAAGTCCAAGCTGTGTGTGGAAGTATGGCATACCAAGACGTAAAGGTTTGGGGATATATATTGTGGGAGTTGAAGTTGACAAATTTAATGCAGAAATAGTATTCTTCTTCGGCTCACCCCGGCCACCGGCCACCGGCCACTGCTTCGGCTCACCCGGGGCACTGGCTATTGCTTCGGTTCAACCTGGGCACTGGACATTAATTCAGCTCACCCCAGGCACTGGCCACTGGTTCGGTTCGCCCAGGGCATTGGCCACTGCTTCGGTTCACCCAGGGCACTGACCACTGCATCGGCTCACCCCGGGCACTGATCACTGATTCAGCTCACCTCGGGCCCTCTGGTTTCCTCCATCCATAAAACTTACGACTTGATTTCATCGTATTAGAAAGGAAATCTGGAGAAAGTAACAATCAAATAGATAAACCACTAAACCGATTTAGTTCGAGACAAATGATTCGACGTACGACCATATATTTCATATGTGAATGATATGTTCAACCGGAGGACACACTAAACAAGTATTCAACACATAGTTTAAACATGCCTTAAGCATTCGTCAGCTCATATCTTTGTTCTCATGAGAACAGATGGTAGAAGATTCCAACAGCTTTACTCGCCACACATCCTCCTCGGTAAATCCGAACGACCACAAACACCCCGTCAGTACCGTTTTCACTGCCCACCCGGGCCTCCGTCCTGAGATGAAAGGGTAACTCAGTATACACTCGTCGTCCACCAGAGGAGCCAGGAACACCTCGTCCGCACCATTTAAACTGCCCACCCGGGTCTCCACGTAAATATCCGTCCTGAGGTGAAATACAAAGGGTAACTCTGTATACACTGGTCATCTGCCAGAGAGGTCACGAACACGTCCGTGCCATATAAACTGCCCACCCGGGCCTCCACCTCCACGTAAACATCCGTCCTGGGGTGGACTACAAAGGAAAACTGCTTATACATTGGTCGTCCACCAGAGGGGCCACGAACACCTCGTCCGTACCGTTTACGCTGTCCACCCGAGCCTCCACCTTCACGTAAATATCCAGCCTGAGGCGGAAGACAATGGGTAACTGAGTATACACTCGTCATTTACCAGACGCGCCACGAATGCCCCTTCCGTACCGTTTACACTGCCCACCCGGGTTTCCACCTCGTAAATACGTAAATATGTAAATATCCGTCCTAGGATGGAATACAGAGGAAAGTGCAGACAATATACTTCACTGTAGACGCGGAAGCCATATACCCGCCTTCCGTATACGTTGCCCACATGGGATTTCACCTTTATATACACGTCCCTCTATTGAGGTGTATAAATTATCATATCCTTCATGTCTGGCTCCGAGCGTAAAAAGCACTTTGCCTGAGCTCTTACCTCTTAAAACATGATGTAGGGCTACTTGTGGCCCATCGATAAACAAATAGAGTAAAATCCCAACCTCAAATATAGCACACCTACCCTATCGCTTAGACCGAGGTTGGGCTATCAAAACCATGACTTGTCTCCGCAACCCCGCAAGACCTACAATATTACAAGTACCTTATAATATACATGATAACAGACAATTATATAAATTTTTGTATTACAAATCGCTTGTAATATCAGCTGGTGAACAAAATATATACAAATATAAATATTACAAATGCAAAAATGCAGGAATGGTGAGTGACAAGACCATTGACAACTGTATCTGAAAATAACTTCATTGATGTTTTTTAGCTTTAATTCACCCAATTAAATGCAGTCAAATGTTTTGATTGCATGGTCATTTGGTGAGTTTTCTGGACCATATTGATAATACTTGTCCTTAGGTCACGCCGATTTTGCTTTGGCCCTAAAGCACAACTCCAATGCCGTATACACACACAAGCACGCGTTACAGGAGTACGGTTCACGAGAACATTATTCAGAGCTGAACATAAAGTTTACAAAAAGTTTTGTGACGTCACTTGATAATCTTGATCTACATTACTATCATGCTATTGAAAACAGTGAAATAACAAATTTTTAAAAATATTTTTTTCCTGGGGATCAGCATATTTTTACGTGGTCTTTCCCTTTCAATAAATGGACCAGGTAGTTATTTTCCTCACCCTAATTTACCCGACACCAATATGGCAGATCCACAGTATAATGTCCACTCCAGGGCTGCTGTGCTGCCATCCAACCACATCCCAAATGGGGCAAGCCCACGTCATACGACGATATGAGATTCCAAGAGACTGTTTTATCCATTTTGAACAGGGTAACAGAGAAAAATGGAAAAGCTTAAGTTATTATTGACCTGTCTTTGATTAATCTTCTTTGCAGTATGGCGACAACAAGAGAATGGGGAATCCGGACTTTGCAGTTCGGTTTCCATAACTACACATTCAGAAATTATCTCAAATAACCCCACTTGAGCCGATTCCCAATTTGACTTGCTTGACAGACAGGGAGTTTTAACGTAAAAGTAGCTTTGAAAGTTTTACATAGTGTTTTGGTTTAAATTTTAAAAACATGGTAAAAATCCGGTAAACTATTTCCTACAAATGCCCAAAATAATTTACTTACGCTGTCATTAAGCCATTTACGTAGTTCAGATTAGCATCTGCTATAAAATTTACATCGTACTCATTTATCTCTGTACGCCCGAATACTCTACACTCAGTTAGGTTAATCTGCCTAGTAATGTTACAGGGTATGTAGAATACGTACGAACTGGCCATGACTTAAGCTGGCAGACGCGGCTCATTATAACAGGATAGGCCAAGTTTAGGTCGGCCAGGTATGAGTGTTTTATGAATGGAAGGGTTATGTGTGATGTCTTTCGCATGAAGGTCCGGTGACCAGTATCGATCCTGGGGGAACCTGCCTTTATCCTGGGGGACAGCACCATGCTATGATAGATATACTAAATGTGAAGTTGCTCCTGTGAAAGGCAACCAGCCATAGCACAAACACTGAAGTATTGTGGTGGCACTGCTTTAGTAGGTTTAGCTACGGCCTTAGATCAAGAGGCATGTCTGTTACCTGGAGTAGGACTGTTAGTGGAGATGGTTTGCGCTGTTTTCTGTCCAGTTTGATTGAACCATTAATCTATGGGTCATTGGTTGCAGAAACATTACTGAGTATATCGCAGAACACTAATGAAATTAGTCATTATATAAATATGGAACGAACAATTCAGCGTTTGAGTTAATTCATCCACATTGCATGAGTTTCCCTGACCCTACGAGACCCCTGAGGACTGGACTTCAGCCCAGCGAACCTGTGATCTTCAGATGCCCACAGCTGTTTTCACAATAATGATAGCCGTGTTGCCGGACAAAGAAGCCGGATAATGAATCCTGAAACGAAAACATGTATCTCTGGCCGATGATGCACACTACTCTGTAAGAGGCCAAATAATTAAACATGGACACTAAACATTAAGCATTAAACAAGTTTAGGCCAGCGATCTTTGACAGGAAGGGCTGGCGTGGCTCAGTTGGCAAGCGCGCTAGAGCGGCGTAATAACCCAGATGCCTCCAACCAATGCGGTCGCTGTGAGTTGAAGTCCAGCTCATGCTGGTCTCCTCTCCGGCCGTACGTGGGATGGTCTGCCAGCAGTCTGCTGATGGTCGAGGGTTTCACCCGGGCTTTGCCCGGTTTCCATCCACTACCCGTCGTATAAGTGAAATATTCTTGAGTACGGCCTGAAACATCAATCAAATAAATAAATAAATATTTACAGGATATCGCATCACATTCCAGACCTCAGCTGAGCTAACGGTATATAGACTCCTTGCACGGATGACAGGGATAAATTGACACCTAAAACGATAAGCAATATCAGGAAGCGAGACTTGGACCAGTAGAAAGGTGGGTGACTATAAGCCGATTCTGTAGGAGAATCGGATTCGTTCCTGTCCCTCGGGAATGACTTTCTAGATTCCCAAGCTTTCATTCTTCACTGAGCCTTCATACCAATGAGCTCAGTGTTACATTCGTTTAGACAATTTCACTGCTTAGTTAATCTGGTCGCCACGATATGGCGGAGATAGTGTCGATCTGGCGCTAAGCCTTCATTCGTTCATTCTCCTTAGTGATTATATTTAAGAAGAAATAATTTATTGCGAAATAATAGGCCTAACCACGGCAGCAAAATAGGTAGGACGTTTGTTTACAAATAGTTTAGCCTACAGAATTTGGAAGGATGAGGGAAGTGCGACTATATAGCTGTCAGCTACTGTCTTGTCTCACCTTAATGTGAGTTCAACTGTAATTACGCTCATTCCCAATCTGCAAAAGCTGAAGTTCGTGCCATCAGGAAACAGGCCTATTATTGAGCATGTACGGGCATGTTAGTAAGTTCACGCACGATTTACAGGGGCAAACTTTGGTATTCACATGACAAACTGAAAATGTCCTGCGAAATTAAAAGTTTTCGTAAATGAGCATTTGAGGAACTGACAATGGCTCCCAAATGTAGAAGAAATGATATTATAAAACTACAAGAACTAAGCGTAAGCAAGAATACATAGCCAAGTATTAAGTGCATCAATTCAGGGAATGTAACTCAGCTACAGAATATATATATATATTCTGTAGTTCAGTTATCAGACTCACTCCAATGATGTCTTGTTTGAGATTATAGTACGCCTGTGCAGCCGTAATCAGCCGTGACTTCCGACTCGGCAAACGCGTTGTAAGTACCGTTACCAATCCAGGTGAGGAATCCCCATGGTAAACCGTACAGTAAAATGGCTTTCTCTACAAGGGAGTGGATTTATTGGCAAGAACACAGCTGTTGTGATGATAATGGTTTAGCGACTTCGGGTGTATTTCAATTACATCATAACCACGAATAATATTACACACTCGTGTAGAAGTCGATAAAATAAATGTTGCTGACTATCACCTACGCCCATTACAGGTTGACAGACTTAAAATCTTCAGACAAAAAATTTAATGACATATCAAATAGGCAAAATTGGTCTGGGCCACTCGATTTACAAAAACTACTGAACAGGACCTGGCAATAAGATCATGCAACTGTTTTAGACCTAAGTCAGACTTAGCCTTAATTTCGAAGCGGTTAAATACCGCGGTAAACTTGTGATTCAGCTTATGGATTTTAATACTTAAAACTGTCTTAGACTTCTGTAACGATATGTCTGAGATACTTCCGACGTGACGTAAAGCCATAATCATACATTCATACATTCATTCTTATACTTTCATGACAAAATCGAAACTTAGTGTTCACGTTTAAATATAAGGTAGGGAATAATATCAGAAGTTAAGACAAAGCCTGACTAAGTCTAAGGCAGCTTTGTGATCCTGGGGCCTTGTAGCTTAATGTTTTACGGGTACAAGTGACGATACAGACTTAAACTGAGCAACACTGAGACAAATCTGGCCTTACGGATGTAAAACTTTTAAGAAGTCTCGCATGTAGGCCCTACGTATATCATACTTACAACGCCCTGACTTGCCCACTCAAGTTTTTGGCCTCCGTCATAAGCCACCATATCCTTTGTAGTAATTCTTGTCCCAACTCTCGTGCGTGTGAAATACTTCTGGAAGTGTAAGAAATACGTGGTTCCTCTACTGTAACTTGAGCACGAAGCTTAATCACTTGTCACTCCTAATGGATTCACATCTACTGTATACATATTTATCCCTCATTCGGTGCGTCTCCAGCGATTTCAACTTTAAAGATTTGAGATGAGGCTCAATAATTTACCTGAAAGTAAACAAAAGTAGGTCGGGTCTGCAACCCCGCAGGGCAAGGGACCGTTGGCGAGTGTGGGGGAACACGGATTTATCCGAGTGTTAGAAAAGATTCATGTGATAAGTTTTACCGAACTACATGTAAGCGAAGTCGGGATGCATTCGGTCATCTTGCCTTACAAGCAACATTTACCAGTGGCCTATGCGCCCCTATGTCCGAATCAATAATGCAATTAATAAAAACAATCGTTAATTACTAAACCGCTTGCCAAGCAGCGGCTGTAATGTGTACATCACATTGAACAGGGAGTCCAGAGTTTCATTTCTTTTTTGTTCGAGATAATTAACCAGGAGTCAAGATATCGCCTGAAAATGGCAAATAATTTTTGTGTTAGTCAATTAATCCATATTCCTTTTGAATAATTTACCCATACAGGTCTCTAGCGCTAACGTGAGCCGCTCTCCCGCTAACATGAGGAGCCCTCCCGCTAACATGAGGCGCTCTCCCTAAACTACTGCTCGCTGTTGAACAATGAGCAGGACAACCGCCCGAGATGACCATCAACTGTCATTTAAAAATGGACAGCAGGTTTTCCCATTTCATCTAGGCGCACAAATACCTTATATACATGGACAAGAACCACGAACGTGTGTGAAGAGCCTTGCTTTCTACTAGTGCTCTCCTAATGCTCAACTACATGATCAGTTGTACCTGACTCAAAGCCGTTAATAGCCTACATAGTAGATAAAGATCAGTAAAAGCAACACAACCAGGTGAAAGTGATACTTGGAATTTTGTCACATCTCACTTCGTTCAAAATTATTTACAAACTTGATATAATGTGCAGTTGGAGTTAAATTTTGGAGAGGCTTGTCTTAACATAGTAGTTGTCACATTTAACTGATAAAATCTTAATCCCTATCGTCCAAAACATCAAAACATTATATAACATTTCAATTGTTGACTGAAGTCGCCACTATTGCAGAGCCTTCGCTCTCGCGGAGTCTAATCCCAGTTTAGTAATCCCATGTTAATATTAGTTCAGCTTTAAAAGTTTTAAGTTCAAAATTCTTTAGTGGAATTGGATCCTTGATACCGAATCTCTCCTTGGCTAAGGTTGCCGGAGCAGTCATAGTAGATGTGTTACAAAAGAGGAAACCCGTGTTTCCGCCGTCCTTTTACATTGAGACAAATTCACGTATTACATTTACTGTATGCAATGAGTCATTTTTCTAGACTGAACTCAGAATATGTCAACATGAAGAAACCCAAGGACAGAGATCCATGTGCGACTTTCCGTTGATTGCCCCTCACTGACTACACATACGCACACATATATTAGCCCTACTTCTTGAAATAGCTGTCAGAAAGTTGCTTCATCCATTATTTTTATTCATTGGCTTCTTCAGGACCCCAAGTCCTTTTAAGCGTTACACCATGCACTACTACGGCAGTCTACACGGCAGGCCTGAGTCGTGGTTGTATTAAAGGTTACACCATGCACTACCACGACAGTCTGCACGGCAGGCCTGGGTCGTGGTTTTATTAAAGGCTGAACCATGCACAACCACGACAGTCTGCTCAGTAGGCCTGGGTCGTGGTTGTATTAAAGGTTACACCATGCACTACTACGACAGACCTGAGTCGTGGTTATATTAAAGGTTGCACCATGCACTACCACGACAGTCTGCACGGTAGGCCTGGGTCGTGGTTATATTAAAGATTGCACCATGCACTACCACGACAGCCTGCACGGCAGGCCTGGGTCGTGGTTATATTAAAGGTTAAGAGGGGTTTGTCCAACCGGTCCTGGGTGCCAGTTTGCAAAGCAATCATTCTTAAAAACAATGTTATCCATTCGATCTCAGCTAGACGTAAAATCAATCACTTAAAAGAAAACAAGTCTTCAATATATTTTGAAATAATTTATTATCATGACATTTGTATTTTCTGTACTCTGGAGGGGAGTTCCACAGCGCTGACGGTCAGAGGCCACATCCCACCAATAATCCCTGCCTGAATGGCCACCCCCACAGCCACGGCCGCTTCTGGGTCAATTGAGGTGTTCGGTTTTTTGTCAAAGTAAGTCTGGATTATCTCCCTTACTTTTGGAATGCGCGTTGAACCCCCTACTAACACAATCTCATCTACATCGTCTTTGAGCAATTCCACTGACTCTAACACTTTTGATATTGGCTCCAGAACCTTTTTGAAAAGATCGGAGTTGATTTCTTCAAACTTAGTCCTTGTCACAACCTCTGTGAATTCTGTCTTCTCCGGGAATGATTCAAGTGTTAAGTGAATTTTGGCTCTGTCACTGTAGGTTAGGCTGAGTTTTGCTGCCTCCACGTGAAGGCGCAGATTTTGTAAGTCCTCTTTGTCCACGAGATCTCTGCCATAACGTCTCTTGATTATATCCAGTAAGTACAACATCAGCCGCTGGTTGAAATCCTGCCCTCCCAAGCGATTGTTTCCTGGCAAAGACATCAATCAACATGAACACTGCTAAAATTTGATTTTCAATAGTAAACAATTGTAGCTTATGGTAATATAATCACAGACATGACTCTTCGTCAAACAAAGCCTATATGCCAAAGACTGCACTTTAAGGAACATTAAATAATATACCTTTAACATGGATTTTCAAAATCAGACTTCACCAGGGCTGACAGAGTAGTTTTTCCAGTATTATATAAAGACATGTATGAACGATAGTCAAATGTCAGATTTCAAGACAGCGGATGTTTCATCAGCTATGCTGAAGTACATAATGGTGTCACACACATGAAAACTGCTTCAGGCTTAGATGACACACAACAGAAAATAGTCATGCATCGTCTGGGTGAGGAACATGCCCCCCTCCACACTGAGCCGTGACACCTTCAGCGTGCCTCCCCCACGTCAACCAACAGGATGGTCTGTGAGCGCTTACCTGCCATGGCCTGGGTGAACAACATGCCCCCCTGGACAATGAGCAGAGTGACACATCCAGCATGACTCCCCCTAAGGATTGTCTGCAGACTGGGGTATTTGTCTTAGAGGAACATGTCCCCCCACCCGCCCACCCGCACACTGAGCAGAGACACGTCCAGCATGCCTCCCTCTAAGACCACCACCAGGACTGTCTGCGAATGCTTGCCTGCAATGGCCTGGGTGAGGAACATGCCCCCCCTCGACACTGAGCACAGACACGTCCAGGATGCCTCCCCCATGCCCCCCCCTCGACACTGAGCACAGACACGTCCAGGATGCCTCCCCCTAAGCCCACCACCAGGACTGTCTGTGAGTGCGTATGTGCGATGGCCTGAGAGAGGAACATGCTCCCCTAAACACTGAGCAGGGACATGTCCAGAGTATCTTCCCCTAAGTCCACCTCCAGGGTTGTCTCTGAGTGCTTATTTGCCATGGAATAGGTGAGGAACATGTCCCCCCCTCCCCCCGACCCACCCAAGCACACTGACCACAGACAAGTCCAGCGTTCCTCCCCCTCAGTCCACCACCAGCAATGTCTTTGAATGCTTACCTGCCATGGCCTGGGTGAGGAACATGCCCCCCTGGACACTGAGCAGGGACACATCCAGCGTTCCTCCCCCTAAGTCCACCACCAGGACTGTCTGCAGACTGGGATGTTTGTGTAGTCCATAAGCTAAAGCTGCAGCTGTGGGCTCATTGATGATTCTCAACACATCAATACCTAAAATTCAGGGAAGAGGCAACTATTGTTACAATATCTACAAGCTGTTCAGAATACAAAACACTGGGGCGCAGACAGCAAAACCAAAGCAATTACAACAGTGATAAATGGCGAAGAGTCAGGCGACTTGAAGAATGAAGTCCATCTAAATACAACTGTAGTTCCGAATTCAGTTGTGTGGTTCTTATTTCTGCATAAGAGCTGATGTGCTAGTTGGGTTAACTTGAGTCAGGTTGTGTGCGCAAGCTTTATAATCTTCATATCACAGAGCTGACACATGACAGAACACTTAATACCAAACCCCTAGTTTATTATATACTTTGTAAATGTTAATCTACAAGTGAATATATTATATTTCAGCAGGTGAGGTGAAAATAGTTATAATGAAGTCAGATATGGTCTAACTGTGTTCACATTCATCAGGTGTCCTCAGCAAGACAGAGATAAACAAATCACCAAATGTTTATATATGACTGTAAAATCATTCTTAAGTCTTTATCATAACAGATGGGAGGGGGGAAGACAGAGTTATGGATGACCATGCCTACAATAACACCCTTCTGCCAAGTACGAGAATCAAATTTGCTCTATATTCATGTTGTGCAACAAATCTATATTTTGACTTGTTTTTCTTTTGTTTCTTTCAGTTTGTTTGACTTGGTCTTAACATCACTTTCAGTATAACTTGAGGCATATCATGACGTTGTCACCTTGCTGCAGGCTGGACCCAATGCACTGAGACTGGGCAGACAACTAGTTAGTCCACACCTATCATCCTGAGTGCCACATGAGGTCACACCAAGATTATCATCCTGAGTGCCACATGAGGTCACACCAAGATTATCATCCTGAGTGCCACATGAGGTCACACCAAGATTATCATCCTGAGTGCCACATGAGGTCACACAAAGATTATCATCCTGAGTGCCACATGAGGTCATACCAAGATTATCAATGTTAAAGTCTGGATCGAAGCCCGCATCCACCTACCAGCTAGATTGGCCGCCTTCCTGGTGTAGTTTCTTTGTAAGTCGTCAAACTCGGCCGGCACAGACATGACAGCCTTGCTCACAGGAACTGACACATTAAATTCTGCCGCCTCTTTCAGCGTTGACAGCAGGATAGAGCCTACCTCCTCTGGGGAAACTCTTCTGTCCGTCCCATTCACAGACACAACATACCGGATCATGCCATACTCGTCCGCTTCCAACTGAAACAAATGTTAAATTGTGTTCCTTGGTGAGCTTTCTGTCAGTAATTTTTGGACTAGACTTGCTTTGTGTTTTACATCATATTGGAGAACACCGAGATGACACATGGTACAGGTGAGGCTTACGGGTGGAGGAAACGGGCGAGGGCTGGGAGAAACCATACCCACATTATATACGTGCCTTATGATACATGTACTCAAAATGTTTACCGGAACATGAGATAGTGAAAGCTGGGATGGAACAACCACTCTGGTCAAGAATATCTGGTCTCGTGTAGGGAACTCTGTTGATCACTGAGTCACTGTTGTGACCACTGAACTACTCGGGATCACTGTGCAACTCTTGTGACCACTGTGTAATTCTTGTCACTACCGTGCAATTCTTATCACCACTGTGCAATTCTTGTGAAGACTGTTGCAACTTGTGTGACCACTGTTGCAACTCTTGTGACCACTGTGCAATTCTTGTGACCACTGAGCAACTCGTGTAACACTTACGGCCACTGTGTAACTCTTGTGACTACTTTGTAACTCTTATGGCCACTGTGTAACTCTTGTGACCACTTTGTAACTCTTATGACCACTGTGCAACTCTTGTGACCAATGAGCGATTTGTGATCACTATGCAACACTTGTGACCACTGTGCAATTCTTCTCACCACTGTGCAATTCTTGTCACCACTGTTGCAACTTGTGACCACTGTTTCAACTCTTGTGACCACTGTGTAATTCTTGTGACCAGTGAGCAACTCGTGACCACTTTGTATCTCTTATGGCCACTGTGTAACTCTTATGACCACTGTGTAACTCTTGTGACCACTTTGTAACTCTTATGGCCACTGTGTAACTCTTGTTACTACTTTGTAACTCTTATGGCCACTGTGTAACTCTTGTGACCACTTTGTAACTCTTATGACCACTGTGCAACTCTTGTGACCAATGAGCGATTTGTGATCACTATGCAACACTTGTGACCACTGTGCAATTCTTCTCACCACTGTGCAATTCTTGTCACCACTGTTGCAACTTGTGACCACTGTTTCAACTCTTGTGACCACTGTGTAATTCTCGTGACCAGTGAGCAACTCGTGACCACTTTGTATCTCTTATGGCCACTGTGTAACTCTTATGACCACTGTGTAACTCTTGTGACCACTTTGTAACTCTTATGGCCACTGTGTAACTCTTGTGACCATTTGGTAACTCTTATGGCCACTGTGTAACTCTTGTGACCACTGAACAACTCGTGACCACTTTGTAACTCTTATGGCCACTTTGTAACTCTTGTGACCACTGTTCTAATGACACAAATCAAAAGCAAAGGTAAAGTGTTTAACGCCTCAATCTAGCTGAGAACTGAATGGTAAGCTATTCATCTGAGGGGTAATATTTAAACTGCCTCACCTTGAATGAGTATTGTTTTTGGGCCTCCTTGAGTTCTGCCTGTGTATGTGGCTTGCCTATAAACCTCTTGGCATCATACAGCGTGTTTTGGGGGTTGTGGTCTGCCTGAGCTAAGGCTTTGTACCCCACAACAATCCCATGTTCACTGAAACAACCAGCGATATGGTCATTATATACTGTTATTTAATGACTGTTTGTCTTAGCTGGATACAAATAATATTAGTAAGCAAACAAAATTTGGCTTATCACAAAAAAATTTTACAAAAGTAACCACTGCAAACAGAACTTCCTAAATACATGATGACGTAAATAGAACTCAACACAAATCTGTGCCATGGCACAGCTGAAATACTTATTTGATCTGTGGCCAGGGCACAGCTGAAATACCTATTCGATCTGTCTTGCAACTAAAATTTAATGCCAAGTGAAACAATTTATACCTAAATACTTCTTTACCTGAAGGCTATAATGCTGGGAATACATTTATGACCATCCTGAACCTCTAGAACGTCAGCATTGCCTGTTACAGCATAATAAACTCCTACACAGGAATAGGTGGTGCCTGAAACAGTTATAATGAACAAGTAAGAATCAAACAGGCAAATGTTTTCACCTTGAACAATAAAAGGTCATCAAATGCTAGGCCATATACAGTATACTTATGGTAAAAAAATTTGGAATATTGACAGTGTGTAAAATACAATGAAATCTGTGAAAACTGGAGGTTCAATATATCAGAATCCTTTCAACAATGGCCATTCCATGATGTCCACTATTTTATCCATTCAAATACATACGATCCAACATACAGAAACCTGTCAACTTTTAACACCGGCCATGTGTATTAGCTGCATCTTGTACAAGTAGTGCTAATATGATTTAAGAAAACCGACAGTGAATTGCGTGTTGTTTGTGTGTTGCACAGCACACGTCCTCGGGCCTCTCCTGCTTACCCGGACCCTAGCCAACAATTACTGGAAGCCAAGCAATGGTTTAAAGCTGCTGACCCATAATATTCCTGCTGATACATGTAAGACGCTGATAACATACTGCTCGATCCCTTGATCAGGTTTTTGGTTAAATCTAGGTTTTCACTGGTTTCACTTTATAAGCATATCGTATGTTTACTGTTCACGATCAAATTTAACAATACTATATGGAACGAGGTAGAGTAAACACTTAAGATTCACTAAATACAGATACCCCTCAAACAGTACAACATTACACAATGGTGGCCGCACACTTTACTAATTAAAATATGTTCTTCATGCATTAATACACCTGCATAAAACTATAATGGTTGCTCAGTGCATGACTGAATGAACCCCACAAATGAGACACACCTAAGTCGATACCCACTATCTTGGGTTTAGGAGGAGGAAGATATATCTGGGCAAAGTATCCAGCCAGCAGCAGGGCCAATATTGAGGTACCTAGGAATAGCAAAACATAAAAACATATAGCAGCACATTTAACAGGAATGGAGGAAAAAAATTAACATCTGTAGACTTACATGTCATAAAACACAAACTTTATGGAAATTTTTAGCACAGCTAGCTGGTCGCCTACGCATGTTACCGTAGCGCCCAACACTGGTCCCATGGAGGTCCATGGTGACAATTTCACTACAAAGAACAACTCGAACAGTACCTTACATTTGGTAAAAGCCAATTCCTGGAGTCATCTGGAATGTAAAAATGTTAAAGCCGGTCTCGGTAAGCCATCTTTTGACAGTAATCCAGCCATTTAAACTTTTGAAATTTAAACATGTGCCATGTCTTGAATTCCGACTTCTGGCATGTGATGGGTTGTGAAAATTTTATCCCACCCTCCACATACTCTGTACAGCGCTTGAGTGTGCAGGGTGGGATAAAATTTCCCCAGTTTTGGCATTCAGGTTGACGCAAGGAATCTGGTCATACCAAATGTAAGGTAGGGTTCGAGCTGTTATTTACAGTGGAATTGTCACCCTTGACTTCCAGTTAGCGCCCAGTTGGCTGTGCTAGAAATTTTCAATTTGTGACCCTTCTACTCAAAGTTCAAAATTTTAATACTGACCTGGCATAAAACTGTAAAACTTGACCTAGCTCTGTAGGGCTGTGATTACATATACCATCACAGCCCTGTTGTCTTCCGTAAGCCTGCCTTTAACACCTCTGTACTTCCTGTGCTGTCCTCAATACATAAAATCTAGGACCGATAAAAGGTGTTTGTCCATGCTCATGGACGTCTCAGCTGTCAACTGCAGGTAGGTGTCCCCATGTTTCTTCACTGGTAAATCCACACAAGCGTAAAACTGGTTGAAACTTGGACAATTCCAAGTTTAACCGCTGTGTTTGAAATGCATACTCCTCACAGCACAGGGAACTATAAATATAAGTGAAATAAGCAAGAAGCAATTTTCTAGTCTACCTTTGCATGACTGATACCACTTGCATGTTTTGTACAGACATCTTTTTATTGATGAATGTTGTTTACAGATTCACTTGAGGTCATTACTCTTGAGAGTAAGATTACTCTTGATCCTAAAGAATTAGCCCATTTGTCACACAAAAGGTCAACCTTCTCAAGTAGTGGCTGTGGTATCTTTCGTGATATGCGTGGTTTCGGCGCTGTGAGGAATATGCATCCAAACATAACGGTTAGACCTAGAATTTGTCCAAATTACAACCTGTTTCACATTCGTGTGAATTTACCAGGGGTGACACATGGGGATACCCACCTCGAATGGACAGCTAAGACGTCCATGCACTTTAATGGCCTCAGACTCCATGTGTTGAGGACAGCACGGGAAGTACAGAGGTGTTTAAGGTAGGCTTATGGAACACGACAGGGCTGTGATCGAATACGTAATCACAGCCCTACAGAGCTAAAGCTGACCATGTCTTACTTAGTTTACAGTTACGTGTAATCCCGGCACAATATCGCCGGCACCTGTCCAGAAAAGCTGAGAGGCAAACGCCATAAAGAAAGGAATTCATAGCTATATCAGTAACATAAGAACAAATAAACAAATATGTCCCTCAATCTCACCCAAAATAATGAATGTGGCCCCCATGTCCTTTGTAGTCGTACGTCTGTGTGATCTGGACAGACGGTGGCTGACGCTCCTCTGACAACGTCGGTGACAGCAGCGACAGCGTTGTTGTTGTAAGACCACACTTCAACAATACAAAATCTCCAAAATCTGCCTGTAATGGCTCAGGGAAACATTATCTATACCGCAAAGTAGTGTTTCGTGTCCTTTTGATTGATACTACCGTTCAGGGTGATGGTTAGCCGTTAAAATTTCATGAAAAGTACTCTTTTTCAGTTAGCCATATGGATGAAAACGTTCTGACATATGAGCCGGAAATACACGTGGATTTAGGAATTACCCAATCAAATATCACCTTGGACAGAACTGCACTAGCGTCACACATTTTGTTTCCGGGAAGCCATACTCCTCACAGCGCCAGTGCCATACTCCATGCTCAATTTACATCACTGCCACGACTAGGCAAGCTTGAAGTATGTGCTACCTTTGAAGGCTTGTTTAGGCTTAGCCTCACCACTGATGTCCTCGCGCGGACCTATAATTAGCATTCATGAATGCATTTGCGACAGGGGTCCTTAATAATGTTGATCATACTTCAGATAAAAAGAATGTCATCAACGCATTAAGAATTATTGGAAACAATAGTTGAGACGGAGTTTTTGGGCTTTCCTGAGCTTACTTAATGCCTCATCACCGTGACCCGCGCATTTCAAGATTGTTCAAGATTTCTGTACAAACTTGCTAGTGGCGGGAGTGGAGCATAGAGACCGACACTTACATATATGCGCTGTGAGCAGTTTGTCCGAAAGCCGTCATAACATCAAATTGCAGTAATTCTTGACAATGAGATTTCATCCCATATTAAATGAATTTGAGCGTCCACGTTTGTTAGGAAAGGAATGTTGATGTCAAGAATAACACATCTCTGAAAAAAACAAGTAACACTAATTACTACTCGTTCACTTCTGCCTATTGTATTTTAGGTAATAATTTAACTGCCCTTAACAAAGCTCAAATTTTGCTTTCGCGCGCATGTATGCATGTGCCCCCCCTCCTCCCATCATCCTCGACCCCACTATAACAGTTAAATCAAAATTTGTCGGACAAATAGTCAAAAAGGCGACAGATTAAAAGTGTGTAAGTATGTACATGTATTTTCAAATTTCATTCAGGTGCATTTAACTTAGAACTACATTCTTACCAAAAATATCCATGTAGATTTTTACATAGAGCAGACTATTACAAGTAACTTACATAAGTACAGCAAGCTGTACAGCTCATGCGTGTCTGCCACACTCCACCCCACCCCCACACCTTGGTAGCGACCCTCCTTAGTCATAAAGCTATATTTCTAATATAAAGACGCCAACTACATGTTCAATCACGCCAAGCTGTAAATCTTAAGACTGACAATATGTTTTGTTGGCACGGACAGAGGTGCACTGAAACGCTAAGTGGAGCTGCGTGGGGTAGCTCAGGCGAGGTGCAGGTCGCCATTTCAGATCTTTCTGCCGTCAGATATGTGTTAAATTTGTTCAAGACAGGTGCCAACCTACTCAATACCAATTATGATGGATTGATTAAGATGATTTCTGTGTAAAGGATTTTAAATGTGAAACAATGTCAAGATCAGCAAGACACGGAAAGGTAAGAGGAAAAGGTCGACACAGGTCTAGGCCTGCATGTCATCTACAATGTAGAGCTGTATACCGTGGCTTTACATAGGCTATAATGCTTATATACAAATTATATGCGTATGTATTGCAGATTTCAGCGCACAGATATAGATTTATCGCAACCAACTTAACTGATGCCATAAAATGCATATTTAAATTATATAGGTTTAATCTGTGTACTGATAAGACTTGTGTAGCTTCTGAAAAATTATAATACTGTTAGTATATGATAACTGTTTAACTGTATGAAAATATAAGAAAATAATTCTCGTAGTCACACACTTACATCTCTTTTTGACACTAAGAAATTATTTTATTTAATGAGTAAGACGATTTAAGTTGGCGTGTATGGATGTATAAAAGTGAAGGATGCCATATTTCAGTATTGCCCTGTGATGTCAGAATTCAAGATCTACCTAGACCCCTGTCACTGAAAGTTATATATTAATATAGGCCTATATATACGTGACTGCGTAGGCTAATCTAGGATTAGTGATATCTTTTTGTATTTTAACTAAACCGATTTAATCTTCTTCTAGAGAATTAGCGAACTATTTGGGCATATTAACCCCTGATGTGTTTAGGTGACCGGCTAGTCATTACCGTTCATATGCCACTCCGCATGCCGAAATTGTTCAGTTACAGTCATACAGGCTGATGTGTATGCATGGCCAAAGTAACGGTATTTACTTTTATATTTAATTTGTTACCATGTTGTTTCAGAAAGGTAAAGACAAGCGCCATGCCAAAGATCACGCGGTAAGTTATACAGCCAGATTTAATTGCTCTGACTTGATACAGACAAACATGTATATGTCTGTGTATTTGAAAAAGTGTGATAAAATGGGTCACGGCACCAGTATAAAGAACAAGGCGCTTTGATAAAAGAAGTAACTTTCGTGTAATTTTACCTCAAATGGATATTTTAAAATCTGTCCACATTGTTGCCCAACCCCCACCCACCCTCTGTAGCCCCAATGTGAGCATATGAACTCTTCTGGCTGGAGGTAGGAAGTTCTCACATAGCAACCGTGTTAAAATGGCCACGAAGAGTCAGACCAAAATCAGCGGCGCTCAGAAAACCAACAGTAAACCTTCTCTGATCTCAATGAACACAGTTTCGAAAACTGCGTCGGTGAAAAACATTAAAAACGTACCAGAGGAAGTCGAGGTAATCTTTTTTGAATTCCGAATGACAACCTCTGCTGAATAGCCGAAAACTGGACATTCTTTAATGTTGTAGTGATCTGTTGGTTATTTATCAATGAAATCGATTCTTCAAAACGAGCTCTCTCCGCACGTATGTAGAAACTTGCGTAGGATAGTGGGTTTCCCCTGGGCTCTGCCCGGTTTCTTCCCACCATAATACTGACCACCGTCGTGGAAGTGAAACATCTTGAGCACGGTGTAAACACTAATCAATTAAATAAATAAATCAAAACGAGCTTCTAAGAATTAGTTTAGCCTGCAGAATTTTGCTGTAATATTTTCTCACATGGAAATTGAAATAGTGGAGAGGAATCAAAACAGAAATAATCTGTAAGTAAAATTATGATATACTTATGAAAGCCTGTAGATGATTTATTACCATTGATGTAGTCGCTTTTTAATGTGATTTTGTTTGATTTTTGTAGAATGATATTCCACAAGGAGAGAAGGAAGGAGCTTTGGCATTTCAGGTGTTATCTGAGCAGAATACCAAAGAAATATTGGAGCTTTCTATAGAGGACATGCAACGGTAAGAAAGTATTTAACGTGGTCTATTCTGGTTTAGCAGCTTATTTTCTTTACCAGGGTTTCTATTCCCCTTCATCAGGTTCGTAATGTTGTTCTTATAAAGGTGAAACTGGTTGCAGTGGATGGGTAATTTAAAATAAAATATTGCACTGTAGTCTCCAATTTACACAGCAGTCCAGCTCGTATTTGGTGAAATTGATGATATGTGATCAGAAATAATAGGTGATTTTTCCATGACATGATCTGCAGTGTTTTGTTCCACTGTTGTTCTTGGTTGATTGAATGTTGATTTTTGTGATTTTCTATTGCAGAAGGTTAGCTGAGATATTTTCCTTGACTCAACATAGTGTTGACTTAAAAGATGGGGCCGTCCTGGATTACTTTACATCAGGTGTTTACTGGGCTAAGAGAAAGGCATTCACTTTACGACAGACTTCTGGATTCTTCACATTACTTCACGCACTTTTAGAAAATGTCAAAGGTACATTTCATACAGGAAGATATGGTAGCAGACATGTATTTAATTATGCGAAATCCAGATGGCACATATCTGTGAACTCTTGCACAATACAAGGCTGACAACCCTGGTAGTATTTAATTTTTACAACGTAACAAGAAAAATGCTATATTCATTGACACATCAGTGGATGTGATTTAGCCATAGGGCTTTGAAATATTGCAGCAGAGTACTGCAGTTCTGAAATCAGAAATTTCTGTTCTAATGTTTTCGTGTACTAATTTATAATGTGTTGTATAAGAATCTTCAGTATTATGTGACTTATCTAAACATTTTCACAGTCTTTGAATGGTCATGTGGCTGTGACGTTGTAGAAATAAAGCAAAGGTCAAGGTTTGACTATGGTATGACTTTGTATGTTTGCAGTGCCTTTGAATCTTCAGATATCTGTAGAAGTATACAAGCTTTGGCTTATAGTGAAAACACACAAACTCTGCATGAAACCATGCACTGCGGGTTTACGAATTGCCTGAGATAAAATTGTCCAGTCATTGTGCCATCTGTATGTTGCAGAGCACCACTTGTCATTGGTTGACAACATGAAGGCATTTAAAAAGATGATGTCAGGAATCGGCGTGGAAGCACCACTCACAAGTGGAGGACTGGATTTCTTCGATGTAGATCATGGCCAGCTTATATCTGATTATGTCTTTACAAGGTTAGCAATGTATGATTTCTCTGATTGATTACCATTAAGGATAACTAAACAAGTTTTGCATTTGTAAACATTTCAGGTGTCATATTTTAATAACAACATACATGTATTTATATGGAACATGGTTTAATATCTATTTTGAAAAAATTGCTTTGCTGACAACTACCATCAAAACTAATGTTCATGTAAATGCTGGAAAAAAACTTGTTAGCTTGTTCATGTTAGAAAATATCTGGTGCTTGTTTTCACAGTACAGTAGAAGTTTTCACAGTACAGTAGAAGTTTTCACAGTACAGTAGAAGATTTCAAAGTGCAGTAGCAGCTGGCTGTGTGATTTATAGGTGTTGTAACACATTGTCTTGGCTTTTCTTTTGTAGCTTTTTCCAGCACTATAAGCTATATGAGTTTGTGTTCAGTCACACACAAGCAGAAGAAATCATAGGAGCTGATGTAAGTGCATAATAATGAACTAAAATATAACATCTAGCCTGTCTTTAATTCAGGTTTTGTGGAATTGATTCACAAAATTGTCTAAATAGGCTAATTACACAACTGTATACTCTTGAAGTATTTAGAGGTATGGATAAATCTGGATGCTTAGAATGACTATGTGGCGTGAAGTTTTGGTGAATTATGTATAATATTAAATTCCAATTTCACAGCTAGATGTAGAAGTTGCCAAGCCAGCAGAGATGCCCTACCCTGCCCCCTTGGACGAGGGGGTTAGTGAGGAGATCTACCAGAGTTACATCGCCACTCCCCCTCCCTCACCTGAATCTGTGGTCTGTATACTCACACACTGTGTTATAAATATTCAAAATTTTACTCTAAAAATTACACTAAAAGGTTATTTAACTTTAATATATGATTCATGTATGAAACCGACCAAATGAAGTATGCTAAACCAGAACTCGCTGCTAATTTTTTGAAGTATATTATTTGGGATAATAAGCAGAAAAATACATGTAGCACAAAAAAGAATAAGAAAGAGTTGCTTTATCTGTACTTCAATAATCATAACATTTCAGGGATTGAAAATGCGGTGTTTTTGTTTCGAAATCAGTGTGCAGCTAAATAAAAAATATCCATAGAATTAACTGCTTGAGGGTAACTGGACAATAAATGGTGCTTTTAGGTGATGCCTGAGGTGGTAGTTAATCCAATAGAGACAGAGACAAACATCTTTGAGGAGTTGACAGTAGATGATGTCAGAGAAGTGGTGGAGAGCGTTGCCCAGGAAATGCTGTCAGGACTACAGGTAACACACTAAACATGTTCTATCACAGTAGTTTATGTGCAGGGCTACAGGTAACTCACACTAAAGATGCTCTACCACAGTAGCTTATGTGTAGGATTAAACGTAACACACACTAAATACATTCTACCACTGAAGTTTCTGTGCAGGGCTACAGGTAACATGGGGCCTCCATGGCTCAGTCAGTTAGCGCTCTGTCGCAGCACAATGACCTGAAGCCCCCCACCAATGTGGCCCTTGTAAGTCCAGTTCATGCTGGCTTCCTCTCCAGCCGTATATGGGAAGGTCTGCCAGCAACCTGCAGATGGTCGTGGATTTCCCTCGGGCTCTGCCCAGTTTTCTCCCACCATAATCCTGGCCGCCGTCGTGTAAGTGAAATATTCTTGAGTACGGCGTAAAACGCCAATCAAATCAAATAAATAAATACCGGTATCACACAATAAATACATTCTACCACAGTACTTTATGTGCAGAACTAAAGGTAACACACACTAAACATTCTCTACCACAGTAGCTTATGTGTAGGACTACAGGTAACACACACTCAATACATTCTATCACAGTAGCTTGTGTCCAGAATTGAAGGTAACACACACTGAATACATTCTACCACAATAGCTTATGTGCAGGACTACAGGTAACACACACTGAATACATTCTACCAGAGTAGCTTATGTGCAGGACTACAGGTAACACACACTTAATACATTCTACCAGAGTAGCTTATGTGCAGCACTACAGGTAACTCACACTGCACATGTTCTACAGCAGTAGCTTATGTGCAGGACTACAGGCAACTCACACTAAACATGTTCTGACACAGTAGCTTATGCACAGGACAACAGGTAACGCACACTTAATACATTCTACCACAGTAGCTTATGTGCAGAATTAAAGGTAACACACAATAAATATCTTCTACCACAGTAGCTTATGCGCAGGACTACAGGTAAGGAACACTGAATACATTCTACCACAATACCTTGTGCACAAGACTTCAGGTAATTCATACTGAACACATTCTACCACAGTAGCTTATGCACAGTACTACAGGTAACTCAGACTAAACACGGTCTACCACAGTAGCTTATGTGCAGGACTACTGGTTACTCAGACTAAACATCCTCTAGCACAGTAGCTTATGTGCAGGACTACAGGTAGCACACACTAAACATGTTCTACCACAGTAGCTTATATCCAGGACTACAGCTAACTCCACTAAACATGTTCTGCCAAAATAGCTTATGTGCAGGACTACAGGTAAGTCACACTAAACATGTTCTACCACGGTAGCTTATGTGCAGGACTACAGGTAACACACACTAAACCTGTTCTACCACAGTAGCTTATGTGCAGGATTAAAGGTAACACACTCTAAATACATTCTACTATATTGTAGTTTATGTGCAGGACAGGTAACACACACTACACATGTTCTGCCACAGTACCTTATGTGCAGGACTACAGGTAATTCACAATAAACATGTTCTACCACAGTAGCTTATGCACAGTACTACAGGTAACTCACACTAAACATGTTCTACCACAGCAGTTTATGTGCAGGACTGCAGGTAACTCACAGTAAACACGCAGTAGCTTATGTGCAGGACTACAGGTAACACACACTGAATATGCTCTACCACAGTAGTTTATGCACAGTATTACAGGTAACTCACACCAAACATGTTCTACCACAGTAGCTTATACACAGTACTACAGGCAACTCACACTAAACATGTTCTACCACAGTACTTTATATGCAGGACTACAGGTAACTCACAGTAAACACGGAGTAGCTTATGTGCAGGACTACAGGTAACACACACTGAATATGCTCTACCACAGTAGTTTATGCACAGTATTACAGGTAACTCATACCAAACATGTTCTACGACAGTAGCTTATACACAGTACTACAGGTAACTCACACTAAACATGTTCTACCACAGTAGTTTATGTGCAGGACTACAGGTAACTCTCAATAAACATGTTCTACCACAGGAGTTTATGTGCAGGACCACAGGTAACTCTCACTAAACATGTTCTGCCAGAATAGCTTATGTGCAGGGCTACAGGTAACTCACACTAAACATGTTCTACCACAGTAGTTTATGTGCAGGACTACAGGTAACTCTCACTAAACATGTTCTACCACAGGAGTTTATGTGCAGGACCACAGGTAACTCACACTAAACATGTTCTACCACAGTAGTTTATGTGCAGGACTGCAGGTAACACACACTAAACATGTTCTACCGCAGTAGCTTATGTGAAGGAGTACAAGTAACTCACACTAAATATGTTCTACCACAGTAGTTTATGTGCAGGACCACAGGTAACTCACACTAAACATGTTCTACAACAGTAGCATATGTGCAGGACCACAGGTAACTCACACTAAACATGTTCTACAACAGTAGCATATGTGCAGGACCACAGGTAACTCACACTAAACATGTTCTGCCAGAATAGCTTATGTGCAGGGCTACAGGTAACTCACACTAAACATGTTCTACCACAGTAGTTTATGTGCAGGACTACAGGTAACACACACTAAACATGTTCTACCACGGTAGTTTATGTGCAGTACTACAGGTAACTCACACTAAACATGCTGTACCACAGTGGCCTATGTGCAGGACTACAGGTAACTCTCACTAAACATGCTCTACCACAGTAGCTTAGGTGCAGGACTACAGGTAACACACACTAAACATGTTCTACCACAGTAGTTTATGTGCAGGACTACAGGTAACTCTCACTAAACATGTTCTACCACAGGAGTTTATGTGCAGGACCACAGGTAATTCTCACTAAACATGTTCTACCACAGTAGTTTATGTGCAGGACTACAGGTAACACACACTAAACATGTTCTACCACAGTAGTTTATGTGCAGGACTACAGGTAACTCACACTAAACATGCTCTACCACAGTAGCTTATATGCAGGACTACAGGTAACTCACACTAAACATGTTCTACCGCAGTAACTTATTTGCAAGACAACACGTATCTCACACGAAACATCCTCTACAAAGAGTAGCTTAGGTGCAGGACCACAGGTAACACATTGATCATGTTCTACCACAGTAGCTTATGTGCAGGACTACAGGTAACTCACACTGAATACATTCTACCTCAGTAACTTAGGTGCAGGACTACAGGTAACACACACTCAATACATTCTACCACAGTAGTTTATGTGCAGGACTACAGGTAACTCACACTAAACATGTTCTACCACAGTAGTTTATGTGCAGGACTACAGGTAACACACACTAAACATGTTCTACCACAGTAGTTTATGTGCAGGACTACAGGTAACTCACACTAAACATGTTCTACCACAGTAGTTTATGTGCAGGACTGCAGGTAACACACACTAAACATGTTCTACCGCAGTAGCTTATGTGAAGGAGTACAAGTAACTCACACTAAATATGTTCTACCACAGTAGTTTATGTGCAGGACCACAGGTAACTCACACTAAACATGTTCTACAACAGTAGCATATGTGCAGGACCACAGGTAACTCACACTAAACATGTTCTACAACAGTAGCATATGTGCAGGACCACAGGTAACTCACACTAAACATGTTCTGCCAGAATAGCTTATGTGCAGGGCTACAGGTAACTCACACTAAACATGTTCTACCACAGTAGTTTATGTGCAGGACTACAGGTAACACACACTAAACATGTTCTACCACGGTAGTTTATGTGCAGTACTACAGGTAACTCACACTAAACATGCTGTACCACAGTGGCCTATGTGCAGGACTACAGGTAACTCTCACTAAACATGCTCTACCACAGTAGCTTAGGTGCAGGACTACAGGTAACACACACTAAACATGTTCTACCACAGTAGTTTATGTGCAGGACTACAGGTAACTCTCACTAAACATGTTCTACCACAGGAGTTTATGTGCAGGACCACAGGTAATTCTCACTAAACATGTTCTACCACAGTAGTTTATGTGCAGGACTACAGGTAACACACACTAAACATGTTCTACCACAGTAGTTTATGTGCAGGACTACAGGTAACTCACACTAAACATGCTCTACCACAGTAGCTTATATGCAGGACTACAGGTAACTCACACTAAACATGTTCTACCGCAGTAACTTATTTGCAAGACAACACGTATCTCACACGAAACATCCTCTACAAAGAGTAGCTTAGGTGCAGGACCACAGGTAACACATTGATCATGTTCTACCACAGTAGCTTATGTGCAGGACTACAGGTAACTCACACTGAATACATTCTACCTCAGTAACTTAGGTGCAGGACTACAGGTAACACACACTCAATACATTCTACCACAGTAGTTTATGTGCAGGACTACAGGTAACTCACACTAAACATGTTCTACCACAGTAGTTTATGTGCAGGACTACAGGTAACACACACTAAACATGTTCTACCACAGTAGTTTATGTGCAGGACTACAGGTAACTCACACTAAACATGCTCTACCACAGTAGCTTATATGCAGGACTACAGGTAACTCACACTAAACATGTTCTACCGCAGTAACTTATTTGCAAGACAACACGTATCTCACACGAAACATCCTCTACAAAGAGTAGCTTAGGTGCAGGACCACAGGTAACGCATTGATCATGTTCTACCACAGTAGCTTATGTGCAGGACTACAGGTAACTCACACTGAATACATTCTACCTCAGTAACTTAGGTGCAGGACTACAGGTAACTCACACTAAACATGTTCTGCGACAGTAACTTATGCACAGGACTACAGGTAACACACACTCAATACATTCCACCACAGTAGTTTATGTGCTGGACTACAGGTAACTCACACTAAACATGTTCTACCACAGTAGTTTATGTGCAGGACTGCAGGTAACACACACTAAACATGTTCTACCGCAGTAGCTTATGTGAAGGAGTACAAGTAACTCACACTAAATATGTTCTACCACAGTAGTTTATGTGCAGGACCACAGGTAACTCACACTAAACATGTTCTACAACAGTAGCATATGTGCAGGACCACAGGTAACTCACACTAAACATGTTCTACAACAGTAGCATATGTGCAGGACCACAGGTAACTCACACTAAACATGTTCTACCACAGTAGCTTATGTGTAGGAGTGCAGGTAACTCACGCTAAACATGCTTTACCACAGTAGCTTATGTGCAGGACTACAGGTAACTTACACTAAACATGTTCTGCCAGAATAGCTTATGTGCAGGACTACAGGTAACTGACACTAAACATGTTCTACCAGAGTAGCTTATGTGAAGGAGTACAAGTAACTCACACTAAATATGTTCTACCACAGTAGCTTATGTGCAGGACTACATTTAACTCACACTAGATATGTTTTACCACAATGGCTTATATGCTCTACCACAGTAGCTTATGTGGTGGAGTACAGGTAACTCACTCTAAACATGTTCTACCACAGTAGCTTATGTGCAGGACTACAGGTAACTCACACTAAATATATTGTACCACCATACACTGTAGCTTATGTGCTGGAGTACAGGTAACTCACTCTAAACATGTTCTACCACAGTAGCTTATGTGCAGGTCTACAAGTAACACACACTAAATATATTGTACCACCATACACTGTAGCTTATGTGCTGGAGTATAGGTAACTCACACTGAATACATTCGACCACAGTAGCTCTTTCATCTTCTTTCTTTATATGTCCAGCAATGCTCATTTTAGTGTCTGTCGCAAGAGGTTTGCCGGGTGACTGATTAGGTAGCAACATCTCTCTAGCCTTGGTTTTTTTTATGACAGTGGGCCAACATTGTTACCGATAAATATGTTATCTTTATGTTCAAGTTTTATTCTATGATCTTACGTTACAAATGCCATTAGTTACAGAAATGCGAATAGAAAGAGACATTATCTAATGGTGACATGTTTATTTGGAAATACAATGGTATAAATAATGTCAACGTTTGGTTTGATTTCCTGTAAGGGACATACCCATGTTAATCACATTGAGACCTGTTTCTTTGTCTTTTTAACAGACGGAATTAGCCAAGAAACTACGAAACAAGGAGGGGGAGATTTTAGCTCGGATCAACAAAGTTCATCAGGTGGCGGAGACTTGAAGGCACAAAGTTCTTCAGGTGGCGGAGACTTGAAGGCACAAAGTTCATCAGGTGGCGGAGACTTGAAGGCACAAACTTCCAATGTTTCTGTGTATTTACATCAAAAATTGATTGACTCCAATGTTAAACTTTTTAAATGTGAAAAGGGTTCCCGTGTATTAAATGTGGAAAGCAATGCTAGGTGTTCTGGTTTAAAATAGTACATAGTTTTATACAGTGATGACCACATAACGATCCATGTATCTCAAAAGAGCATATAGCATGCAAAGTATGGAGTATGTGAGTATAATATGCAAACAGCATTACGGCATTCTGTGTTAAGTCTAAACTGTGATAATGAAAACAGTTTTGTGAAAGTTAATGTGAAACTGTTTTGTTACTGACTGAAATAAATGTGTACATACCATTTAGCAGTTGTCTGAATTATATTTATACTGGGTGTAAATGAAGAATAAGATTTACGGATGCTACACGCACGTGTAAGCCAAGCCTGCCTGACAGCTCTTAGTGAAAATGGATTGGAGGTGTGTACCATGTTAACTTCTGCGACCATCATGGTACCTGGTCTCTAACCTAATGTAACTATGTCCCTAAAGTAGCTTTTGAATTTCCTTGAACACGGCGCAAATAAAAAAGTTATATCTTTATAATTTTATTGGTGTTGAAAGTCGTGAAAAAAAAAACGTTACCCCTATATGACCCTGCAGGGGAAGTACATTTACCATGGTGCCGCACCACATTGGTATAGCCATACACTAAAGTGTATTTGTAATGCATATATATTTAGTGATGTCAACCCCAATGTCTCTTCAGATCACTGACTGTTACGTATTTATGAGTTACATTACTCGTATATTAAGTAATCATAAATAAATACCTCAAATAAGGCTTTCATAGAAATTCTGTCGTGCATCATATCCGGTACCCTTAATGATTGCCACCACTCGGGTACGGCTGGATCCTCTGCCGCTTTATGCCGTGCATCAAATCACACTCAGGTACGGCTAGATCCTCTGCCGCTTTATGCCGTGCATCAAATCTGGTGACCTAAATGATTGCCACCACTCAGGTACGGCTGGATCCTCTGCAGCATTATGCCGTGCATCAAATCTGGTGACCTAAATGATTGCCACCACTCAGGTACGGCTGGATCCTCTGGATCCTCCCTGTTCGTAAGAAGGAAACCTCTCTGCCAAAACCAAGTTGGATCAAAGCTGTGTAGCCTGTTTTTCATTCCAGCATTCACGATGACGTTTGGTGGATACACTGATAAAATACTACTCTTCCTGTAGCGGAAGAAAACAGCAGTCGAGTAAGCTTGGGACGAAATCGCCATGGCGCGGGAAAAGGCATCCCATTGACAGAAACGTGATAAAAAGTGGTTGTCCGATGCATTTTGATCGAAATGAAAATACTCGGCCACACTGTTGGGAAAGTGACATGACGCTGAGATCCGACTAATAAAATAAATGCACGCCTTATCCTATGAAGGAATTGGTGAGCCCTGTGTATCGTGAATATGCGAGCATGAACTACTAAGATGCAGTTGTACAGCAAATCTCTTATTGACAAATATTTTGACGCAGCATTTAGCTTAATATGCAGGCTTTTAAGTGAAGGAGCACTGGACAGATGATGTCGACACATGCGATTGTGTTCGCTACTGGCATTTTCCCGAAATACCAAGATTTTGCTTGTTCCTGCAATACGCTGATTTGAGGCATCAGTGTTTATTCAGTAGGCTGACATGCAAGTTCAAGATTTCTGTTAACTGGTGGAGAAAACTAATGCGTCAAAACAGTACTCAAGCTCATTACTACATGATAAAGGACAAACACGAACGCGCGGATAACAACAACAGCGTCATCTGCTGCATTGTCGACCTGTGTCATACATTCATGGTTTGTCTCACTGCAATCATGGCCTTGATATTCTCGTCATCACCTAATATGTCGTCTGCGATGACGTCATCTACTCGAAGGCGTTCATATTCGTCTGTCACATCAGTGGTTGTTTGGTGCCTTGCGCTATATCTCCTCTGTCACTGAGCATCCACAGCGCTTCTATTCTTGAAGGCGCTACTGGATGTATGCTTCTGTGTGGTGTCCACATCTCTGTTGGTCTTGACAACATTTTCTTTAAAACTTTCTCTTATACCCAGGAATCTCAAACTCAAACTTTATGTGGATTCCGATAGATACATTGTCATCTGTGTCCTTTTCCCGGTCGTGCATGGCCATGGTGATACCGCGGGATCTAGTCCAGCCGAGGCAGATCGGAACTCGACAGCCTGGCTGAACCTCTGTGCTTGGTATGATTATCCTACGTGGTTTTCTAATGTCTTTATGGCGTGGTAATCACAGTTTATGTTGTCATGGGTGATTTGTCGGTAAGCAAGTTACTACTGACGAGAACACAGTCGTTAAAGCTCAGATAAAAGCGGTGGAGCAAAACACACTCACGATAGCGAAGTATGCGTTAATCGAATGAAGAGTACTCAAAACTCGAACGTGAACCCTTATCATAACTAACATATTATTTCAACACTGGCCGGTTCTAATCGTCACTGTAGTCATGTTTCAGTGTTCTACACCGTGTTCACATCCGGTTGTTTTACACAGTGATCTCATTGGGTTGTTCTACACAATGTTCACATCCGGCTGCTCTACACAGTGTTCACATCCGACTGTTCTAAACAGGTTTCATAGCCGGTTGTTGTACACAGTTTTCACGCCCATGTGCTCTCAGCTGTTTCTGGATGATGATGTTCAACGTGACAGTGACAATCCAGGCTGGCAATTTACTCATAATGTGAAGTAACGTGAAGATTGGAATACAAACAGTAGGGAGGTATCTCCGTAGAAAGCCTTAGCCGGGGAGTTGGAGGATATGTATCCCTATGTGATGGAAAGTGGAACGATTATTTGAATTAAGCGCCTAGTTGTTGTGAACAAACGCCAAGCATTAGCTGGAAGACATGTATCTTGTGGACATACAGAAACATATTGGAGCATTCAGGTAGGAGACCGGGAATGTTTCATTAATTTGGTGTTCTGTTTTATACCATTTTGTCGTCACCGTTCGAGTCTTGCTTTCTTTATCTCAAATAATATTTTAGTTGCACGACAGTGGCCAGGGTACAGGTGTAAGAACTGAGCAGAGCTGGAGGCAGACATCATCAGAATCTGGGGATAACCAACTGACTCGGACAGGAAGGGTCCTGCTCATGTTTCCAATGTCGGCTTAGGAGGTTTATTCCGTTATAGTCGATCTTACATGAAGTCCGTTAAGCTTGCCTTTCACTATTCTGCCGCTGAATAATTGAAAATCTGGCCAACAATGCCTCAGAAATGAGCCGCGAGGTCGCCTGACTTTTGCATGGTTCCTGCAGTACCTAACATGGAGAAGTCTCAGTCTGAAATCACGATTGTGACATGACTCCAGCTGATGATTTTCGACAGGTAGGCTAACAGGTAGAATTCCTGTCTGAAGTGTATATGCCTTTAGGCCCAGTGATCTCTGGGTTTCGAGTCCACGCCTTCACCATTAGATCAACTAAAGAGAAATTCCCTCCTGTCCGAAAGTAGATAGCGCCTATCTTTCACCCTGTTACTGTTGGATGACTTTGACATCATGCAGGTCTCACCACTTAGGTAACCAAAACAATTAAACATGTTTATACAGATAGTGTATTTGCCCCGTCTGGCAATTTATATTTAAGTTTATATGAGTGATGTATTTCCCCTTTGTAGCAGTGTGAAAACTCTAAATGTGGCTTTTAATACGAATTTTCCTGTTCATCATTGCGATTGTAGCAATTCATAACACTATAGGCCTACCACTGGGCACTAAAGACACAAAACTGTATTGCCAGTGCTACATGTGACCTTTAAGACAAACTTCAGAAGGGATTGGATATAAGAGCATATCTTCATTCCGCACCCGACCCTGCATGGTCCTGGAACACTCGTGACAATACGCTGTTTTCGTTGTTCTTTGCGCAATTTGCGAAGTCTTTCGTTCGTTGAAAATCACTTATCCTCCAATAATATGATGTTGACAGTCACTGGGAAACCTCGTTGGGGCCATAAATGTAACCACAGTCGCATGAGGGGAAAATTTCTCGACTATGGCGTTTAAAAACAATCAAATAAATAAATTTCGGTATACAAATAATTGCATGCCGGGTCATGCATTGGTGTGTTTCATACGAGATTAGTGTAGCCGTTGGCTTCTTTTGGTGTTATGTGAATGACACTGGGAAAACTATCGCCGTTGAAATGCTGTGTTGCAGTTTATTAATCTCCAGCTAAGTGCGTTCAGCAAATGGACAAACTTATACTGATGCTGTCGCGTTGAAAGAACAAAGCATGCACTTCACCCTGATCAAGGGACAGAATGATTCACTTGATCGTGTCGTCCAACAAACTTCAAGGAAGCTTCCTTCATAGGTGTTTCTGTTGAGCATTCTGAAATGTCAGTCTCAGATTTGACCTGAGCACTCATAATTACATGAAGAAATAAAGCGTAGCTTTATACCATGTTCAAATCACCTCTAATCACACAGCGGACGGAAGATGTGCACTGGAGGTTTGAGAACTCGAGGCCCCATATTCGATCTCAAACAGTGGACTCCCGTCTGCTGTGTGTTATCTTAGATGATTTGGACATGGCAAGTTATGTTTTGTTTCTATTCTAACAAACCGTAAGAAAATAGTAGAACCTAGGCGCAGAAACCGATATTCGTATACCAGCCGTCATCCAAATTGGGTGTTCTGGGTCATTGATTGCAAGGCCAGTTTTCAAAAACGACATATAACACAACCACCAAGAACTAAGAAAACTTATAAAACACAAAAATTGGACTGATTCATGCTGAGTGAAACAGTGAGCAGTTTTCAATGATAACGGAAAGACGCAATGAATGCTCCATGAGGATGAATGAAATCAGTTTCCAGATCTTGTATCTTTTTAGTATATGTGGTTTCGATAATCAAATATATATATCCCAGTTGTGCTTTGATTGCAACTGTTCATATATTGAACATGGCGATCATACTCAACACGATGAACATACGGCCCCTAGGCCCGGGTTAAGCGGAGTTATAGACGCAATTACAAAGCAGAGTCCCAGAGATTCTCAACACTGTCCGTATTTGTTTACAAGAGACCGGTACTCATTGTAACATTTAAGAAACTTATAGAGTTAAGGCGTTTGATGGAAAGTCCTTGACACACTAGTGTTTGCAGTAATAACTTGTGACGTTGATTGAAATCATCACACAGCGCACAGGATGTAATAAATGTTATAAGGCGAGATATGTATTCGCCATCTGCAGGGCAATTCGGTATACTGCTGTCCAAGTAGACCTACAGAGATAATTCACAATATCAAAATCGAAACTATTGTTTCCTCCCCTTGTAAAATCGGCTTGACAGGAAACCATTGTCTTCCTTGTACAGGTACAAGTCCAGATGAGATCCACCATCTGGAGAATCTGTAGTTTCCTTTAAATCCAGCGAAGGTGGATACATATATCTTCCACAGTCTTTGTTATACATACGGGTTACTTACACCTACCAAATCAACAATATACCGTTATTTTAATAAGAAAGATCAAGTCTGATGAAAATTACTCCTTAATAACTTCAGCATATAGTCGTATTCATACGAGAACTGCCAAAGATGGGGTACAATTTGCACCCATCGGAAAACCTGTAGGCCTACACATTGTTGATAAATGGTGTCCTCAAATTTGACATAGATATTATTGATGAGAAATTCAAGTAAAGAACTGAAGACTTGCCACATTAATGTAGCAGTGGCCGCTTTTATTAAACAGCGAAACAATTAATGACGAAATGCGATCAATTAGGCCTAAATATGTGTGAGGAAAAGTAGTTTAGAGAGTTGAGAAATCCCAAGTAGAAATGTCATCATATGGTAAGTGTATGAGCGTCTAGTTCTTCAGTGAAACGTTCAGAGTTCTTAAGAATCCACATACAACTGACCCCTAATTTTTTGTGATTGTACAACAATACCTGTTCCAAAATGACTGTACCGCTTGAAAAGCCTTCGTTAAGAGGGAAGATAAACGTTTTGTGGTCGAGCTTCTCGCAAAAAAGCGAGCTGTACATGGAGATTTATGCATTTTGGGCATATCGTTATGACGGGAAGGCACAGATACCGATAAAGCCTTTTGATTTATAAATCAGAGGTAAAAAGCAGGACTGAAAATATTCGTTCTCCCCTTTTTGATAATATGTAGATGTCAAAGTCTGTGCTATCATAGTTTTTGGCAAGTCCTCGGTTTAGAATGTCATGCATATCTTCTTTTCACATTTTACACCCACTGAACCTAAAAATATTACAGCCTATACTTATAATTAAATTCAAAGACAAATGTAGACAATTAGGTTCTGTAATATGCTTGAAAAATGTCTTTATTTGTAATGTAAGAGCGCGTTTGGTTTATCGAAAGGAGGCGCACAAATTTTATCAATGGAACGTGCATACAAACCGAGTGCAACAATGTTCTCGTTACCTTAAGATCGCAGACAGACATCAGCTGAAAGTTTTGTCCGCCGCCTGCAGGAGTTTGATTGCTTTGTTGTGTAGAAAATTGTAAGACGATTGTTGACAGTTGAATGAGATATGAATCCAGATGATGTAAAATTGGTAGAACATACCTGCTTATGCAGCCAACTGGATGAGGGCAAGCATAATTGTCGCGTTTTGAACAGACGAAGAGAACAAATTTAGTGCGGCGGTGGAAGCGATGAGGTCGGGTCGACTAAGGGTACATGTTATGGTATCGCGGACAGATGTGCTCAACAGGCTGAGCAACAAACAACAACAGTATGCCGATGGTCTTCTGAGTAGTGGAGCATTCCCCTTCCGCTTTGCAGGAAACTTTCATATTTGTGGTCGCTCATAAACATCATACTAGGCAGCTGTATAAACTGGGCTCTGGGATTACAGCTTCATCTGTACAAAACTTTGATACGGGGTAAAGCTGTGTGTGGCTACTTGATCCGAGCTCAGAGTTTGTAGAGGAAGCGTTTTGAGTGGAAGCGTTTTAGGGAAACCGTCACGATGGAGCCTGTATAGTCTTTTCAGACACAACTAGGTATCGCAACGTGTAGAGTGGAAACTATGCGCCAAGGTTGCCACTAACTATACCCGTAACCTTTATAAAACTATATAGTTTTATAGATAAACCTGTGGACAAAGTGACTACAACGACAAGGGGTTAAGTAACAAGAAAGGAGTTCTTTAATATATACTTACTACTTATACTTAAGGTGCCGCTGTCCCGGGTTCAAAGTGGAGAGAGAGCGAACGCCAGCCAAAAAGTAGATCCAAGTTCAATTTAGTAAAGTCGGAAAGCAGAGGGTATCTCCAAAGGAGAGAAGTTATAGTCATAGACCGGGAGTATCAGGAAGTAACGTAGAGTGCGAGTGGCCAAAAGACTTCTCTCTCACTAAAATTTGGAATTCGCTTATATAGCAGCGAACAAGTAAATCTTTTGTCTCTAAATCACCGGTCGTAAAGTTTGAAGCTTGCGTTATCTAACTTTCATGTATCCTCTGGAGGTGCGCTCTTTCCGCTTTAGGGTAACATTAATGGGGGCCAACGGCGAGAACCATCTTTGACTCATCTGTGGGAATCTCAGCTTGGGCCATGGTGAAGCATTGTTCCATCTGGACAATCAAACGTGCTTCCACCCGACCGTGAATTTAACCACCATGTGTGGGCCTTCAACTCAGGCGGGTCCTAACCCGGACACATGTAATCACGAGATGTGCCTCGTAACAACTTTAAAGAATCAGTGTTCAGCGCCGAAGGAATTCGAGGCCAACAATTACATAAAGAATGGAGTGGTCATACCAAGCTCTTAAAACTTAAAATCGTTTGATGTAGGAAGGCAGTTATTGATATTTGCAAAATTTCAAGGTTTCAGTCATTTCGTTGTGATTGTTGGACTAAACAGGACCTCTAGGACATTAATGTTTTTACCTCTCGTTGTCATATGTCTCGACTTCATATTTTTAGTAGTGTGATATGATAACTGTGACATCTATTCAGTTGTATTCATCATCACAGCAGATCTCTCATCGGGATGTTTTGATTAAGCATCTGGATAATAGTATGGCAGTTTGTGATTGAGTTGAAGGGATTTCCGAGATCGGCGTGTTGCACTTTTCACACCAATCTCCATTGTAAATTGGAAGGAAAAGTAGGAGCATGAAACTGTGAAAGCAACACATGCTTTTTGAAATGGCTATGTTTATCTGAAAGAAAAACAAACAAATAGTTGTATTTCACTTTGCTTCAACCATAAGCACGCGAAGTTATCCCTCTTTGTGAACAAACTTTTGGCCTTGCTTTTTTCCCAGGTAAATAAAACAGCTAAAACTGAAATCTTTACCACGCAGTGCTTTCTCAGCCTTAGGACAATGCTGCAGAACTGATTTACCACCAGGGGAATCGTTAGGAGGTCAGGCACCGCCATCTGTGATGTTACCTTCACACAGCTCAACTTAGTTTTGACCATTGCATTTTTTTTATCCGGGTGACTCTAACACTGCGTGCTACCAAGGGTAACGAATAGAAGATACTACCCCAGTGCGATATATGTAATGACCCAGTTATTGCTAGAGTCAAAGTAACATGGATATGGTTGATGTAGCTGGGTAAGAGAAATTAGACTATGCTACGACAACGATCAATCGGCTGAAAAACGTTAGTAATTTGTTTTGAAAGGCTAGCTATAAGTATTGAGTTTCTTACGTTTTGATAACAAAGGAATGTGCTCCGCGCAAAATTTTCAAGGAGATTACAGCAGATTTTACTTTTGTCCATAAAAGTCCTCAGGGTTCGGTAAAAAAGCTTGAGTCGGTCCGAAATTACCGAATGGGTTGGATTGCCCGCATCAAACATTCTTTTGATTGTTTACCTGACCAAATCACTGGAAATTCCGACGTACTGCACCATGGAGCAAAAGAGTGCCAGCAAACAAGACTTAAATGTTATTTTCTATAAATGATTTGATCCGCATTTTATCACTAAGTTACCATGTGCTATACCATAACAATGCTGTAATGGGGTTTACCTGCCCAGATAGAAGAAAATATTTCATAAATGTTATAACACCCTGTCGCAGTACACTCTAAAACTGGAACTATTTCGGTAAATCTGTGACAATTTTGACTACCTCAGAAATGCCCTCTCAAATGCATTTTTCACGTAGGCATGATCACGTCTATTTTATTGAGAGTAGTCTGTACGGGAGCGGGGTGCTTGCATTCATTGAGATATTAACGCCAAAAATGATCATGGTGATTCCTCATTCCCGCTTGGACGCAGATAATTACATCAATTTATCTTTCATTCCGGAGAAATGCCAAGGCTGTATGATGTATTTATTTTATATATTTGATTTGTGTTTTACGCCATACTCAAGAATATTTCACTTATACGACGGCCGCCAGGATTATGGTAGGAGGAAACCCACGACCATCGGCAGGTTGCTGGTTAAGGCAGAACGAAAAGATTTTGAGGAAAGGAGACGTTCTAACAGCATCACAAACCCCACTCCTCCCCCTAATTCAGTTATGAAATGGAACCCTTCCAAGCGGACTGAAGTAAGCAACACATTCGTTTTTCGTTATTGAAATGTCACATAACGTGCTACCACATTTTTCGTTATTCTGGTCCTGAATAGTTGATTGATTGATTAAGAGTTACAATGTAGCTGGCACGTATATCCTTATTCTGAGCTTAGTACTTTTACTTTTTATTACTGGAATATCGACCATCCCGCTAGCATGCGAATAACGAAAAACGAAAGTGGAGCTAATTTTAGCCTCCCACCGTTCGAGCCCTCCTGATATGGGCGCCAGCTTTGTATGTGTCTGCAGTTTGAACACGTGTTCCACAATTCCTTTTAATGTTCAAAGAAATGGAGATGTGTTAGAATATCGCTTCAAGTAGGTCAGCATGGCGTCCCACACGTTGGTAATGAAATCTGTTTGTGACGTTATGACGTCACAGCTGTTTTCAGAGAGAAAGTCAGGTTATCACCCATTTCATTGAAAGAAGATGTTGTGGCCCCTACGCTAAGACGATCTGACTCACTGCCAATGTTAAATGTTTTCTGGCAGTTCATTCAAGTAACCAATGAGTGGGCTGCTTCTCGATGATGTTAATCGTGCTGAATGCCAACGTATACACAAGTTTACAAGAGCGCTTCTTGCTGGGAATTAGAGATGAAAAGAACGACACAATCCACGCACTAATCGTGCGGTTATAATACGAGTGCTCTGATTGGCTAAACATTACATACTCACGAAAGGGCTCCAAAAATTCCCCAGAAAACGATAAACAATGGTCCAGTGTCAGATCCCAGTGACGTAGTGCAGCCAGAACTGAAGATATGATTTTAAAGAGATTGGATTGTCACGAGAAGGGTTAGTGGGACATATCTTACTTCCATTGCTACGTTGGAAGACACGAGAACCGAGGTGGCATTGCACGTCGCTACAGACTTCTCATTGTACTGTTACGTCACTCCATATCCCGTGGTGCGCTACCCATTGTCGTTTCCACGGGCGACTACGTCGAGTGAGTCACGTTTACAGATGTAACGTTGGAAAGTTACTGTTTACTTTAAGATGGGCCGAGGATTCGCTAAGTTTAGACATTTCTCTGAACAAATAGTGAAGATAACGAGAGGGATATTTACAATTTGTTAGTGTGGACAGATGAAGAGCGAAGTGGAAGTGGAGATTGTTTCCGTGAAAAGTGTACTGGACAGTAGTGTAGCCACCTCACGCCTACATATGCGTCGGCGGTGTCACTTGTTGAGGCGTGCCATTCTCAGGCACGAGTATAACCATGAGTGGGTTTCTTCAACATTTATGGACAATGAGGTGGGTGTCAACCCCAGACTCATCACAGTGACATCGCTCGATGCCAGTCAGAGCTTCGATGACAGCTGCTCATCCTCCAGTCAGGGGGACAACACACGGATGACATCCGACAAGATCTGTGATGTAACACAACAAGCGGGAGAGGTAAATCTGAGTTATGCTGCTTCCGCACAGTGCAAGGTATTAGAAGAGACATTGACATTGTCACCTTCATTTCTGGCACGAGTGGCAAGTTCATTAGAAAGTCCCTGACAACTATTTTTGGATATCACTTTGCTACTATGCCAGAATGACTTTGTGGTTAAACCCAATGGCTTGTTTCACCACCAGAACCGTCCTATATCTATAAATGCCACGATAACAACTGAGGTATCTGAAATTTTGGCTTAGCAAAAGAAAATCATCGGGGAGACGGAGGCAAAGGTCATCATTCTGCATGTACTGGTGGCCATCTTGACAATCAGCAACCTGGGAGAACTGCATATGGACATAAAACCCTACAACATCTCCACTGATGGCAGTGGCAAACCAGTATTGGGCGACTTTTGGGGCCCCATTTGCCTCCGCCCCCATTGCAACACCACTGAATATGCCTCTCCGGAGGTGCACCTAAATCAAGTAGCTCACAAAATGGAGATTTGTGGGTGCCATCTTCCACGTATTATGAGATTATTTCAGCTGTACTGATGGATACGATGTGATGTGTTTTGATGTTGTCTGTGACACAGAAAGCGTCCCTCCTTTTGCAGCAGACTTCGTATCCTCACCATTACAGCCTGACAAATGCAGGTGTCTTTGTTTCACAGATAGTGTGGTTGAGGTGATGAGAGTGATGGAAGAGAGGCGTGGGACCGCCAAACAACGACAACGGATTGGAACATTGCCAAGACGTAATGACACATGAACTGCTATCATTGTGAGGAGCAACCAGATAAGGCCATCCAAGAAGTACAGGCCAGCAAGCAGCAGGGATGGCGAGTGACACAACCTATTGGTAGCCACTCCAAGGCCCATGATGGTCCCCAGCCCCCGTTCCGGCTAATTTCTGCTGCACATCAAGCCATATGGTCCAACTACATATATTTTTGCCACATATACATGTACACAAACGGGCGTTCACATTCATAAAGAAACACAACTAAGAGATCAAGACTTACCACAACAGCTCCGGATATGCCAGCTTAAACTCGGACTTTCTGAAGATGCGTTTTGTCCAGATATGGGAATGAGTCGAGACAGTGGGCTGTTCGACCAAGTAAGCCTTAAAGTCTCGGTTTACAGAAAGCCGAAAGTTGGTATGCGGTACAGGATAGACTGGGGATAAACACAAGTGGACCTGCTTATGCAATATAAATAGCTCGATTGAGAGCCACTTGGTCTGCAAAGCTGGTGAGACCAGCCGCCCTATATTTATCTAAATAGATAAATAAACAAAGTGTGGTATATCCTGTTTTGCATACCAGTTTTCGAGGTAGAATACAGTCTACTGACCTGTATATGTGTATATCAGAGAGCTGTGTGACGGCACAGGCAAATATATTAGCCCCTCTATTATGTATACCATTAGTTCTAACAGTTGACAAAATAGATTACAACTAGCTGGTGTAAATATGGAAGGATACAGAGGCTACATTAATGATTTTTCAACATGAACTGAGCTCTCAGCTTTTGACGCCATGTCTACAGCATGGCATTGTTGGATGGATGACTAGCATAGTTTTATCTGCGGAATTCAACGAAAATAGTCTCTCTGGGCAAAAACTAACGTGGCATTCTTTATCAGCGTGTCTTTGACCATAAGACAAGTGCTTTGTTGCGACAAATATATGCAACAGGGTTTGGAAGGTATAAATATATCAATTAGCTGCAAAGATACTCGAACGACGTGTGGAGCAGTGGGATCTTCCAAAGACCGATACAGTACACGCCAGTTACGCCTCACTCACATGTGGGGGTTCAAACCCAACCACTAGACTGGTGCAGCCCGAGGACAGATATGGTATTGCAGAAGGTTTGCATGCCTAACATGGGCGACCAGTTCCCAGGGGCCTATGGGAAGCACTTCCCAGTGGGAAAAGGCCTCCGGAGCCCCAAAGCGCATAAATGAGAAAGAAATTAAAACCCTACGGGGCTCGGGCGAGACGTGGCAATGGTTTTGCTTTTTTTTTACTTCAGCAAATTAGTATTATAGGGGACTTCAGTTAATCCGTCAGTTGGAGTCTGGCGGCCCGGCTTCACCTATTTTACCATTGAGGCCTGGCAACCCAGAGTAAATTAAATCATCTAATTTAAGTAGCGCTGTAGAGACGTGGCCTGTGATGGTATTAAGCTTACTCTCGGCCAGTAAGCGAATTTCTTTGTGTTTCTTACATTTGACGGACAGATGCCGGCTTACAAACTTTTCCACCCCACTGAGAAGGCCGCAGGCTAAGGCCGGGCCTTCCATGCCTATAGCGATAGGAGTCGCAATTATCGTGGACAACACTCCGACTTCGATAACGCCCAGACCCATGCTTTCTGTGAGTAGCGTGATATCAATACCATCATCTGCGTTGACTGCCCTGTGGTATTTTTTGTATAGAGCAGCTCTGGCATCCCTCTCGCTTTCCAATTATTTTTTCAGAGTGTTAATATGTTGTAATCTATACTCGTGAGGATCTTGAGTGGGGGGGGGGGGCAGATGGATGCACTACTGGATAAATCTGTGCCATTTTTATGTATAAGCTGTTAGAATGTTTAATTCTAAATCCGATCTGAGTTTAGCCTTTATTCTTAACGAATTTAACTGAATGCCATGCTCTAGATTTATTCGATCCACATGCACCGTTTGTGTCGCAGCGGCGTGGACATTGTCTAACGTTGTCTCGACTTTATTACATTTCGGAAGCATTTTGACAACGATCGTGACGTTTTTAATGACATGCTTTTTCGGCCACTTGATCCTCAAGCAAGGAAGGATGTGGAAGGGATCGGGAACTGAATTAGGACCCAGTACAATATCCAGAATGATTACGGAATGTGGAGATAACATCTCAATGGGAGATGGTGTGTTGATGTCGAGGTAAGATGCTGCCTCTTGATCTCCTCCGATAGCATAGCCCCCTTCCGGCGATTTCATCACATGAACTGTATCTCCCTGGGCCGTTTACGAGATCAAAGCCGTACCGCTATTAAAAGCCTTTCGAACAGCACCACCCTTTGCTTTTTACCCCAGGACCTGGGTCACAGTCAGATCAATGTCCCAGTTGAGATCATCCGATTGAACGAGACTCCATCTCCCATGAGGAGATAAAAATGGGCTGAGATTTTGGTGCGGATTTTGGGCTTTGATATCCACATCGACAAGCTCATGTAACTTTGGCGGTTCTCCGGGTCTCACCAACGGTGCCTTCTGCCGTGAATAAACACCTTGCTGTAATTCGAAGGCGTGAATCCGTGCATCCTCCCTTGGCGCTCAAAACCATCCACATCGGCGAGCTCATTCAATTTCAGGGGTTCTTCGTATTTTACCAACAGCATCTTCTTTCGTAAATAAACACTTTGCTGGAATTGGAAGGCGTAAATCCGGCCATCCACCCCTTGCCGCTCAAACCCATCAACATCTACCAGATCCAATAAGGCTATGTCAGTTAGGACCCACTGAGTCCATCACGCCGAGGAATGTGTAAAATTACTGTTAAGTATGATGTATTTGCAGGTTGGCCGCGAGTGTTTAACAGTTTACAGTAAGCATCGACACGGGTCCATAAGACATTGTTTTGGACTGTGGATTGGGAAATGCCACTGTTCTTCAGGAGTTCATGCATTCGTGGTATACCGCGACTGCTGTCAGAAGAGTAGAGCCACTTATCATACTAGTAGATACTACGACGATGTTTTCGGATGATCTCACCGCGTTTATGTCGACAAATATTTCTTTGTGAGTCTTCAGTTTGGGTAGTTTGTCGCCTTCATTTATTCCGCCCATGGGTTCTTCTGCGTTGACATTCCAAGGATATCAGCTAGATTTAACAGACTTATAACATCATTCCTTTTGAATCACAGCGGCACACGACCAGTAGTTTCATTCAGTTGCAGTTTAGCACCCAACGGCTGGAACACTTCTTTGTTGAGGGTCCGGACGGTGTAATAGTCACTTGGCACGTTTATGGACTTATTGTTCAACCTGAAACGTACATGGGTGAAGTACATTCGATTAAAGGGACCAAGGAGCCGAGTAAAATCGTGGTTCTAAATCCCAGCATGAATTACTCGCAGGTTGCTTTCGACGTAACCTTCCACAAGGTGCTTGAACGCTACAATTTAACAAAAATCAACAGCGACACATTGGTCGAGACATGGCACACGCAACCGATGGCCTGGTGGCTGATCCAACTCAATTTCTCCCCATGGTGTGCCACGACCGGTTGTAGAGTGGAAAATCACCTTGTAGCAAACACTACACTAAGCAACTCTGTATTCCACTTCTACGTGTACTATAAAGTGCGCCGTATTCTGGCAGATATTAAGGCGCCACTTCCACAAGACGATGCATGCAGTCCGACCGACAACCCCTTCGACCGGAGGGCATACGAGGAAATTTGCGCCGAGTTTCGGATCCCGTCAGACACAGATTGGCGGCAAAAAGGAAGTGGAAACCACGGGTTAAGCGCGGCTTATTATTATGTCACAAGGGCAGGATACATGAAATCGCATTACGACTATGGTCCTAGCCGCATGTCATTCCAGTTAAGACCAGAAAAGTTCCACATCGATTTCATCTCAAAAGGCGGCGTGGCCAATCAAGCAGGGGCCACCTTCACACTCGACAAATCTGGAGAGTTTACCCGCGCAGGGGTGGAACGCGTGAACGACACCATTCGGACTTATGATTGAGCCATCTTCCCGGAGCAGTATCTTAGACACGGGAGGCATGCCATTTGATGCGCAGAAACAGTTCGTAGCTCATGTCCAAGACGGCAGAACAAGACCTGTTGATCTGCCCTCGGCCATAGAGCGGTACGAGAACGTCCTGAGGTACGTCCTCTCCAAGGTGGATTATGCGTTTGGTGTGGGTCTGTACATGGCGCCAAGCAATATGGACCTATGAATCGGAAAAATCAGTGACAATAAAAACGAGATCGTCATAGGCACAGCAGATCAAAGCACTCGGGGTTAATGAAGACGTAAATTCTATAGTTCACGCGCCTTCGACTGGCGGGACAAGTATCGTTAGGCCATAGCCAGCTGCAGTGCCCGTGTCGACTCCCGCACCGACTCCTACTGCAGCGCCGCAGCCGGCTGCAGCGCCGACTCTAGTAGTGAAGAATTCACTGAGAGAGGACGATGAAGAAAAACTGACTTTAGTAACACTTAACGTCGCCCTCGGGCTTGCACTGATCTGGTTACCCTTGATGTGGCCGAACGGCCGCGTAAATGATTAAAACTATGGTGACATCCAGATCCCAAGTATTTTCGCCCACGCAGCTCACGTCCTTGCCTAATATGCTGAGGAACCAAGAGACGATGCTCCCTATAATACCAGGGAGAGCCGCGGCGGCTTAAGGGGCGAGGTTAGCTAGAAGCCTGCCAAGGGTCCGCAGTTGCTTTTTTACCCAATCCTTAACACCACCCGTTGGCTGGGTTGGTGAGGTTTGTCGGGCTGGTGGGGCTGGTGCCGCGTCACCAGTTAGCGCAAGCACCAGGGTCGACGCGATAAAACCCAACGCAGTTAAGATACTCGCTGTGGTGATACCCTGTTCGCGGGCAAAATCCGAAAACGTTCGGCAAGAGTTGTGTCCTTATGAAGAACGCGGCTGATCGTTATCCTGATCCGATTGATTTGTATGCGCAGAGTTGTATGTGTCGCCGAGTGCGGGGCCTGGAGGACTCATGTCTAGCCTCGTCAAGTTGTTTTTCTTTCAAAGTAATGCGTTGGTCCAGTGCAGTCAGTCTAGCAGGGTTGTTTGTGTGCTCCCCTCTGACGGTATGTAGTGTCTTATCAAGCCCCAGCAGCTCACGGAGGGGCAGTGGGGGATCATGATATATGCTGAGAGCCCCCTCTATCTGAGTTTCAGCCAACTTCATGGTGATTGACGCGACCGCTTCTGATGTTTCTTGCACTGCTTGTTCCACATTCTCTGCAGCCACGGCTTCACCGAGGTCACCCTTAGCTTTCTGGAGAACTGTCACAACCTTTGATGGCAGCTTGCCCGGCTTACAGTCAACAAACCCAAGTTCATCCCGGATGAGATCCAAACCAAAACTGTTCTCTAGTGTCGATAGAGCGAGTGGCTTGTTTGTGCTTTTGTTGATAATATCAAAGTTGAGATAAGCCAGAAAGCGTGGTCGATTATCGACCAGCTCGAAATCAGAATAATGTCTCCCCGCAGCGGGAGACCCCCATTTTGTTTCTCAATGGCCTTATAATAGTCATCTACGGCTGTTCGTGCGACCTCACGCGCAGGTGATTGTGTGTTACCCTCTCTTTGGCTGCCATACGATAGCTCCAGTGATGAAGAGAACGAGGTCTCTTGCGTCTCCTCATCATCTCGTTCATCAACATCAAGATCATCTAGAGGGTCAAACCTCAAGTCTGCCATCTTATATCAAAGATATGATATAGATGCCTATTGATTCATAATATGTGCATGTGTTTTAATAAGCATGGGTCAATACGGACGAAAGGCTAATCCTTACCGCCGAATGAAAACTCCCTTTGAGTTCAAGGGCGTGCGACAGTCGGTCGTCATCACAAATAAGTAGTATACACCAAAACCACCAACTTATGATTCGGTTCCCCAATCTAGGCGCCTATGACGTCATTGTCCCAGAAAACGCGAGACTTCCTTTCACAATCTCCATGGACTCGCCCGATGTCAACCGAACAGTAATCCAGAGCATTGGTCGTACTGTGGTAAAGAGAATCATCATGAAGATCAACGGTAATACTGTGCAAGCAATCGATGACAGCGACATCTTCCACTGCTACTTGGACCATTGGAAAGCAGCCCAGGAGAGCAGAATGCCCAGTACCAGGGCATCTAAGAAGCCGCAACAAGAATGTCACCCGAACCCGTGTCAGGACTGAGAATAAAGACGAGACTGTAGAGCTATTGCAGACGCCTATGGCAACCATTATTATGTCCCCTTGGCTTTGAGCTGCTGGAGACTCATATGCCATTCTACCAGTTGGCCCTTGGGGACAGGCTCGAATACGACCTAACTTACAGCCGCGTAATCCGGGCAAAAGGGGACGCCAAGGCCACGTACACCACGTACACCATAACCAAGGTGGAGGTGGTAATCGAGGGGGTTCCCAACCAGTTGTACAGCCAAGGCCTGCGCGCCTACCAGCAGGTTGGTGACGCAAAGAAGTTCTTTGAAGCCGGCTGCAAGCGCCAACCCGAGGTCGCAAAAGACCTAGTGCTGGCGAACATGTCCCTTGGCGACTTCTTAACCATCAAGTACGCCCTGTGGTTTGACCTCCGCTTCACAGACTACCACCAGCTACACGGCAACGGCCTCGCATCGAGAACGACAGTGAGATGGTGACCATTTAGATCACGAAAAAGGCAGAGGCGGGAGGTTATTTGAATATTGAAGATGGCAGGTATGCCAACGCGGTCTTGTGACAGCATTCTCCCAAAGGACCCCCCCCCCCCATTCGGCCATAATCTGAGGGCAGACCGGGTGTGGGAAGACAGAGTTTGTTCTCGACGTGTTAGAGGGACCCTACCGCGGTGTCCTCCAGCAAATCGTGATTCTTTGCCCCACTGTGAAGTAGAACAAGGCTTACCAATCTCGCCGCTGGATCTGGAAAGAATGAGATATCTACATTCTCGATCCGGGTGAGAGGCTGCAGGACTGGCTTAGAGCCCTCTACTCACTGTACCAAGGCGAGGAAACCCTATACATTATTGTATTATTGACTACTCGGCTTCGAAGACGCTGAGTGGAAAGAAAGTCATGCTCTCTGCGAGGGCACGCGCAGCAAAGCGTCTGGGTACTCACCCAGAAATGTAATTCAGTCCTGAAGAACTTGCAAATATTGGAACTCGTTGGAAGAATGCTTTGAAGAAAAAAATATAGTCATAACAAGAGGAGAACGCCCAGCGGTGCGTAAGAACGTTGCAGAGACAAAACATTCTAATCTAATATTGAATTGATCAACCGACTAAGTTCATCGTGCTGTAGCACTGCTGAGCACTGCTAATGAGATGTTAAGCATTGATAATCAATTTTCTATTAAACTGAACAATAAGAAACTATACTACCATGGAATGCGATGAACTTATCGACGAGGTGGTAGATGAAATGCACGAGATCCCCAGAGCCCAATGGAGGGGGTACCAGTTCCTCATCCTAAGCGCGGGGAACAGAAGACAGAGAACGGCCTGCATGTCTTCGAAAACGTGAGCGACTAGCCACGCTTGCTGCTGCTGGAGGATGTAGAAAGCACTTGGGAAAAAATTTTACTTCCGAGACATTAGACGGTATGGACGACGAAGCAATTGAAAGACTATAACCGTTATGAGATGCAGCTTGGTGCGGCTCTTACGAAGACTCTCGGTCGTACCGCGCCATACATCTACCCGAGGTTGGCGGGATTGTTCCTACCATTTTTCCAGGAAATGTACCAAAACTAATGGACGATCTGGAATCTGATCCATTTGTTGAACACGCGCTAATGAGTACCACATGCGAGCTGTACCACCGGTTTGGCATGTACTTAGTTGCACTTACAACAGCTTTGACTACCATGAAACATCTTCGATTTGGACATACATGCCCGAGACCAGAAGATGACGACGATGTCAGACAGTCCATCTGTAGCACCGGAGACGGAGACGCCACCAAATGAGACGCCTTCAGCTGAAGAGCGTCAAAAGAACCCTAATGAGAGGCCTTCGGCTGAGAAGCGTGAAAAGAACCCCAGAAAGGTAGCCGCAGGGCGAGCACGGGCCCGGCCTGAAAAGCCAAACAGAAAAAATTGTTGGCCGAACTCGATTCGGTGAAATCATTGGTCAAGCAGAGAGAGGCCGATAACGAAGAGAGGGACCAAAAAGAAATTCAAAAGGCACCTACTCCTCCTATCATCGAAGTGTGAGCCAACTGGACTCTTTATGTTGCTGGGGCTCTTGGAGTAGCAGGAGTTATTTGGAGGCAGCGGCTCTCGAAGTGTCGTAGCAAGGGCCTTTGGTGACTGTTGTTAACAAATTAGTTACATACCGAGACCCTTTCCATATGGAGTCAGTGTCAGACATGAGTACCCCTGATGGAAAGATGTTTGTCAATACGCTTTAGCACAGTGCTGTTGTCTCTGGCCTTGCCATTAGCTGCGGTCGCCTAGGCAAAATGGTCACAACGCGTGCCACACAAGAACTTGATTTCATATCCCGCGAATGATGGGCGTGGGCGTGGCCCTCGCGATGGCGACCAAGGACATGTTAATTAAACAGGGGATCATTCCAGCAGATATTATGAAGTAGAAATAGCCTCGATCGCAATGATGGTTGGGGGTGCTCTCGTAAATGCTCTTCTCTTCTCAGGTACTAACTTTCCCTTCTCAACTCTACGAAGCTCCATGGTCGTTGCGGAGCGTAAACGCCACGATAAGGTTATAGAACAGCTCTACGCGCCGCAGTCAGCGTGGTCTCAAAACAGGACAAAGCATCTGGACTGGATTAATGTTGGACTTCGTCGACAGGGGAACGCGGAGCGCACATTTCGCGGTGCCGATGCCGCCGTGCGCGAGTAAGCTCAGGTCAGGGGGAAAACTCTTAGTCCAACATTACCTGAACCTGTCCTAAGCGACTTCCCTATACCGTCGGATGGCCAAAAAGAACGCGAGATCGCCTTCATCCTCCTCGGGATATGTGTGACTGGACTGGTCGCCTATAAATTCGCCGAGTAATCCGAAAAGACTGTGCTGGACCTTCGTAAGAGCTCGTCGCCGTAATGGCAGGCTCGACATGAGTAGTGAGGCTCGAGTTATTTTTCCATGCCATTTATAGACATCGCTTGGATATATACATCACACATGATGGGTTTGCCCGAAGAGCTGTATTCCGCGATTGCTAGAGTTTGACTAATGTGCCTGCGTCGGCAAGATTTCTGGTCCGCTGACCACAGTATTGATGGATAGCCCACAAAAGAAACTAGCTTCCGCTGCCAAGGCCTCTGAAGGCACAGCTCGCGATTAGTTGCAAAAACAGGCAATCTGGCAGATTTTCCTACCATTCCAACGGCGTTTTCCACGGCTAAAATTTGATGTTGCTGCACCAAAGGAGGTCCATCAAGCTGACTTGCTCTTTAAACCACACGTCAAGATGGGCAAGCGCACCACGAAGTATGCCCTCACAGTGGTCGATGTCGCCAGCCGATTCAAAGCAGCTGAACTTTGGGCACAAAAGAATCCAAAGAGGTTGTAGATGCGCTAGGCAGTATCTCAAAACGGGGGCCTCTGAGGTGACCTAAACTGCTCCAGTTCGACCCTGGGCGGGAGTTCATGAGCACAGTCAAACAGCTGCTCGAGAAACATGGGGTTTCTGTCAGGCGTGGACGTGTGGACATCCATCGGGTCCAGGGGATGGTTGAGCGGTTGAATCGGACCCTGGCCAAGCGACTGTTCGGGCTCCAATGCGCCCAAGAGAAGCGCTCCCTTCTAGGCGTCCTGCTGAGTGCGTGAAGCTGTTACCCGCAGTCGTTTCAGCTTTGAACGGAGAGGTGATCCGACTCACTGGTAAACGGCCTTCAAGACAAAAACGATGACACAAAGGCCCTCCTTCACTGTTCCAGGCCGACCTGTTGATCAAAAACTTCCTTCTGGGGCTGGCTTGCGCTATTTGTATCACTCCGGCCAGGTGGAGGGTTGTCGCAGCCGCGTGACTGATCCAATGTGGTCCCTAGATGTGAATCGGCTTGGACGTTCGGTAGTTAAACCTGACGAGTCTGTGTTGGTCAGCCTTAGCCAACCTAATATTATCATTACTGTGGCCCCTGGAGTTGTCCAACCCGTCCACACTGAACTACTGAGTATGCTTTGGTTGGTAACCCCATAGGAGCTTAATATTGCACGCGGTACACCGGTTATTTCGCTGCTCCTTGAGATGCAGGGTGTGGTCGACCTTCAGGTTAATCCTGAGCCCCTTGGTCCTGGCGCTTGTAGACCACCAACTTCTTCTGGGTGGTTTTGCGGAGCTGCTACTCGGTGAGTTGTCTTCCTCGGAACCATACTCCGGGGGCAGACTACTCTTTCGAGCTGGCTGATATACTCCACTTTTGATACGGCAAGGTGGCGTGGTTTTACCACTCGCGGTGATCGTCGATGATCCAGACTTTTGGGGGGTTTTTGATGGTGTGACCCTGGCTCGAGTGAACTGGGAGGGCCTAACCAAGGCGCCATTCATCAGTCTAAATAGCCGAATAACCAAGGCAGCTGGTGAGCGCTTTTCTCATCTCCTGGCACGGAATTCTTTCTGGCTGCAGGCGGATAGCCTTTTTGAGGGTTTTGAGGGCTGGGCCTTTTGTCCTATGGTCTCTTCGACCCACTCGTGGTAGTTAGCCTTCTGACATAGCCAGCTGTGTGGCATCTCGCCACCAATCGGTGGTGGTTAACCCGCAGCAGATGACTTGGACATCCCTGTGTTCAAGACGTGGTGCAGAAGAATCTGAAGGTTGATGTGGGCATAGGCCTACATAGAGGCCCTTAAGTGAGTGTACTGGAGCTGGGAGCCATCGTAGTGTGTGAGGATGTGGTATTTCATTGCTGCTCCCAGCAGGGTGCCGCTTTGGCGGGTGTCCCGCACAAGGACGTTCACCCTGGTTTGTCACAAGTCTTCTGGTCAGCCGTTTTCAGTTAGCTTTGCTGGCCTGCGTGAATTTGCCGATGATGCTCCACCCCTGATTATGGCCTTCAGGGAGCCACACCTTGGTCTGTTTCTTAAAGGTGATGGTTGCTTCGTGTACCCTGAGGGACTTCACGAGGCTGGACTCTTTAAGGAAGGCAAGGAGCGGCGTTGGGGCCCATCCATTCTTTGCCAAATGCTTCCCAAAATACGCGAGGATGACAGGATGCAGTCTGCGAAATCCCACTCCTGCATCTCGGCAAAGCTTGTGCCGATGTGCCGTTGATGGCTACACGGCTTATGCGTTGGGTTGGGTGTCCGAAACGTTCAAAGTAGGGCTTAGCTTCGCCTTCTCCCTGAAAGGAGGCCGGGTAGCAGGCTTTCATGTCTGTGCTGGCGACGTCCCTCGTGTCGTAGTCCATCGTATTCCAGAGCCCTCCGCGGCCATGCTCGACGCAGGCCTGTGGATGTCGTCCGGCAGACTGGCTGGGGTTGGCTTCCAGCCATTCTTTTCTTTCGCCATGATGCTGGTCGCGTGATTCTCTCCTAACGCCCTTTCGACAAGTTCGGGATCACCCAGTTTGGTGCAGATTGCTTGAAGCCTCTCGTGAGCCTCCTGGGTCTTGGAGATGCGGCCTTCCTGTGGAACGAACAGGTCGACAACGAGCTGCTTGTCTTGGCCACTCGGCAGCCAGACAGCTAATGGCCCACCCTGGGTGGCTTACCGGATGGCCTGCCAGACATCGCCCTCATAGATGTGGACTTCTCTGCTTCGTGGTCTTTGGACCAGACGTGGCCGTTGTGGCAGATGAGCTCTACTTTACCTCTGCGACTAGACTGGTACTTCCCACTGTTGTATATATCCTCGCCGGCAATGTCCCGCAGGATGATTGCCCTTTGAAGAACCTTTTCCAGTTCAGCCACATCATCGACCGTAGCGCCAGTTTCATGCACACTCTCCTCCCACTCGTCTAGCTGCGGTCAGCCCCTGACCCCCCAAGGCTCCCTCGAAGCACTCCACGATTCTCTGGGCCAGAGAGTTGAGGTCGTCATCTCACAGCAGAGCGAGGTTGGCAGGGTTTGGGTCTCTGACGGGGTAAATCCCATACACAACCGCGGTTATAGGGTAGGCGTTCTGATAGAAGACGCTGTCGATTCCAGTCAAAGTGCTTGGTTTGGTATCCCTCGTGATCTTGATGACACCCTCCCCCTCTTTCTTCTCAGCCCTGACTGGGTTAAACTTGTCTTCAACAACCCAGTTGCCTTCGTTCCGCTGATGCAGGAACTTGATTCGGAGTAAGAACTCGTCCACCCCCCTCCCCCCAGGAAGCGCGGTGAGTAGCTTAGCCGCTCTCTCGTCCGACGTGCGAGCGTCCAAGTCCAGTATGTATACCGTTAGCGAGTGGGTCCTCCCCTTCCACCCGCCACGTGGAGAAGACTGCAGAGGCGCCATCGACATCAAACTCGTCTTTGGCATTGTTTAGAATCTCATCCCAGTGTTCAGCCTGGGGCTGGACCGGGCGAGTGACCTGATCATTTATGTCGATGATGGAGGCGGTTTTCAGTGTATTCCCTAATGGGTTCATCGAGAATATATCCAAGTTCATAGTTTGCAAGAATCTCGTTCATCAAGTCATCCATAGTAGGCATGTTGTTAGATGGGTATGTCCTTAACACGAGAATGTCTAAATGGGAGTTCGAACTACAAGAAATTGACTCAGTACCAAATCAAACTGTCTTTTGGATTTCTTCTTCAGGGCTATATTTTGGTGGCGAATTTTATCTCGCCCACAAGCCCGACAGACTTCTCTCCAAATCCCCTTACTGCAAGACCTACATGTCTACGCGGGGATTTTACTGCCTTTGCGGATTTTGGCTTGGTGGACTTTGCAGTATTCCCCAAGACAGCTTTTCCCGCAGATCTCTAGCTCACCCACTTTCAACTATGCACATTTATTATCACCCTTTATGCTGCAGTTCAATCACTAAAGGTGTACACACAGCAACACATATCTCTAAATGGAGCCCCAGGGCCGGTGAAGGTCGTGAATGTGAACGCCCGTTTGTGTACATGGATATTTAGCAAAAGTTTATGTAGCTGGACACCATATGGCTTGATGTGCAGCAGAAGTTAGCCGGAACAGGAGCTGGGGACCACCCTGGGGTGTGGAGAGGCTCCCAATAGGTTGTGTCACTCGCCCTCCTTGCTGCTAAACAGCAGAGTGTGGTTTTACTGATAGTACAGCGTAATGTAAAAAAGGAACACATACGATAGCATTTTTTATCCAAAAGATAAAATACAGCTTTTTGTTGGAAATTTTGTCAACAAATGTGTAAGCAAAAGATGAACTAATCTGCAAAACTTACGGAATGGATATATAATGCCTCTTGGTATTTCAACGAATTCTTCAGTAAGATGCAGACCAGAGTTATAGGGCGGTTTGGGCCATTGACACATTTCTTTGGTCTTTTTCCAAAAATGTTGACGAAATAAATGTTGTTTGGATATACGTTGCTCATATTTATATTTTTTTTATACTTTTTAATTCACGCCCTATTAAGATTTGAATAAACATTTCACATTAGATCTCCCTGTGTTTGTATCAAAAATATGCAAGATGCTACACAAGAATGCAAGTTGTGAGATTGATTGATTGCGTTGTGGTTTGTCTGGTAAATTGATTCTTTTGTCGGAAATAATGCAGGCTATTTTGTTTGATTTGTCTCCAGTAACGTGCCATTACTTCGACATTCTTTCAACCCATTTATCCCTGGTCGCCGGTTTACTAGTTTTCATCTACATTTATACACGAAAAAATCGTAAAATATATTATAAATATAGGAACCGCCTAAAAAACGGCCTATCCTGATGCCGTAAGAATTGGAACCACCTAAAAGACGTCCCGTAAGTGTTGGGAAGGCCTAAAGACGGTCAGCCTTGACGCCGTAAGTGTTGGGTCGGCCTAAATTAAAGCCTACCCTAACGCCTTAAGTATTGGGACCGCCTAAAAGACGGCCTACCTGACGTCGTAAGTATTTAACTATCGAAGCTTGTTTATAGCGAAGAGATGTCTTCTGGCATGAGCAGAGAAAGGTCACATCTGACAATCATGTCATACGCCACAACTCGCAGGACGTGCTCTCCTTGCAGCAGTCAATAATTTTTGGCCATGTAAATAAGTAGGCGTGCACTGGGTGGTCAGAGATGTAGATCACTCCTTTGCAGACAATAATTTTATAATATCTCTTAAGGGATATTTTTTAAACTGTACAACAGTTCCTTTGGTCTGAAGTTGAAAAAGCTTTCCTCTGAGGCACATATTTTAGTACGATATAGCGTAAGAGGCCACCTTCTGTTTCCCAGTGTGACAGGGCTTACCAGCTGGGGATTTGAACCAGCGATCTCTTGGTTTCGGAGTCCACGCCTCTACCAGAAGATTAAAGGGAAATTCCTCAGCTGGTAACCCCCGTTCACGCTTGTGCCAAGTTGTTGGGCTGGTATATATGGTTAAGTTCTACTATCTTTTCACGGGTAGTCACGAGGACATCGTGCTAGAAAAAAGTTATGGTGTGGCAGTTATGGGGTATTTAATGTTACAAGGTGGTATAGGTGGTTGGCTACCACCGAGGTCAGTGTAATTTCGAAGTAGAAGTCATGAAATACAAGGTACGTAATTCTAGGCAAGTAAATGTCGCGCTTACCTTTACGTGGTTATCTCCCCTGAATTATACTTGCCCATTCGTTCCCATACACTCAAATTGCTTTTGGGGGGCTTTAAAAGTAAGCAACATACAGGCTTGTAGTAGCGACTATAGGATCGTCGTTTTAAATTATACTGGACGTTTAACAAGTATCACCTTGTAAGCATGGTTTAAGATTCTCAGGTAATGGGCCCTGATTGATTTGTAGCCCACGAGCTGTTCCAGGCTCACTGACAACACAGGGTTCATTGAACTCCTAGATCATCGGACAAACCCTGTTTTCTCCCATTACGCCCACGTGTAGCGATCACTTTTGTAACAAAATGTACAAATGAAAATAAGGAGGTTTTTTTCTTCAAAATTTACTTCAAATGTGAGCATCCAACACAGCCTTGAAATATATATCACGTTAAACGTTTTCCTTTGAATTTTCCCGAAGTTCACTAAGTTGAAAAAGAAATTATTGCATTTTGCTGGTCAACTTTTATTATAAATCGACAATCTTAGCCATCTCTGACAATTCAGAGCCATGGGCGAAACAGAACAGCCAGCTTTCTGGCCTTTAGCCCGGTAAACACCTTTTGACGCAGGCATATGCGCAGACCTTAACTTGGCTTATGGAATCGGTCTAGAAATGGCGCAGACTTTATATCAGCTTATGGATTCGGTGCACAAATGAACATCTCTGTTTCACGAGACCAATCTATTGCATCCGAAGAATCTCTTTCAGTGGATATTGTAATTGAAGAGTTTTAGGCATATACACGCTATATCGCTTTCCAAACGGTATACATGTATATATGTATGTATATAGTCATTCGTGGGGATTTGTTGAGTAACCTTGCAAGTTGGCAAATATTTCAGTTTTAAAACTAATAATATACACTGTTCTTCACTGTCTGAGAGACACTGAGAAAGACAAAATGTGTACCCAGAAAACTTATAGGAATTTGTGCTCTCCGTGAACAGGCTACAAAAGGTTTAGCACGTGTAAGTTAAAAGCTATCATCTGGGTAATTAGACGTTCTGAGTGATTACCCCGGAAGAAACACTGGCCATGCTGAAGCACTCCATTATGACGTGACAAGTGGTAACATCCACTTCTTCTCGCACCTGATTTCCGCCAGATGGCGCCACTGTAAACCGTGAAATCGGCTTTGCAGCCTATAGGTACATCCGCTCCAAAAGATAGTGCGGAAATGGAAGGGATATTGGAAGACCCGTAATTACCTGAACGGCTCTTAGACGCGCATCCATACACCTGGCAGTGGTATCATCAACCGGCCTGATATTCCCTATCACGGCAACACAACTAACTCTATCGGGGTCTAAATTGGAGAGTTTTATGTAGAGCCATACCAACACTGTCCACCATAACCTAACAAAACAGGATCGTGGTATATCTGCACTATGATTATCGAAATTTACATGTTCCCAATTTCTAGGATTGCTTAGGAAGCGAGGAAGTATCAAGATTGCCAATGCTAAACTCTCAACCACAATTCTCTTCGCTGAAATTAGCAAGTAACCTTTCAAGGAACGGTTGCATTTGTAAGGTGTACTTACTTGTATTTGTAAGGTACTAAAGGTGTAACACCTTTAGTATCTTCTTTGTGAAAAACTCCTTCCTTTTTGGAACTGTTTTCTGCATTAACCTAACTCCAGAAATGTTATCGGTAATGCTTTGAAAATACATTGCTATGGCTGTACATAATTCAGCTTTTATAGCTTAAAAGCGTTAATTTTACCATTCGTATATTCTCAAAGCTATTTTTTTTTTCTTTTAAATACCCGTCGTTAAATGCTTAGATTACAATGGATCTTCTGCTGGGATTTCCACCTTTTCCTGAACAAATTGTAAAAGTATTCACGATTGGCATTCTAAATGAAAATCAATAAAAAAACAACTTGTTAGTTACGTGTTATTGTGAGAGCAGAGATATATATATACATCCCTCCTCTGCATGGTAATTGCGATCATCGGATAATTATTTTTATCCCAGACATGAATTATTCCGGTTGGCTGTAGAAACAAACCATCAATTTGTTTCCAACGTCTCCAGGGTTACAGCTTCATATCTAAGACTTCATGTTTTTTTATGGGTATGTTATTTGATATTGGAAGAGAAGCCCTACCCAAAACAGATGAGATTTAGGGCATGTAATAATCTTCGATCATTGCTAGTGGCTACGTCTGCGCATTGTAATTTATAACCTCGAATCAACAAGATCAAGATGTCAGTACAGTTTTTATCAAAACTCTTTCTAGAATCATCGGCAGACTATTACAGGACTTACAATTTGTATTCCCTTTATGGTTTTACTCTCTTTCCCTCTTTAGACTGCATGATCCGGGTTTTTAACAACTGCAATTTTCTACCACACCCCCATATTGCTAACTGTGAAGGATAAACGACTCTCATTTTCTACCACACTCCTATATTGCTCACGATGATGGGTAGAGGTACAAAAACACTAAAAAATAGCCTTACTATTTATGTAGTAATTTCACCAAAAAACACCCTCCAAAAACTGTATTCCCTAATTTTCCTTGGCCTAAATGACATACTGTCAAATAAAAAGATTCCTGGCCTACAACATATCCAAATATCATCAGGGGTTGACCACAATATTCTCAAAATAATACTTGGAATGCAGGTACTAGCGTCCTATCGCCATAGAATCAGAGTGTGGGGGTCACCTGCTCATTGGACGATATTTTTCTCTGTTTAATTGTAGCCATAAGTAATGGACTTTTTCTCAACCATTATTTGTCATAGTTGATACCTGCAAAATTACCTGGCAGTACTTAGACACACGTTCGTGTGAGTTCCTTTCAGTGGAACGTTGTCATCTGGTGATAAATGAACGAATACTCATTAATACTGGCTTCCTCTTTGGTCGTACGTGGGAAGGTCTATCAGCAACCCTCAGACGGTCGTGGGTTTCCTCCGGGATCTATCCGGTTTCCTCCCACCATAATGCTGGCCGCCGTCGAATAGGTGAAATATTTTTGAGTACGGCTTAAAACACTAATCAAATAAATAAATAAATAAATCTTAACACAGATATCATATGGTTCATTAGATGAACAATGTAATTTCTTGTTAACTGTATGATAGTCACCTGTACTAGCAGTAAGAGATTCCATAATTCTTCTTTGAAATCATGTATCCGAAAAATTCTGTCATGTAATAATGTACTAGTAATGTAATACCCACCGGGTAATGTAATAATAATTTCCGTGTCATGCAATATCGCCTCGTAAAGTGCAGACGGACAAATAAAAACTGGAGGTTATTTCAGCCGAGAGACCGTCCGGAATATGACTACAGTAATGCTGAAAGCGACTGCTTTGGATGCGCACACCCGTAACTCAAGTCGCAATGCTTGGAAGCAACTTACCGATGGTCCGGGGATTCCATAGGTCATTACCGCATGTCTGAAATTGTCTTTCAGATGATGCGTACTTTCTAGAAAAGTGATCTGTTAATTAACATGTTCATGTCATTTTACAGATCTCGACAATTATTCCGAGTGTGTTAAATTTTCGTCAGGTTTACTAACATTTCCTGGATATGCCGGTATACATATCCTTTCATCGGGCATTCTTAAGGCAAATTTTTTGGTTCCCGGGCTTCTTCTCCCAGGCATTGTCAAAGTGCGTGTTCAGAGGGCTAATATTTACATCTACATGTAAAGGATTGGGCCACTGAATTCAAGCACTTGCCAGCATATGATTTCGCCAATAAGTAGACTTATTCCAGAACACCCGTGCCCAAGCACAATTACAACTGTCACACGATCTGTCATACCTGTGGTGACAAAATGTAACATATATAGCCTGCATAAGTACCACACAAGACTGATGTCGTGTTTGACTGGTTGAATGTTGGATTAATTGCTTAATTTGTGGCCTAACTGGTCAGTTGTTTGGTTGATGATCAGTTAGTGGCTTGATTGATGAATTGGTGGCTTCATTGATGAATTGGTGTGGCTTGACTGATTAACTGGTTTGCGAATTGCTTAATCAGTGCAAAATGATTTCTTACGGACTGATTGAATGGTTCGCACTACAATGAAAACAATGAACCAGACGTTACAACTTCATTAATAACGAGTTATTTTCAGTCTCCTCATTTTTGCATTCGTGCAGTTTTCCCTCGGGTACAGCGTTACCAGTTTTCAAATCGATTTACACAATCATGGTCTATCAGACAATCTCGATTAAACAAGGACGCAGCAAGTCTGATAAGTATCCGTGTAAAATCCGCAGGTATTACAGTTTACAACTGTCGGTGAGATGTTTACCCAGTCTGGCAAGACGCGCCGATATAAGCTATGTTTATTATCTCACTACACTCTGTGTATGGCAACGCGCCATCTGGTGGCGAGAGCGGAACGCGACATCTGACAATCATCGCAAAAGTCACAATTCGAAGCACAAGTTGCTTCCACAGCCAATGGTCGTTTAGAATTCATATGTGCCGACACGCCCAAGATAAGTTCAGGGCCATATATCCTTTACCTTCGGTTGTCTGGCTTGGTTATTATTTGCTCGCCTTTGCGTTAACTTCAGTCGCATTTTACACATGACTGCGCTGTCTCCTTATACAAGGCGTCGGTCTCCAGGCTGACATGTTTACAGTGCTGTCTCACTGGAACAGCAGACATCAGACACGACACTTCAATCAGTCAGAGAGCGGAGTAGTAATTTGGTATCTGTCGCTTGTCTTGCTGAGCCCAAGTCAGAGGTGTTTGAAGCTGTCAAAGTTCAAAGATTTTTCTCCTTAGAAACTGGTTCTTACACAGAGCATGGCGCCGGCTGAATACGCCTAAACATGTAATACAATAAGGTCTATGAAATCAGGCGATATAATCTAAAAAGTTTGAGAGAAATTATTCAAGTTCACATTATGAGTTTTAACCATGTACTGGCACTATAGATTCTGTGTTCACTGAAGATGCTCTTGATGCCCGTGACGTTCGCCATGAAAACCACAAACCAGACTGATGACACCATACACGTGCACGCGAGTGTTCAAACGTTATTATTCCAGCATGAGCTGGACTTGAACTCACAACGACCGCTTTGGTGGGAGGCTTTCTGGGTCAATGCGCGTTGTTAGCGAGCTAACCGACTGAGCCACGTAGGGCCCCTGTGTTAAAAATCAAAGAATTTAATGCTCTATCTTGATGCAAAAGGAGTGTGAATTTTAATATATTTCAGCATGATACTACATGTACATGAAACTTTATCAACCTCTGGACAACCACGCTTAATGCAAGACAATCGGTTCCATGAGAATTAATGCAGAACAAACGGTTCCATGAGAATTAATGCAGGACAATCGGTTCCATGAGAATTAATGCAGGAAAATCGGTTCCATGAGAATTAATGCAGGACAATCGGTTCCATGAAAAACTTGCGTGAGACAGCCTCTGTATGTAAACAGAATCAGCACTGTGGTTTTACTCTTCACACTGTAGTCTGTGAGATGAGTAGCCAGCATCTCTCGAGGAGGCTGACACGCCCTTCAGAACTATGGCTGTTACATAAAGAACGCAAGGTTATTTAATGAGAAAACTATGACTCGTTAAATCATCTGAGTATATCTTTTATTTATTTAACACCTTCAGGTGACCTTAAAATGATTGTTGATCCGAATAATCCACATGTCTCGTTAAGATGATGGGAAAATTTAGGTTAAATAAGTAGGAGGTTATATGTGTAACAGGCACATCCTCTAATAAGAATGTTCAATTTGTCCTCAGAGAACATCTCTTCTGAAATACGAGTAACATCTGCCTGTCCCGCAGGCGCATCTCCCAAGAGCATCTACAGTATAGGTTAATTATCTAAATGAGGTAACTAATGATTAACAAAAACTGACAGAAGTAGTTCACAATCAGAAGGGATAACAAGCAGGCCTTTGTTCTCATCGCCAACCAGACTCATGTATTTTTAATACAACGACGTAAGAGCTCACATGTATGCATGAGTGTCTCGTTTAACGTCTTACCGCTATAACCTTCATTATCTTCGGCTCGCACTGTTTTCAATTTATTCACATGCTGCCTCTCGGCATGCAACCATTGTTGATCCAGTTTCAGTTACAGGTTAGACATTCATCTAGGTTTAAGTGTATATATACACAGGTGAGAACTCATTTGGCGTCTTTCTGGAGTTACATCTTCAAACACCCTGACATTCGCAGGTCAGGCAATTTATCGTGATCTGACATAGGTAATTACATCAGCATGCAATGCACTTGTAAGACAAATGTATATTACATGAAAATGTGCGTCACGTTTAGATTAACCAATCAGAACTAGACAAAGACTGCACGTACAAGTGATTCAGGTACGTTTACGCCATGTAGACCTGGTCGTGTTTTCTGTAACAACAATCCGAATGTGAATACGGCTTTGTAAGAAAACAGGTGCTCTAAAATAGGCAGGAGCTACTTCCTGTGCAAAAAAATAACATTCTTGAATACGTATGGAAAACTGACAGTTTTTGTGCAGTGAATATACTATTATGCTCCTTGCAATCTCTACGTGTACTGGATCAGGTATTTTGATGGATAACTTGTGATTTTGTTGTAACACATGGCCTCATAGAGGGAGATAACCTAATCACGAAGTCTGTGCTACGAAGGCCTGATTAAGGTATGAAAAGTGGAAAGCTATATGAATTATCATGGTGTGAGAATGAGCCAATAGTAGCTGAGAAAATTGACATAATAAAGAAAAATTCATTCCTTCATCAAAGTTATCAAAATCGCGTATTCTCCGCACAGTGTTTGTTTCCCTGAAGTGGGTTATGTATTTAGGTTGACATGAGAATTTACTGGCCCACATTTGTTTACGTTAATTTAGGTATGTCTGTCATGAATGTACACTGTGTTCTACACTGGAATCTATTCAGGCATGCAGTGTGAAACAGGCCCGTAGTGTGACCTGGGTTACGGGCAAACTACGGGCCTCTTTGTCGTTATCTCCGACGTCACTAATCATGACGACAAAGAGACCCATAATGTTACTTGGAATAGACTATGTTAATCTGCGATGTGACTAATCATAACGGCAAAGAGGCCCTATGTGACTAATGAAGACAACTAACAGGCTTCGGGCTTGAATTGGGATAGGCTACATGTATGTTAATCTGCGATGTGACTAATCATGACGATAAACAGGCCCTTAGTGTGACCTGGGTTAGGCTCAATCTCCGACGTGGAAATAATGTCACAAACAATATTTACAGGTGTCTACAATGAAAGAAAAGGAAACTAAAGTACTCGTGAACAATAAACCTTCTGCTAATCTTACATGTACCAATATGTTCAATATATAGGCCTATACATATGAATACACCCATGCATGACCATTTATTAACAAATGTTACAAGGGATAACGATGTATTAAACTTTTTTATTTCGATTTACTTAATTTTATTACATGTTTTTGTGTCTGAGATAGGCCTATATTCTCTCCTATCAAGTAAATCTTCACATTTTCCACATATTACCTTGTATTACACATGTCAACGCCGGTCGGAATCCTGACTGTGAGGAATCCATCATGTGTATGTGTATTCCAGACATTTTATTTACTTTCTCGAAATACAAACCTGAAGCGTTTGTGGTACAATGCTGGATCATTACCACTGACAAGAGGGTCGGTTCAGAAGACATGGGCTCGTGACAGAATCGCGGCCGGTGGTCGTTTGCCGGAGATACACGAGAGATAACTGCAGATGATTTTCAACTGGGAATGAGATCCCAGAGATAACTCGTTTCGAGTGTTCATCAAGTATTTCACCAGCCAATCAGTTTAGCTCCACGGTGTCAGCTGATCTGGGATAGTCGTTTGTCGCTATTGGGAAGATTTCCAGGATATCACATGGTGGACGGCAGGACTGACAGGGTACTAAACCGCCAATTATATATACACACAACACTTATTCCATACAGGAATTCACAATAAGCCTGTGCTTATCGGAAAAATGGAAACTTCTCATGTTTTTGATCTCGGAGGTCAGAGTAAAGAAAGAAGCAATGTTGTCCTGAACCAATCACTGGTTTTCACTCAAGTTAGTATGAGAAGTTGCTACCTAAAAGTGTCCGCCGGGAGTACGGATTATGTTTCACGCATTTCTGTTACAGTTTGACATCGTGTTACGTAGTGCATAGGCAGTGCAAATGTTTCTATATACCACATAGCGAATGGCTCATGAAAGATTTCCACACTTAAACACGATCCTTGCGTTTCGGGCTAACACACATGAAAGCAATAGAGGAGTTTCGAGTTTGAACTCTTTTGTCGCAGAAGGTAAAAGGAGTTCAGCTGTCTCATGTGACTTTTCAAAAATGTCAAACAATTTTGTTCACTTTAATTTAACGACCACCTATCTCTCTGTGTTAGGGGAGCGTTTTAAATTAAAAAATTTCCAGCTCCACAAATTTCCCTATTGTATATAGGCCCATGCTATAGTAAATGTAATCAGAAATAGTTGCCTAACATTTTTGACAGGTCACATAGCACAGTGGGGTTTTTCTTGCCTTAAGCGATAAGGGTTCAAACTCGAAACTCCCCTACTGACAACTATAGAATTGACTGTCCGAGTTTTGTTACTATGTTCCCTTTCAGAACGAAGAAGTGGCCTCGCCCAAACTTTGGCTGGGGTTTGGCAGAGTAGGCCCAATGCCCTTCACATGAAGAGAATGTAGGGTTTATTGAATATAGTGCACTTTTGACGGGACATGGTCACTGTCTGGATACTTGACGGCAAGATATACTACGAAAGTCGCCATAAAAGATCGTTTAGAATCTCTTTAAATGATTGATATGAGTGATATAAGCGATACAGTTGGCCAGTACTCTCATACTTGCATTACGGGCTGATGATACACACGTTAAATAAATGTGTTCTGCTGTTTGGCTTTGTCGGCTTTGTAAGAACCCTTTACTCAGCCGTACTGCATTACGTACTGCATTTGTGGGTTAATCCAAATCCACTGCAGCTCCTGTCAAGCTATATATACATAACAGTTCTATGCATAGATATTTATCATTCATAAATATTCAGAGAAGAAAAGGGGACAAGGTGTACAGGAAATAAGCGCAAATAGGTGTGTGTATATATGTGATAAGTAGCCTAATAACCGAGTTACTTGTATAACTGTGCACGTGATTGAATGTGACTCTTGACGGTGATGGTATGACGCGTAATGTGAATCAGTGAGAAGATATCTGTGTACAAAGATGGTATGAACGTCTTAAAAAGCTCAGTTTATTCGTATGAACGATACCGTGTTCTGATAGGGCAAATTGTGCTTCAGCATCACTTTATGTTAATACCTTCATGGAAATTATATGAATCTGCTCTTAATAGGTTCATTTCCTGTGTTTCCGGGCAGACATGATGAATTTGTGTTAATCATTATAGAGCACATAGATTGGTATTATAAAACACGACACATATGTTCTATGTAGTGTAAAGTGTCACGGAGGAGCAGGCTGCCAAAGATGGCGGAGCTCAAAGGATGTACCCATTAACCCCGGAGATTTCCGGTTATATCCGTAGATTAGTGAAGCGGTCCTCCTCATCTGGTTTCTCAGCATATGCCGTCTGCCGCCGTATAGATGTCAGGGCTGATCTAATGATGCTTCATGACGAAGACCTAAAGACATTTAGAGTAATGGCACATTTACCATGTCAATAACTAGTTTAAATGTCGTCAGCAGAGCCTCTGACGAACAAATTTAGTTCACTTTTAATCATACATTTATCAGCGTCTCTAACCAGGATACAAGTGATATGCAATGAACTGTATTTCTTATACACTAGGAAGAACAACCGTTCACTAGAAGGAAAGGCCCTCGTTTGCTTGGACGCCGGTTTAAGACTCGTTAAAGCCCTTGACCCATGACGTCATGGGTACCAATATACAGCTTGTTCAGCCTATAGTCACACTAAAGCTATATGGCGCATAGTCCGGCTAAGGATTATAGTCCGGCTAAGCGTTATAGTCCGGCTAATTATTATAGTCCGACAAAGGCTTAGAGTCCGGCTATGGCTTATTGTCCAACTAAGGCTTATAGTCCCGGTAAGGATGATAGTCCAGCTAAGGCTCATAGTCCATCTAAGGCTTATAGTCGCTAAGGCTTATTGTCCGGTTAAGGCTCATAGTCCTGCTAAGGCTTATAGCCTGGGTACGGCTTATAGTCCGGCTAAGACTCATATTCCGGCTAAGGCTTACAGCCTGGCTAAGGTCTATCTTCCGGCTATGGTTTATAGTCCGGATAAGGCTTATAGTCTGGCTAAGGTTCATAGTCCGGTTAAGGCTGAGGATCGTAATCCGACTAAGGTTCATAGTTTAAAATTACTATTAATGTCTAAATATCAGAAAAAGATATTAATTTCTTCTTCATTTTCGTTATAGACACATCTTGTAAACAAGGAGCGACATCTTTCGTACCATAGACAGTTGAGCCGAGACAACAGCAACGGGTGGGTTTTAGTGGATTGTAAAGTTAGAAAAGACCTTCATGTACTGAAAGAATCTGATGTATTCGTATTTTTCTCCAATCAAGAAATAAATTTTCGAAAATGGGACATATAACACCTTTAAAGCCGAATTTGTTTTCTTGTTTTTGTGGAAAATGACTAAGGATTTCAGGCTAACTTTCAGCATCTAAGACAAAAGACTTTAGTCGATAGCTAAATATTTTCTTTGTCAAAAGGACCACACAGAACTGCTAGCCGGCTAACGGACTTTGCCGTCTGAGCTTAGCCTTCATACTTTTGTGAAAAAGGGCCAGGCTAAGGCTTTTATTCTGTCTAAGGCTTACAGCCCGGTTGAGGCTTATAGTCATATTCCTGTTATTGAAGCTTATATCACGCCAGTATACCACGGGATACATATGTCAGAGTTTGACCTATTCGATTAACACTAACTTTGTCCAAAAACATAACGATGAACAATTTAAATCCGTTATGTTGTAGAGTAGAGGCAGGCAGCATGGTATCGCAGAAATATTCCATATAGTCAATGGTACTGATGAAATCTTCTGAGAAACTATAACGCTGATCTTGGCTTTAAAAAAGTGCGGAAATTCAGTTTCTGGAAACTTTCACTGTGCAATTTGGTTTCTCTTTAGGGCACGAGAACTTTCTTGACACGCTTTAGGGCACGAGAACTTTCTTGACACGCTTTAGGGCACGAGAACTTTCTTGACACGCTTTAGGGCACGAGAACTTTCTTGACACTTACATCAGTTTTAAAGGAGTACATGTGCTCTGAATGGCTGTCACTGGAAACAGGAAGTCTGCTGTTTAGGGTGCAAACCTGAGTTACCGGTAATCTGATGTCAGCAGTAACGACAGTTCAGCCCTGTTCATAAATGGCTTGTCTTACATAACAGGGCTAGGCTTACACAAAATTATAACACTCAGCATGGATTCTGTTTCCATTTAATTAGAATGCAGCGTCAGATTACACAAGGCTACCGCAACCACCATTCTCAAAAGTGGGACGGACAAAATGATAAAAAAAAAGTGTGAGACAATGACCCCCATATAAACTGGAACCATCTCACATGAAGGGACATGACTGTTGGCGAAAAGGTCTTGTCAAGTATAGGATAAAATGGTACCGTAGGATTATGTGTAATCCCTGGTCGTCCGTATGGCGAGTTCTCTAGTTGTATGTAGGTAATGTAGGCCTGCACCCAACGCGCGACGATGGTTTCTGTCCACTTGTTATACAATCTAGCTGAAGCGAGTTGTTGAGGAGTTAGGTTATCAGAGTACACGGACGTGTTTCCGCTGAGGGTTACGACATTACGGGCCCTAAGGCAGCGGTAACTACCCGTGTTCAACGAACATACTGTTTTCTTCGTTATTAAAAATGTGTGCGAGCATCTGACCTAGTTTTATGCAGCCACATCCGGTCTCCATGCCGCCATATTTACCAGTATCACTTTCATTCGCACTCTACCTGATGTAGGAAGTGTGCTCATATCAGGTTGCGGCACATGCAATTAAATCCGATGTTAAGCCAGATTAAATGCGAAATCACTTGAGGTGGCTTACCTGCTACTCTGTGCTGGACAGGAAATCTTAATCTTTAGCATACATTAAAAAAATTGAGATAGTTTGACACATGGTATGTTCGGGAGTTGGTGCAGCTGTGGACCTGACGGATGCGGCCACGCGGGTGAAATCGCACGTGGTCTCCAGTAACAACCATGAAGAAATACGTAGGCCGAGGAAGTATCTCATTTTATCCGTCTCATTATACGGACAAAACAATGAGACCCTAAATCGGTGACGCTCAAGGCGGGTTTAAAATTTGTAATTGAAATGTAGTTTTTAGTAGGAAGTCAGGGACTGGCATATTGATCGCCTCTTACAGCTAAGCGTCGAAGCAGACAACTGAACACCAGCCATCAATCGTGATTGACAATCTGGGTCTATACTCACAACACAAACCACTAAAGGGCTAAAAAAAATTAGAGAGATTCACACTGAGAACCAACCAATAGTTTTCAACCATGTCGGAAAGAGGCAAGGAATGCTAGTGAGGAATGAATTAGATCAGTGTCCAAATCGTGTACCATGATAGTTCGAAAGCATTCGTTGATCAAAATATTATTTTATCTGCTGTTTGATTACAACTGTAGCCAACTGGGTGGTCGTGTTCAGTATAATGAATATTAGACACAATTATGAATAAGACACCTGTACTAAGTAGAATGCCCGCGATTCTACACGCTCCGTCCTTATATCTGGTGAGATATGTGCACATGACATATGCAGCACCTTGTGGTATACCGCTGCGAGTACATGCGTATTGGGATAATTCACCATGTCTCTTACCGTAAAGTCAGCAACCAGTAAACTGTTGTGGCGCACAGATACAAGACCAGGTAAGATGTGCCATCTGGAGAATCCGGACTTTAAATCCACACGTGGCAAATATTTTCATATACATGCCGTCTGGTTAACGAAAAGTATTGAGTATCCCATAAAGACTTATGCATATAGTCGTATTCATACGACAGCAGGTACAGATATTCCAAAAGGAAGCAATTTGTACCCATCTGAATACCTATACACTGCTGGATACATGTAACTGATTTCCCTCAATTTCGCATGAATGTAGACGTTACTGAATTCAGTGAGAAATTCAAGAAACTTTTACATGGCGCATGTCAGTTTGACGCACGAAGGTGGATCGACCATGGAGTTTCGTAAACGGACAGCGGCAAACGTACACTTTCTCTGCTCTTTGGCTATACTGCTCGGTTTAAATCATCGCCACAATTAGGAATCCAAGAACTGACATTTTGAACGTAGAGCAAAAGTGTTTTATATATTTTTATTTGATGCTTTCGCTGTTATGCAGAGTATTCAGAGCTTAGCGCAAACTATGAAAGCGTTTTAATGATGAATGATGATTACCGAACCAATCAAGTGCAAACTTATTAGCACCACTAGTGCATGATGGAAGCCGATGTAAACATTATCACGTGTGTTCGGCCGGGTCGAAAGGTCACACGTGCATCTAGTGCAAGAGCATTTGAAGTGGAGAATGCACTTTGGCAAACAGTTCTTGTTATTTAGTTACAGTGGATCGTAAAAGACCGAGACTCATTTAACCAAGTCGAGATATCTAGATACATCATTAGTAACTTTAACATGGTGGCATGGTTATTTTTGAGATTTACTTAACAAGAAAGCACGACACAAATGTCGCCAGAAAAACTTACTTTAGTCCCTGAATATGTAGCAGTTCTTTAACCCCATCTAATGGAAATTAACAAAAAATTACATGTGGATAATGTCAGCTCTAGCAACGAAACGTGTGTCGAAATTAACAGCTGGCATGCTACAGTTGAACAGGTGGGATTCCTCGGTTTGGCACGGATGTATGCATCATTGTAAAAACTTGCTACCTAGCGAATATGACCATACCTCAGTTAAAACACACACACACACACACACACACACAAAATTACTATACACTTGGTGACGGACAAGGGGTTTAAACATTGACAATTTCAAGTAAATGAAAAAAAAATGAAAAAAAAAAATGGTAAAATAAGCGATAATTTGTTATGCTTGGTAAAAGTAAACAGATATAAATTCCTGACAGTAAACTGGTATCTAACATCTTACAGTTAATCTGTAGGATTACAAAAATGTGTGGTCCGAACATTTGGGATCTGGCAACAATTAATACTGTACGGAAATGTGTTGGAATGAGTACGTGACAGGTGACATTTTAAGGCTGGCAGATTTCCTCCTATTTAGCCCAGGTGTGCAAATGTCTGTAAACGTGGTGACAATGAGCCATCCAGAGCGGACCAAAGGTATTCAGACTTCACAGTGATAAAACAGAAAATAGTCTAGCAGCCTAGTTGATGACTGTTTAACCCAAATCTGTCATCCTGAGCAAAACACTTGAAGCTAAAACATGTGCAAAGGAACGTGATGAATCCGATATTCTTAAGAATCAGTTGATATGAGAGTAGGTATTAACTCAATGTTCCCGAGTCATCATTAGTTCAACTTGAGCAATCCGTTTTCTGGCTTTAAGGAAATATCATCTGCTATCCTCATGGTAATTCCGCCATTTGAATCGGATCATTTACTTTAGTTACAGACCGCTAGGAGGTTATACAGCATCTATTACTGCATTTAACATTGGAAATGGCTATGGGCCTGGAAGCCTTGGGAAACAAAACGCCGTTCTATATCAGTTAGAGTGTATATTTGATTGACGTGACTTAGTTCAAGAATGCTCTGAAACGCTTCCATTATATAAATGGAGCTATTTTTTCTCGCCCGCCGATGAAACGAAGCGATGAAATGATACTGCGACCATAGCACGATTCTGTGAAGCGAGGAAATGTGTTATCGCCTTTATGCCATCGCATAAAGTTAATTACAATTTATCAGAGGTCACTGGTCTATAATTAACCAGTACTCAAAAAGAAGAAAATTGTACATTGATCGACAAATAACTGTCAAGTTACAACTAAAGCTAGTTAAAGAACGAATCACCGCATAGTAAGCGGTTTATGTGGCGATATACAAACAGTTATGATCATGTAAGAGACGGCTGTTTAGATGCACGTAAGTACAGAATACAATAACTGATAGAAAGTCCATACATAAATGAACAATACTGAAGAAACAGTTATATAGCATATAACTCAGTCTTGGTAAATGTTTCATATGGAGGAACCAACAGCTATCAAGAAACGATTATGTATCTATAGACGGTATCGTGTGAGTTTTTGATGAGGATGTACAAAATGGTCACCAAGAGACAGTAACGTGCCTTTATGACAAAGGGCAGAGTTGAAAGGTCGTGCATATATGGCGTATCCTCATGTCGCTGTGTATAGCATGCCATACTAGACACTGGAGGGTGTCAGTCTGTGCACCCCAAGTTGCTGATCCAAAAGCATACTCCAGTAAACCCCTGGAGCCTGAGGTACTTACATTCCACATTAAACGCCTGCACTCTAAGGTTCTTACGTTCCACATTAAACGCATACACTCTGGAGTTCAAATATTCCATATTAAACGCCTGCACCCTAACGTTCTTACATTTTACATTAAGCGCCTCCATCCGAAGATTCTTACATTCCGCATTAAACGCCTGCACTCTAAAGTTCTTACATTCTACATTAAACGCCTGCAGTCTGGTGTTCTTCATTCTTCATTTAAAGCCTGCACTCTAAGGTTTTTACAGTCTGCATTAAACGGTTGCATTCTGGTGTTCTTCATTCTACATAAAACGCCTGCACTCTAAGGTTCTTCCATTCTATATTAAAGACCTGCACCCTAAGGTTCTTACATTCTACATTAAGCACCTACACCCTAAGGTTCTTACATTCCACAATTAAAGCCTGTACTCTAGGATGATTCTTACATTCCACATTAAACGCCTGCACTCTACGGTTCTTACATTCTTCATTAAACGATTGCACCCTAAGGTTTATACATTCTTCATTAAACGTTCTTCATACTACATTAAAAGCATGCACTCTAAGGCTCTTGCATTCCACGTCTGTGCTCTAAGGTTCTTACTTGACGTTTGGATGACTGTGTGTTTACAAGAGTCTCAACCACAGAGTCGTGCAGATGAACACACATTGGTCAATCGTAAGGCCATATTTCACTACTCAGTTACAGGTTATAAGTGAAATATTCTTGAGTACGGTGTAAAACACCAATCAAATAAATAAATCAATCAATTACAGATAAAACGATCGACAAACCGTTATTTGCATGCATAAAGTTATGAAAACTGCATTCATCTCCTCTGCAAATGGAAAACACTGAACAAAAATAGACCGCCACACACGGCCATGTTAAACAAGTCATTGTTTTTTAGACATCGCGACCTTTCATGGCTTAGGTGACCTTTCACGGCTTGGGTGACCTTTCATGGATTGGGTGATCCTTCAAAGCTTGGGTGCTTCACGTTGCGCATCTTCGGTGGCCGCCTCATTGTGACACCTCTCGCATCTGGATTTCTTACTGAGATGTCAACAGAGGCGGGAATCTCATCCAGCAGGTCACGCGTGTAGCCCCCCAGTCTCACCGAGCACATGTTTCCCTGTAGCCATGCCCAATGGTGATACCTAGAGGGTGGCTGATTGACATCCCTGCCCTGAGGAACGAGGGCCGGGTCATCCACTCTGTATTTGACAACATTTATCCTCTGATGACCTGAAGGCACAATTTCTTCCTCTTTTGTCACCATTTTAACTTCAAGACTACTGATATTGTATAATGAAAGAAAATGAGCAAGCCAAATAGTTTCCGTTTTCAACTAGAATAACATTACAGGCACATGATGAACACAAAGAGCTGTGGGTTAAAGTCTGTCAAACTTTCTCTCTCTCTCTCTCTCTTTTTATTATTATTATTATTTTTTGTTTTGTTTTGTTTTTCTCTTTTGTAGCTGTTGTCTTTAGGACAATGTGCATGGAACCGTCCACTAAAAAACACATGGTTAAGTCATGACATTCGGAACACCTTTGAAAGCTATGCAGAATATTGTTAATAACCTGCATGAAAATCGTCTTTATATTTTTCTAGCATTTTTCGATTCAAAATAAAACTTTCACCACAACATACTTCATAATCGTCATTGGAAATGTCACTTTACCGTTGAAACCAGTGGCTCTTGGCTAACTTGAGATCGGTCTAGTTGTGCAACCTAGAAATTCTGTCAATTGTCAGTTTCAGTTGTTAAAGGTTAAAGTCACTTTTACAAAACGATTTCGTGCAAAAGATTTTAATTTCGTGAAATATTCTCAAGCATGCATAACTAGCAGGAGCAGCCATAATGTCGGTGGGTCATCGTTGACGGGACGGAATACTCTAATGCTGAATAGATGAGTAGTTAACTTCAGTATCCCTGCGCCCTTTCCCGTTTACATTGTTTCCATGCTAGTGTTTGTTTCCTGTGATGACCACACAGCATTTTGAGTAATTCTAGACAAATGACGCCTAATAAGTAGGAATTACAAACACTGCATTTTTTATATCTAATTTGGGTCAAGCCATCGTGTCAGGGGCGTGTAAGTTGTTACTTTTTATGCATTTACAGTTACTGTAGAATAAAACCCCAACTGACAAGGAGTCGGATTTCACCGGTAACGTGTGACCATTTGGCAAGCAACGACCTGTCATCGCTGCTCTGATTTTACTCTGTGCTGTAGACTTTTACATTCCAGTCACTAAAACGGAAACATTCCACATGCGATGTCGTTCCAAAGATGTAATCTGGTGGAATATTGGTATTTTCGAATGGTGCGCCGTGGTCGTCTGCAGAGAAGTGTCGAATGGTGCGCCTTGGTCGTCTGCAGAGGAGTGTCGAATGGTGCGCCCTGGTCGTTTTCAGAAGAGTGTCGAATGGTGCGCCGTGGTCGTCTGCAGAGGAGTGTCGATTTCATAGGGTTGGTATGCTTTGACGCAAACAACATTTGTGTGTTTTTTTTTACGTCGATTCTTTTTGCTCTTTTCTTTATTCAGCCACATTAACTGTTGGTAATCGTTGTCTAAGAAACTAGATTAAGAGAATATCGAACAGTGAGAACCATGAACAGGTATTTCAAAATATTTATCAATATTGCACAACTAAAATAAGTCGTAGACACGTGCATGTATAAAATGGTACGCTGAATTCGCGGCCCGTGTGAGCAAGGGGTTTTGGCGTGTTAAAGCACGTGCAAGCACCTGGCAGAGTGGAGGTCATAATTTGACCTACACGCACGTGCCCACGTGTTAAAACCGGAAGTACCTCGTGTACGACCAGATTGTGAATACTTTGGGATGCCTTGGGTAGCAAGGTGACCTGCGAAAGACATCAAGCCATAAGCTGGCGGTCCATAACTTCACATATTTTTATGTGATCGTTGCGCAAAACTCTTGCCTTTGCTGTTTTTGTAATAAATTATTCGACTGATGTTTCACGCCGTATTTCATTCAGAAAATTGAAAAGAAGACTTAGCCTGTCTATACATGTAGTTAATAACTCTGAAGTGACAGCGAACATGTTTCGTACATGCTATACATGTACTTGAGTATTTGCTACATTCATCTAGCCAACGAGCTTCCACGTGTACACAGATCGCCTCCGTGGCGTGGGGTTTAGATGTCAGTGAAGTTAGCTCGCAGTTCCAGGTTTCCGGTTCGATATCCAGAGGTGAAGTTAGCTCCCAGTTCACAGTTCCTACCAGATGTCAGAGAAGATAGCTCAAAGTTCCAGGTTTCCGGTTCGATATTCACATATGAGGTTAACTCCACAGTTCCTACCAGAGCGTCCGTCTCCAGGTGGGGAGATCCGGGATCGGTCCCACGTTAACTCCACAGTTCCTACCAGAGCGTCCGTCTCCAGGTGGGGAGATCCGGGATCGGTCCCACGTTAACTCCACAGTTCCTACCAGAGCGCCCGTCTCCAGGTGGGGAGATCCGGGATCAATCCCACGCCGTACTAAAGACGAATAATGATTCTTCTTCCTGCCTCGCTTTGGCGCTCAGCACAGGGAGGCTCGAGCAAGGAACCTGGACCGGTCGGTCACTATAATGTGAATGGGTGGGGTGTCATGTCTGGTGTCTTTGGCATGATGATACTGTGGCCGTATGACACAGTATATACACAATATGGACTCCTCTTCAAATAGCTGAAAAATTGTTAAGTACGGGGTAAGGCCCTAAGCATACATACATACATATATACATGTATATAGGCTTTCATCAGATATACGAATGTCTTCTCTATCTCGGTGAGAAAGGAGAAAAACCTTGTCTATTTGAGCGTGTTCGCTTCAGAGCCTCGATACCATCTCTGACCTCCATCCATATATGTGAATGAGATGATGCACATCGGAGATGAATTACAAAAGGTCTTTCCTTTGGAATAAATTAACCATGTCCCATGTTTTGTTCGTCGTTACACAGTTACCCTTATAGAGGCTGCTTATACGTGTACATGTAGATTCTATGCAGAAACCCTGGCTGTCTTTGTTAAACCGCCCTGCAGGCATGGCTGCTAAAATTATAGTCTGTATATAAACGTTCAACCTAGGGCTGTTGGCTCTTCAAAAGAAGTTTGTTTCATGGGATATATCCAACCCTAAGATGAGATAATTCAGCACTCAGCGAAAAGCTGAATGAGTAACAGGATCATTTAGTAATTAATGCCCGCCGTGAACCAAACCAATATTTATTATATTATGTTTATGGTGTTCGCTACATACAGGAGCTAGGGATGCAGGCAAAGTTGTGAAAATAGTTACATATACTCGCATAGCCTTTGTTTAGCTGTCCGGGGAGTTCGAATCCAACCTCGCAACTCAATTTATCTGGTAAATGACATAACTTTATGCATTTTAACCTGATTAACGTCAGTTCCGCAAACACTTACGAAAATATAACGTATTATACTTCGCAGGTTTTGCTAAAGTAGCCTCGGTTCCAATCAAAATATGTGTGGCTCTGCGTTATGTCTACCTGCCGTAATCCTTACCGCCCTCGAGCAAGGATCTAGTGAAAGCATAATCAATATTCTAACAGATCAAAGACAACCAACTAGCTCATTGGTTATCCGGCTGCCATCTAGATACGGAATACTGTAGCACTCCTGGTATCATTTCGTCTAAAATTTGTAAAGCAAATTGAATGTATGCGTGAACTGGAAAAAAATTTGAGCGCGGATTTTGTGATGTTACACTACGATATCAACCAAGCTTGCGCTTACAGCTTCAAATTTTAGAGCCAAACACATAAGCCATTAGAAATACTTCAACCCTTCCATGAAGGACGACCAAGGGGAAATAAAAAAAACGTCTCACCCTTGGACACGTACTATGTACCTGTAGAGCTCATCTCTATTCGAAGCATGGGTACTTTTTGAAGACAATCGGATTGCTGATATAGGCCAAGCAAACGCAGCTCCCGTGAGGACACGCGACACCGCCATGCACCTTGCCAAGGAACCAACAACTGTTCTGGCGCTCCTGATGTTCACTGAGAACTGACTATACAAATAAGACTCCAAATCCCACGTCAGATCATCCACTTTTGAGTGTATTCTTAGATTGGGATTATTGCCTTCGTCTGGCAAAGAATTGGCGAGTAAGCGATTATGTAAATGGGACACCCAAACCAGAACGGTTTCTGAAAATTCGATTTATTTTGCCTAATTTACATTAATTACAAAATATTACATCTTTGACACTCTCTGACGTGTGGCATTTTCCACGGTGGGCCTATTCCACAAACTCATTGGACGTACACGTCAGCACTATTTAGCTTCACCCCATGACATAATGTACAATTTAAATGTATAAGGTGATGTGGCAACCATCAGTCAAGTACCAAAATAACAATCTATACAGGTAACAGGATAATTAATCTGGCTGTCATTTATAACAAATAAAGCACATAGCAGGTTCATTGTATTGCGTATGGAGAGCAGTACTTTACTGTGACCAACTCAAGCGTAGAGCCTAGAAAAAAACTGAAGGACAAAAAAATTACTTGTGGTATAATTCTAATATCGATATTCACACTCTATGTTCATCCATCTAGTGTAGACAGGCTTGGTCGGAAACGATTCAGTGGTCGGATTGAAGGGAACAAATACAAACTGGTGGAAACCTCAGGCTTTTGTGTGGCTTTGGTATTCAAAAGAACGGACGGCATCAGCCACCACAGAAATCTTCTCAAAACAAAAGTGCAGATGATACAGCTCTAAGGCGCTCCAAGGATAATCAATACTGTAGGCCATGCAAACCTTAAAATAAGACTTAAAAAAGTTCTGGTGGTATATACACGTTTATGAAGGCTAGAGATTCCGAACTTGTCATATGCAAAATGCAACAGGTAAATGCTTCGTAAACAGCTTGGAATTACTTTTGGATGAGATACAAATCCAACCAAACTATAGAATACGGGGACCAGCTTGATCCTTGTATGAATAAATGCCTTGTTCTAGACAAACTTAAAAAAGAAAATGTATAAAAACGTATGAAATGTCATAAAATAACAAAAGCCTTAAACAACAACAAAATTGCAAAATTACTGAAGGTAACTTGTTCAAGACACGAAAGATTAATTTTTTCATAAAGAGAAATAGTATGATATTTGTTTTTTTTTTTATTACTAAGCCCTGATTGAACACTTGTGGAAGCACCAATGGACAAGTCTAAAATGTCAACGACAAAATGAAATCAAAGACTAAAAGGTTAAATGGCAACTCAAGCACTTCTTTTCCTTCAATGACTACTACATACATGAAAATGTTGAAAAGCCGTATCTCACAATCGGTTGAAATATCTTTCTGACATCATGTTTGAATGAGCTAAACTTCCTTCCAAAATTACTGAATACTTATTAATATTAATAAATGATCTCTATCAGCAGATTTTGTTTTGTGGTGAAAATTTCTGCGGGACATATTGATGAAAATGCCCACACAACCTGTAGCAGGACAGCTGATTAATCAGGTTCATTAAACAATCATGTGCATTATGAAACTTATCCATCAGTATGGAAATGCTCTGGAAGCACACTGTAAGTCTGTAACATAAAACTGAACAACCTGAAAAATTCAGCATCATGTGTATCTTCTGATGATTACATCTACGCAAGGCATGAGTTTAACCTGAAAAAATAATAAAAATGGACGACAAAATATTTTCCCAACTTTTCAACGCAATATACACTGACTCTGTGAGCTTTTTTTACACACCTTGCCACAAACTTGAGGACTATGTATAATCCGTAATGCTGGCACCGTTTTATACACTGTAGGTCATGGGATAACCTGAACAGCCAATGCCACACAGGTGTCAGTTCCTCAAAACCCATGAAAATAGGCCAACAAAATAAAATTAAACTAAGATGCAAAAATGATGCTGCAAGCAATACGTGTTCAATGATTAACAAAGAAGAGACAAAAAAGACCCCTCCAACCTTAGAGGATGAGGACATCACAGGGCATTTACAAGTTAACATTAACAATCAAAGATCAACAAACAATAATAAACATATATATAGATATATATATATATGTATAGATACATATTTTGATGTGCCTTGTACGTATGTAAATGGCAGTATAGAGACATAACATCCGTGTATAGTCCCGTGAAGGGTGGACATCTGGGCTACATGTGCAATCCAGACATCCATGCCGCTAGCATTAAATAACTTGGACTGACAACAGCAAATGGACTGGAAGTGACATGTGAGTCCGCCAATGGCCACTGGCAGAAAGGTTTTTCTCCAAATAAAATACCTGTGTTAAAGCAAAAAAAAAATTCAGACCCAACAAAAAGTATTTCACCTAAATGATTTAAAATCAGATATTTATAACAAAATGCTGAATAAAATTTTGCAGAAAGAAAAAATTAAGGAAAAATAATCAATCCACTTTGAAATAATTAAACTGTGTGTCAAGAGTGAAATTCAGCTGGTCATGTCGTTTCTGAACGGTGTACATGTACTTATAGTGGAAGCAAATAAACATAAATGCAGCTATCATGGGTCAAGTTACATTTCCTTCTAGGATTTCACTACAGATGTAGTAACAATGTGTGGTATGGTCAGTCCATTTGTATATACAAAGAACATATTCTTGCATAATAAACAGAGCAGAGGTCAATGTCAGATTTTGGTCAGCATATTGCAACACTGATGTAGTAAATGATCCAAATGGTAAAAAACCAGCACGGTGTAATCAAGACACTTTGTCTGTAACACAAGCACACTGCAATATTGCCAAGGTTTATTGACCCTCCAAAATAGAATTCAATATTGCATGTGACTTGTTCTTGACAAGCACTATGTCAAGCCTCGAAACAAAAACAGTCACACTGCAATATTTATATTACCTAAGGTAGAAGCAATACATACCCAGGCTAGAACCTGGCATCAGTGCACTGTTACATTGCCGCAGACAGGCACAGGATTAGTATTCTGGCAGCACCAAATGTCAGGGCCAGCACAATGCAAAGGCACATCTATCCGTTAGGGCATGTATACAACTGTGGCCACACAGTACACACATACTAAATAAAATATTACTAACAATGATGTGTATCATACAACAGTTGCTGACAAGTTGTACATGTATCCTCCAGTTGTCCACACCAGAACATTAGGCAGTGTCTGCCACCATCACTAAGTCAGTTACAATTCACACGGGAGGACAATGTCTGGGATAGCACAACTCTTCAGCGTTTGACTAACATAGTTTGTCATACTACCGCTGTCACTTATAGCCTCCAATATACTGGACATCTTCCAATATCTTGGCCCCACTCCAATAACTAACAGCACCTTGCTCCATCATGTTCATCTTACAGGCACTTTGTATAAATCCTACACCGAGTCTCAATGCAGAATTCTTCACGAACATCCTTCTGTCCCTCGTCCTTGTTCAGATGGCTACAGCTCCAGCACAGTTGATATCCACATCTTGTTCCATAGTACTTTATGCAAGATGACACGAAAAGCACAATCTATTACTGTAAGGTTCAAGTTCTCACCTACAGTTCAGCATATCATGTCTTCCCTGGAAATTCAGACGGGACCAATGGCCTTATAATAACAACAAATGCACCAGTGTTGAAAGTGAGTAGCCAGGGCATAGCAAGATCACCCAACAGTCAGTCAGTCTGTATGTTGTTTGCCCGGGCCACCTTTAGGGTTGTACAGCCTCCGTTGGCAAACTGTGCTATACATCTGACAAGTTACCATCCCCACTGTCTGAGGAGGTGTCTTGGGACAAGGAGGAATAGTTGCTGTCTGCTGACGTTGTGCTGGTGGGACTTTCTAGTGGCTCCAGATCCAGGTACTCCTGCAGACACACATAACACACATGCTGACTACTGTGCGTACCAAACACAGATGAACTGATGACTGACAAAACTATTTCCGATAATTTATACTATAAGAAACAATGATCACAAGAAACAGCACTGGCCCAAACTGAGTTTTACCTCTACTGTAAATTCAGTCCATGCACATTCAAGATTCAGATTATATTTTTAATTAAATGTGCAATATAGCAGCTAGCATCTTCAAAACAGGTCAACTTATAAATCATTATTTTCCAAGTTACTACAAAATCCAAAGATAACAAAATGAGGAAAGAATACATTTCCAGGAATTCTTCCTTGGGTGAATGAGACTGTAACTTACCTCTCTTAAGGATGACATAAGGATTTTGTCCGACTCTTGGACCAGTTCCTCAAAGCTTGGTCTGCCAGCAGGACACTGTTCCCAACACTTCTGCATAATGTTATACCTGAGTCAGCAGAGACAGAGAGAGAGAGAGACACTGCTATCAAAATGGCATTCTTCAAATCTGTATTTAGTTACACTGAGTACGCTTGTGTCGTATTGGTACCAATAACAAGTACTTGGTGATTTAACTATGGGATTTTGGGCAATGAAATATCCGTCACATAGATAAAATTTTGAATGCCAATTGTGAATATTATATAAATACCAAAAATATCGCAGTAATTATTGGACTGAAACTATTGCACAAAATTACAGTGTGCAAATCATAGTAAGTGAGGAGCTAATGTACATTTCCTTTATCATTTGTATAATTCCTACGGTATCATGATATTTAATAACCCAAGGGTAAAACCAGGTGATACGGTCAAACTATCCGTGTGAAAAGCTTCACATGACTATGTGGACACAACGGAGTTGAGCAGAGAGTTGCCCTGGGGACTTACATCTCGGGTGAGGAGTAAGGTGGTTTCTCCATGCGGTGACCTTCTCTCAGCAGTTCAAACAGCTTCTCCACAGGGACAGACGGGTAAGGGTTACCACCCAGGGTGAAGATCTCCCACAACAACACTCCATACGACCACCTTCCACAGCAAACAGAGAGTTCAGTATCAGTCAATTATTGCCAGCAAATCAGAATCAAACTGTTCCCATTTACACATATGAAGAACTATTTTGTGTATTACAGTTGCAAATTAGATAATGATTACATGTGCTGTGCAGCAGATGTGGCATTGCACTATATGAACGTGGTTTATTAATATGTCAGACATTACCTGTTTCTTTTTTTCTACTTAGCTTCTCTACTAGCCCGACCCAATGCATCTGGTGGTTAACCCTGAATACAGATATCCCAGACATTGACATTTGTCAGATATCTCAGCCATTGACATTTGTCAGATATCCCAGCCATTGACATTTGTCACATATCCCAGACATTATAAAACGTCTCATCAACGTTGAGTCTGATGATCAAGAATATTTAATCAAAGGAACCAGAGAAGTAAGGTTTTATGAGCACACACTAATACTCCACATCTCCAGGATGGTAATGACCAGTCCACAGCAACCCCAAGAGCTCTATCTCAGAAATTTAAACAGTTCCAGGAAGTCCTGAGATCTACACTAGAAGCTTGAATCTTCACTAAAAGAAATTTAATACTGTGTTTGCTGTGATTGTAGCCTCTCTAAATAAACCCCCTCCCCAATTTGACAGCTGTATAACAGGTCTCACAGTGGCCTCACACTAAAGTGGAGAGCCTGGGAAAGTGATACCTACAATCTTTAAATCCAAGGCAAGAAAGTGACGCTTGACAATTTTGTGGCGGAGCTGGAGGTCTGAAGGCTAAACTCTTTCCTCTGTGGTAAACTCAATGAACGTGGCAAGTCTCATTGTGTTTTTCACCCTAACTACATCCTGTTGACACTAGAGTTTTAATGTGCTGGTTCTGCATGAATGACCTGGTACAGTAAAAATTATGTGTTTAGCTGCCAGGTATTCTTTCAATTTAGCCATGGATCACACCTTATTCTCTATAAATTATCTATAGTTTTCACTTTTGCTACACAAAAGTGCACATAGTACACAGACAATTAACACTGCTCTTTGCCACAAGTGTTGTCGGGGTGAGGTGGGTGTTTATAATAAGAAGTAAGCAGTCAATCTGCAGTGTCATGGACATTCCCAAAGGGGTTAAGATTGCTATCACATTAGGACATACTCAGAGGCAGACTACTCACACATCACTCTTTGTCGTGTACTTCCTGTCAAACAGCGCCTCTGGGGCCATCCACTTCACAGGTAACCTTCCCTATCAATCAAACAACATGATAGCATATCAGAGGCTGATTTGACCACATGGAGGGAAAAAAACAAACCCGAAAAACAATGGAACTCCAGAGGAGGTAAAGTCCCATTAAATACTCAGCAAATCCTCTTACTCAGTGGTATACAATAATGCATCTAAATGTAACTGAAATTAAGCCAAATAAAATACATGTAAGGGCTTTACCTCATGCTGTGCTAGACCATTTTCAGAGCAACAACAAAAATGAAAATGTTTACATGTAATATTTTTGAACGCACTCTAAAGTGCATCAAATAATTAATGATATGGACTAAGCAGCTGTATTGGTCACATGTAAAACATTAGAGTACTGGAGTACAGTGAATATGTTCAGGGTGCAGGTGGGTACAATTAACGCTGAATAGAAGGCCAGATTTTGACATCGTCTTGTCTATACAGGACTCCTCTGGTTATGGTAGAGCACTGACAACTGATAATCAGATATCTAAACCTTACCAAGGCTGAGGACATTATCATGAACAATTTTACATTACATTTCTGCTCTTAACCCATTTGCCCAACTAAGGACTGATAATTTCTGGTCTTAACCCATTTGCCCAACTAAGGACTGGTAATTTTTTACAGTCTGTTGTGTTTACCTTTTTCAAACCTAAAATGTGTGTATTAAACTAGGTTGCAGAAGACATTTTTTTTTCTCCAATGTACATATACATAGTTTGAAACTATGAATTTTAATCTTTTCCTGATTTTTATCATGAATCTAGGCCAGAGGATGGATTTTTCCCATAACACAGTGCATTGTCCATTTTAAACATGGTTTTTATTTCAAATGGACAAAAAAAACAGGATGTATTAGCTAGCAGCCTAACAGAAACCAGTCAGCAGATTATTTTACAAAGAAAAACTTTACTAATATACATATATGATTGAGGTAATAACATTCCAAGTTATTCTCACATTTACATGTATTATAAATACAGGCTTAATCCAGCCCAATTATCCCCAAATAGGGGTGCATGTGGTTACTTTTTATCATAGAAACCTTAAAACGAAATGAGTTTTAACCCCTAAGGTAGTCAGATAGCTTTAAAAACTGGATTGGCAAGTTCTGTTTGTTTGTTTTTGTTTTTTTTTTCACAAATGCGTGCTGATTTGTTCCTATGCTCACATACTAATCCTAGGCTCCCATTCTCTATGTTTGTCCCTAACACATAGCCCTATCTATCATTAACCCCAGAAGAAGCAAGTCTTACATGTCTTTATATGAAGAGTGCTACAAATCTACATGTCCAGCAAGCACTATTAAATCTTTTTTACAAAGACACTGCAACTTTTGCATTCTCTCTTAAAACCCATTGATACAGTTTGACGATCCATTGTCAAATGCAGCTGTTTTCAAGCAAAAGATATTTTAATTTCTCAAGTCTTCAAAACACGTTTTTAAGCATTCAAATTCAAAATGGAACTATTAGAGAAAGTGACTGTTGAAAAAGAAATGTCCTTGATAAAGACTTCATGATTTCATAAACTGTCTTCAGGCTGCTGTGAAATTCAGACTTTGGGTCTTGTGATGAACTTAAGATCTTGTGAAATAGCTTTCCTCAAAAATGATCAAGCTAAACTTAGGACCAAACAAATGGATTCAAAGTGCCCTAAGGGTTGCAAGATCTTTTATCATTAGAAGTTTTTTTCCCTTTTGGAATCTAAAAATTGCAAAGCAAATCTCTTGTTTTAGTACTGCCTTCTGAGGTGTGAAAATAAGTGACAATCTTTTGAAAAAAAATGTAAAGAGGATTTCAAAGGAAATGGCTGTGAGGTTTTGGAAAGTTTACACCATGATACAGGATGAAAGGGTGGACCAGCATTCCCTTTGTGATGATGGTAACCACATGCAAGAAAAGGGCTTAGCAAGATATACTTGTCGACCCACAGCCATTAAGAGTCATCCCATTAATCACTGCAAGCTGCTGGATGAGCTGCAGGGGCAGGACGCTGCACTGTTCTATTGTTACTGCAGATCACTGAGGGTCTTCCCACATTGTATTTTGCAAGCTAGGAAAAGCAAGGCCACAGTCAACACAACATTTACCCACCATTCCCTTGTTTGTTTTCTTGGCAGTAAATAAAGGCAGCTGCTACTGTCTCACCTACCACATCTGAGTGTATTTGGGGATTTTTTATACCAAATATAAAGGGTGTTTCATCCATTAGGCCTTATGTCACTTGAGAACACTTCAGTGCTCTACCATCTCCGCGTGCACTACCAACACATGGTCCAAAATCACAGCGTTTGGAAATGACATTTGCAAAACACGAAATTCACATTTCCACTAGATCTTCGTTTTATCTTTGAGGTAAGGCAAGCTTTTGACACATCCTTGACTTTGTAAAGAAGATAGTGAGTAACAGTACCAGGCCTTTGGTGTATTTTTAGATCAAATACCTGTATGATCATTATCACATGTCCTTTATGGTTTTTGTTGAGCAATGAAGCCCAAAGGCTGAATGGCCAAGATAGGTCATCGCTTTTAATTAATGAACTGATCTGACAAGGCATATATGTTTACACCAGGACTTCATCTCAGAAATTTACACCTTTCAGCTTATGTGTTAATGTCACAAGCACAAAAGCTGAGTGGGAGGGACCGTATTTCAAAATGAAAGGCAGATTTTTAAGGACACACAAGATTTCAATCCTCAGCTAGTTATTTGGATGACATGAACTTACATCGCTCTTCTTTCTGTAGTAATCCACGTGTTGAACATTTCTTGTGAGGCCAAAATCTGCTATCTTCAGCACGTAATCCTCAGCCACTAGAACATTTCGTGCAGCCAAATCTCTGTGTATACACTGTAATGATACAAAATGCAAATCACTACATTGTCCAAAAATGAGTGAATGATATTTAGTAAGCCATTGTTTCAAATACATCTTCACCAATGAAAGCTACAGTCTTGGAATCCAGTCAGTAATATGCTATAACATATGCTAAAAGCCTAACTATAGCCCAGATCTTTTACAATATTGGCACTGAACAAAATAAAAAGAATTCTTGCGAAATTTTCTTAACTGAACTCACATGTTTGTCAGACAAATATTTCATTCCTCTTGCAACTTGATATGAAAAGCAAATTAAATCCTTCAGCGTTAAGGGTTTGTGCTTGGGAGGGTCAAAACTGGCAAGGGGTTGTTCGTATCCAGAATTTGGAGGTCTTCGACTTCTCAAAAAGTCTCGCAAATTTCCGTGGGGTGCGAATTCAACCAAGACAAAGAGAGGTCCTGAAATAGTAGAATAAATATGCAAGTTTCCTTTTATCAAAATAGAGTTACTTTAACAAGCACTTGACAAGCTCACTGCCTCAGCACCTCACTACTCATTAACACCACTGCCCACCAATAAAACATGCAGAATGCCTCTAGCCATCAAAGTGGTGGGATTACATAATACATAACCCTGAAATATTTCCCGACACATATTAGATTTATTTCATTAGTGTCAACAGTCAGTATTATGAATGGAAAACTGTTGGAATGCCCACAGCAAACTACAGGCCCTTGCCAGGAATCTCATAAACATCCTGACTTAAAGCCACAGCCGAGCCAGGCAGTGCTGGTTTTGAACGTACAGCTTTATCTGTCATTTGGCCTGACATTTGTGATGTGGACATCTGCTGCTTTCACCCTTCCAATCAGTCAGGGTCCTTTGTACACTTCAAAACCATGTCTATACTTTAGAAATAATCAGACACTCCACCATATCTGTGTGACCTGGTAATATGTCATGGGCTCATGTACAAGAGGGTAATTTATTACCGTTCGCAAAATTTCTGAGGGTCAGTCTGACCATTTACATAACCTCAAGTTAATATTTCAAGAGCCTTCCATTACAATCAGCCAATCAGAAGCAGGTGTAAGGACACTTATTGGTTGCAAGGGTACATTAGTTTTGAGTAAACATCTGTACCCTTAGCCTAGGATTGCACCCTTACCCGGAGACCATGGTATAAGGGTGACTTTAATATATATATATATTGATATTTGGGACTGTGGGCCACTCTTAGCCCAAGAGCTCCATGTATGTTTTTCAGTATAACTCCAACAAAGAGCTAGCCCTCGTTCCGCTGCATACATACTAGATTCTTCCTGAATACACATAGAGCATGGTAATCCTGAAAGCTGAACAATTTTTGTACAAGATTTAACTTCAATGTCAATAAAATACAGACAAGTTATAAAGCACAATTTAGGGTCTAACCTAACTTACCGACCACAACTGACCAATACATACTGTAATCTGATCTGAGGAGCTAGTGCCTTTGTGAGGCAGTGCACACTCACCAGACTGACTGCAGCATCCCAGCAGATTGATGATGTTCTTATGACTGCCAATCAGCTTCATCACTTCCATCTCTGCAACCAGGTCCATCATTTCATGGTCAGTTGCATCCTCTGTAACCAAAGAGAGTAAGAATACAATACACAATAACAACACAGCCATAATACATGCACACCATGCAACATCATCATCAGGAGTTTTTCTGTCTTCTAACTTTGAATATCCTACAGTCAACTCTAAAAACTTATGCCTTACTGCACAGTGGAGAGGTACAGAGAATATCACCATTTCATTGACATGTACCACCAGGAGCATAAGCAGTCTTCTTCACCATTATCTGTGTAAGCAATAAGACAATGTATCCTTACATACACATGTACAATCAGTTCACATTTCAAGTGACTGAAGTCTTGAGTGGCTTTGTACATATGCACTTCAATCACACATCAATTCAACATTTTATTTAACAAGGAAACTGTTTACTGATGATGAGCAGATTTCCAATGAGATTGAAATACATGTGATGAAAACTGGCACAACTCATGCACCACCAAATAATATCGGGAAACTGTGCTGAGTCTTGTCAAGTCCTATTCAAGGGCCTAATATTTCAATCTTTTACAGGGCCTGGAGTTTTTATTTTCATTTTCACAGACTTTCAAGGCTTCAAGCAAACCACTCCCCAACCCTACTCTCAAAAAACCCAGAATGTATCAGAATCTTGTCTGCAGGGGTTTATTTAGTGTTTACAAACAAACAACAATTACAGGAACATGTGAGCATAGCTGCCAGTGCACATTTCCACACCGTCTTCCATACGAACAAGCTTTCTCAGCATGTGCGTAATATTTTGTGCTGTGACAAATGCATGCTGGCCCAGTGAGCCACATTCCATTACTCCTTACAGAGAGTGCTCGTACAGGATAGAACTGGGACGAAGCTTGTACTGAGCAACATATGTACAGTTTGTGACGCAGGTTACTACATAGTTCTACAGTATAACCATGACATTTCATACACAGCATGTGAACAGGGACAAATGTTGGGAATTGGGCAGCTACATGTTGGGTTTGGTAGAAATGGGAACACGCACTCCAACATTAAATAACTCGTCTCTGTCTGCAGTAGGAAGTCTTCTCACTGGCTGCCCGGGTTATATATAAACATAATGGTCTTCTGTTTAATGGCTTCTATTGTTCTCTACTCTTCTCACTCCATCCCTTAATCTAGAAGTAATATAAAATCGTTAGGGTCTGAATAACAACTGTGTTAATCTCTGTATGCATTATTAAACTGCCTGCTGTCTTACAGACAAATGGCAGACATTAACCTGCAAGCCTCCACTGACCTTTCAACATCTTGACAGCCACGGTTGTGATGCCTGACTTGTTGGGCAAGCCAGTGGCCTCTCCTTGCATAACGACCCCAAAGGCTCCCTCTCCTAGAGGTTTGCCCAGTGTAATACTGAAAAGACACAATAATCACAAGATTATCACAAGACTATCACAAGACACAAGATTATATACCCCTCTACATATATTTGTATGTACGTTAACACTTCTTAAGACAATGTCCTTTACAACAATGGAAACAAGACAAAGTTGCTGAGAGAGATCCTTCATCTTTTCACCAGTTAATTTAAAATCCATGGCAGCAAAGAGTATAGCCAATATAAAACACTTACTATTAAAACACTTCTGAAAAATAATAAAATGTCCACATATTACATCTATTTATGGTATATTTTTCAATCCTGTGGGTGGGACTTTTGTGAGGCAGGACCTCAAACCATTGTTACATCAAGAATTGACTGTAGCACAGCGTCTGCAATGTTACATTGTATCAGTCTGTACTGTGATGTCGCACTGTGTTTCACATGAAGTCATTACAAGTAACAGGAAAAGGGACGTTCGGTCTCCTTCAAACTGCGTGAACGTACTTTTCCTTATCGACCTCCCATTTTTCATCCAGTGGAATGTCATATTCCGACATGGTGCTAACATTGGACGGGAATCTGGGTCTCCCTCTCTGGAGATGAGACTCTATCCGCACTATTGGGGGCATCAGCGGCTGCTTAGAGGGGTCCACCTTCTCATCATAGTATATCAGATTCTAAACAACAAAATAAGGCAACGCTTACAGAATTAATATAAATATTGTTCATGTGAATAAACTGAAAGCAGATTCAGGTACGATGATTCCTGTCAAAATCATAAACATATACGTGTAAGTGTGCTCTGATCTAAGTGGAAACATTAAAAAACACATAGTCTTTGCAGGGTATTAACTCTTTTTAATTCCACTTTGATTAATCTTCAATTAACAATTACCTGCTGCCATTGTATGATGACCTTCTTGCGGACCGAGTGCTTGGAAGGATCAAACACACCATTACAGAAGCGGACTTTGAGCACGACGACCACAACACAGAAGAACATGAGGAACACGACTCCACCCACAATGATGTACACATACATCAGATTCACCGTCTTCTCCTCGGGGGCTACTTGAGGCTCTGAACAGACAAAGGGAGACTTCAGTCGAGATCACTAATTGCTATTAACTGCATTGTCCATGTTTTCTATGCAAGGATTTACACCCATATTCTTATATCTATGCTATTCAATCCAGGCATTAAACAATATTTTCAATCTTCACATTTTTTCCCATAAAATTCTGTGGCGAAATGAATCCAGATAACAGTACCTGATTATACAAGAAGTCATCCTGTGATCGAAGAGGTAAGACCAGAGCGAGATGGGCCAGTCTTAGTTACCAGCTCTGCCTTTGTACTCTGAATTAAATGTTCTATGTATGATACCGTGTTGGAAAATAGGTACATGACTTGGTCAACTTGTAACGTTTGCCTGCCATGTGTTTAAATGCTTTCAGTGCATTTGATTGACAGGTTTGAAATTTACTACTTGCATCAATTCTTTGCCAACCTGAGCAGGCAAGTATCTGATTGGATAACGATGATGGCTTTTTAATTTCTGGCTGGAGTGGATCCACCTAGTTGATTGACTAAGGCAGAAAACATACGTCACACATGCGTATTGATACACAGAGTGTCTGGCCTGATTTAATGAAGATAGGTCAATTCTAACATTAACCATATAAGTAAACAAAGACTCCACTAGTCCTCTAACATGAGAATCCCAGGCAACCCAACCTACCGGGTACATTAGGCAAGACGTTGAGCCAGGCACTCTTGTAGGCCACCCCGATATAGTTGGTGGCCAGACAGGTGTACCAGCCAGCATCCTCCATGGTCACATTCTCAATGAGTAGAGCTTCTGGTGAAGTGTTGTTCATGCTGGATTGCTGAAACAACAACACACAACAGTTAGGCAATAATACTCTAAAATGCATTAGACACAGCATGTCGCAGGACAATCTCAGACATACAGAATAATACAGGACACAAAGAAGAAACACACAAAGCAGCACACTTTATACAACAGTAGAATTATTACAATTGCAATAAGGGGTGTATATATATTTTTTTATAATTCACACATTATTCAGATTATACACGTAGTGATGCGATTTACTGAGTCTGTTAATGAATTAACTTAATTAGAATTTAAATTTATGAAATTTTGGTTCTGAGATATAGTGTACATTTATTATTCAGGATTTGTTGGAGTTAGGTGTCATATAAACAGATGTGTTCTTTTGACAGCATGCTCAACACATCGAAATTAACAGCAGCAATTGTGCTATTTGACGTTCAGGGATCCTTCTCATACAAATTTCCGAGGCATTCCATGACAAGGGATTTTCCGGATGATTCTCGTGATTGACAGTTTCAACTTAATTAGTTTCATGCCAGATACACTTTGAAGAATGAAGAACAAAATCATAAACATTTCATACCCTTCGTTTGGAATCATTCACTCAAACAAGTTTGAGTTTTATTTAGTTTTTTGCATGACATTGTGCTTTGGTGCATGGTCAGGTGGAAAGGGGAGTGCAATCTGATGCATCCACTAGGTGGAGTTGAGTGAAGGAGAGGGAGTTGGGTGGGTGTTTGGGGCTTCTTGGGATCAGCAAGCTTCCCATCCTGTACATGCTGACAGGACGACTGCAGACTTCATAACATCGATCAATGTCTGCTTCGTTCACGGTATTAAACATTACATACAAGCACTTCCACATATTCACATCAAGGAAATCACTGACTCTTTGATTATATGTAATATATGACAGAGAATCAACAATTCTTGTTGCCAACAGTGACTTCTGGCCGTAGTACTGACCAATCCAAATCAGTCAGAACAAGGGACAACTGTTTCAAGTGCACATGGGAAGGATGGGATTTAGGTTAACTTTGGATTTTCCAATAACGAGCATTGTATTATAAAGACAAAAAAGTCAATGCTGTGGCATTATGCAGTGATACTTTCAAACAATGCAATTATCACAAGTCTAGACTTGTTCATCAGAACAGACATTACAAAACACATTCACTGGAAAGTAAACCATCAAGACATCAAAATATGCAGATCTTGGTGAAAACTACATCAACAAAATCAAGGCCTTGAAGACAACAGAAGATATACCGTACCCCTCTTGGCTGCATTACATGAGAGAAAGGAAACAAGATATCATTAAAGACATTTGCTTTCATATCAAGTATTATGGGGTAAAGCCCAAAAAACACATACAAAGGATCTATAGGTGAAGATATGTCAGGTTATATTCTTTTTCTTGTTGTCATAATAATTATCACATTATTTTTACATCCTGGTACTAATAATGATCTTCAAACATGTATTTAATGGCACATGTACTGTAAGTAAATGTGTTTTCAGCAGTAAGAAAAAAGACATGTGGGGTCATTTTTTGGACCCATATACTTGGCATTTATACTGAAAAGATCATACATCAACAAAGACAACCAATGAAAGAATAAATGCATTAACCCTAAAATTACTGTCCAATGAGTCGATGTAAATGGTTCTGCAGCAGAATTTACATGCAAATCTGACACATTAAACTGGTTTGGTGAGAAAACAAGTGCATCCCCCAAAAAAAAAAAAAAATTCTGTTGATTAATATCCTTCAAGGATAAAACCATATCTTTAAATTGTCTATATTTGGGAGATGATGCGAATGGGTAGTTACCTGTAGCACTTTGATGTATGGCTTTCCATCCTCGGCCTTATAGGAGCCATTCACCTGGTAATGTTTGACCCACTGTAGATGTGGCTGAGGATCACTGGTCACGTGGCACTCAAACAGTGCTGTCTCACCCATATTAACAGTCTGGTTCCGAGGTCCCTCTAGGATTGGGGCAGTTGGCAACCTCGCTGTGAGTGAAAAGGCAAAGCTTGATCAAACGATCTACAGAATGGAATATTGAGCAGCATAGCAATATACTCCTGGACACAGAAGGAACTAAATTTAATTGTTGGGTTCATCTACGTTATTCCTGTCAAGAATCCAAAACTTATCTACCAAGCCACACTGCGCCCTACAATATACTTTGAATGAGGCAGAGGATATCACAGTATCTTTGGGGTCGCAAGCAGAAATTAAAAGGAACTTCATGTGAATGAATGAATAAAGCCTTTATTTAAAGAGGGCAACCATCTAACTGAAGAGGGGAACCACCTAACTGAAGAGGGGGACCATTTAACTGAAGAGGGGAACCATCTAACTGTACCATTTGCTTTTTGCAGAGGGCCCCTATTTAAACAATACATAAACAGGAAGAAAAAATATATGCACATATTTGCATTTTTAAAGCATGAACAGTCAAATGTTGTATTGCTACAGAGGGTAGATCAGTTGAAATCATAAACAGGCATCTGGCACAGTTTACTGGCTAAAAGTTTGTTGTTTTTTTTTTCAAATATATGACCAAAAAGCAGCCAGTGATGGGGCTGATTGATGTTTCACTCTAAGTTAAAATAAAATGATCAAATGAAAATGACTGCCATTGCAATGTGAAAATGTGAGATTCAGAATGATCTTTGGTCTTACCACTGTTTGTATTTTCTCAAAATATCATAAACACAACAATTCTTTCCTACATGAAATCATATCTTCAAATTCAACATTTGCCCAAATGGCTGCACTACTACCACGTGTACTGCATAATTATTCATTCAGGCTACATAAAAAAAAAATTGCCACCATTTACAAGCTCATGAAAGAAAGCTGACAGACAGAAGGCCTATACTTGGTGCATGTAGGTGTGAAGCAAGAAAGCTGACAGACAGAAGCCTACACTTGGTGCATGTAGGAGTGAAGTAAGAAAGCTGACCGACAGAAGGCCTATACTTGGTGCATGTAGGTGTGAAGCAAGAAAGCTGACAGACAGAAGGCCTATACTTGGTGCATGTAGGTGTGAAGCAAGAAAGCTGACAGACAGAAGGCCTATACTTGGTGCATGTAGGAGTGAAGCAAGAAAGCTGACAGACAGAAGGCCTATACTTGGTGCATGTAGGTGTGAAGCCAAAGATTCTTAACAAATGACAGTTGGCACCTTTGCATAACCTATACAAAAAGTTAGCATTCCAGACTGAAGAGATAGCGGTTCATGATGTCAAGTCTCATCCCTTCCCTAACAAGTGCTCTCACATACCTCAGACAAATCCCCTCACATACCTAAAACAAAACCTTTTCCCCTTACAAAAGTATTAATCATGCTGCACACAAAACAAGACTACTGGAAATGGAAAAGAAAGGACTCGTTTAGAAAAAAAAAAAAAAAAAAAAAAAAAAGAGCCTGATGTGAAATATGAGGCTGGTTAAGCAATGATAACTGGAGCAGCTGTCATGTTAGAAGTGGCTGTTGAGTAGAAACTGTAGCGCGGACCTAGGCCAGCGCTGGTAGCTGAGCAAGAGTGCTTTATCAGTTCCTTTTTCTTTTCCTTGCCATAAATCGTGCATTTGGTATGCATCAGGCCAGTCGCATGTCCACATAAGATTCAACCAAGCATGTTAATCCCTGCATAAACTGATTAACTTCAACAGTCTTCAGTACAGAGCAGAAATGGTGAGAACTGAATATTTCCTGGGCTAAATTTCATGTGTAATTATTTATCCATCAACAGACATACCTTAAATCCTTCCATGTTCAATCAAAGGGACTACATACAAATTAATCCCACATGTCCAAAACAATATTTCAATGCACCCTTCAAATGAAAATTTAGGACTAAAAACTTGCTAACAATGGACTGCTTTTTTCCACATCAGATACATTTGACATTCCCTTATGTTAAATGTAAACACATATGTTCAATTCAATACATGTCACAAGGTCTTTCTTCCCAACTTTCTGTAAGATACTTATCTGCTTCCATTATAACTGGTGCCCTGAAAGAGACCTATGTCTCCTTCAACAGCATATCCCAATGGTTTTTGTTAAAAGTTCAAAATGACCAGAGTGATTTGATGTGACTAGTATATACTAACTCTAACCAACACCACTGCATATTGATTTCCACCTAGACTCCCTCACAAAATGTGAACCCAAGACTGGCAGGAATTTTAATTTATATAGCAAGTGTGGAGAACTGGTGCTGTAACAGATACATAAATTACCCCAAAGTTTAAACATCAGTTTCTTTGGATGCATGGGCCATTAACGTTAGCATGGCTGCATGGGATTACATACGAAGAAGTGCTTTATAAATATAAATATATGCACATGTACAGAAAAACAGTAGCATTTACTAAAAAAGCCAAAAAAAAAAAAAGCTTAAAATATCTGAAAACTCTATTTGCCTGAAATTGTCCAAAAAAAAAAAAAATATGTACCAATTTAAACTATTAGTAATTTTATTACGAAGTGTTTACCTAGGTCAGCTAAAAATGTTTTCAGTAAAATTTTACACACACTTGACTACTGCTGCAAAGCCTCTAGGCTTCACATGTATACTTGTGCAGTTCTCCATGAGAAATCTGAAGCAGGGAAGAATCCATTGACAAACACAAGGGGACAATGGGCGCCACTGTATTCAACATGCTAGAAAGACAGGGAAGAGTAAGAGCATTAAGGGGCTAGGGTGAGTCTGGAGGGGGGGTAGGGCAGGTGGAGGCCAGGGTGAAGCTAGGAGGGTGGGGGAAGGGCAGACAGGGGTCTGGGAGAACCCAGGAGGGATGGGGTCAGGCAAATTGAGGCCAGGGAGATGCTAGGAGAGTGGGGGAGGGGGGACCTGTTAGGTTAGACTGCTCAAGTGGTCATTTCCTGTCCTTAAGTCTCCAATCACTGTCAAGCCCACAATAAATAACCCTTGACACTGTCCTACATTACAAAAATGGGCTGCCTATACCTATATGAGCTTGTATGGAAAGGTGCCACTGTCCAAAGTGTGCCTGGGGAAGGCACTGTGCTAAATTGGCACAGACACCTTCTTCACTCGGAAACGACCAGAAATGACATTAACATACCCTCAAAATTTTAGCACCTGCTTCTAAAAATAAGTGGAATAGAGTATGTATATGGAGTGCACAAAAGAAGGACACAGCTTTACTCTACTGCAATGTGACATGTCTAATTGTCTGTACAAGGCGACTTGATCAGAGGAAAATTGTGGAATAAAATGCCATTTCACCCATATTTCTTAGGGTATCTACATGATCATGGCATCAGAGCTAATTGTTTTTCAGTGGCTGGATAACTATCAATAGAGTTACAAGAGAAGGTAGTTACTCCGTGAGGCCACTGTGTCTGGTGTTTATGTAGAATTGTGCTATCCCCTGCTCTCCCCAGTGGCTGGATAACAAGCAGTAGAGCTACAAGAGAAGGTGTGTCACTCTGTGGTACCACTGTGTCTGGTGCTTATGTAGAATTGTGCTGCCCCCCCCCCCTCCCCAGTGGCTGGCTAACAAGCAGTAGAGCTACAAGACAAGGTATGTTACGCTGTGGGACCAGTGTGTCTTGTGTTTATGTTGATTTGCGCTGTCCCCAGGAGCTGGGTAACAAGCCAGGACACCCAGGTCCACAAACTACCTGGAATATTGTCCTTAACTACATGGGGCAGGTTACTGGTTCCTGGAGGGTACTTCTTATCAATATGCCAGCATGTACAACGCAGACAAAAAAGTCAACCTATCCTTAATTTCAATGAGGCCAACACCAAACATAGCCATATTATTAAAGTCCATCACAGTAAAATCCATGCAAAATTTTCCTTTTTGAAATTCAGGTTACTTGTTTCTTGAAACAACCCCAAACACAGCACATTATTAACGTACTGTGTAAGTTCTCTTGAACACCAGAACCTCTGACAATTATACACGTCAAAACACTTTCATGATTTCACTTGAACTTTGCCTCAGTAACTAAATCATCAATCTTGTTCATGAGTATTCGCAAGGACTGGTGGTGAAGTGTTAAAGAGTGCAACAAAAATCCTTATGATTTTTTTTCTTTTATAATGATTAACGGCCTTCACATATGCCAGGACTGTCAATTACTTCGCTCATATAACAGCTACAAGAAAAACACAAACATCTCAAGATGACCCACATAAAGCCCCACAAGATCTGACACGGACAGACAGAAAGACAACTCTTTTACGAAGTCACAGTCAGCTGAAATCTCTGGAATTTGACTTCTGGAGTTTTAAAGTTTGGAACAGTAGAAAAACAAGTCTGGTGTTCAAATTAAGGTTGAATTGTGTCTACTGTTTCTTCCTGGGAACGAGCAGTGATGTGACAACAGTGTTGAACTGTGACAGACATTAGCAACAAGGGGGCATTCTGTTTCAGCAACACACCCCACGGAGACAAGGCTTCTGTTTGTGATACAGTCAGACTTAGTTTACAGTGGCAGACCAGGCTCTAGGTTTGCTTGGTGGGGTCTGCACCAACACACCGAACACTTCTCTGATGCTTCTTTTGGCCTTTCTTAAGTGGCCTGATGGAAAGGAGAAGAAGACTGGGAAAACCAGTGTGTAAAGTTCAACATCTCACTCGGGTGAGTGTCAGGCCACCATAATGTACAAAACTGACTGACTGCTTCATATAAACAGTGGCCCTTTGACAAATGCTTTTTCTTTTATTTTTTACATATTTAAATATTATTTCATATTCACTATTTTCAGAGTGTATCAGATTTATGATTCTGGATTCTCAAGGCACAAAATGCCAATGATAATAGCTTCACTTGAAAGTTCCCACAACTTCACTTTTATGGAACAGGTTCCTAACCATGATAATAGCTTCACTTAAAAGTTCCCACAACTTCACTTTTATGGAACAGGTTCCTAACCGTGATAATAGCTTCACTTGAAAGTTCCCACAACTTCACTTTTATGGAACAGGTTCCTAACCATGATAATAGCTTCACTTGAAAGTTCCCACAACTTCACTTTTATGGAACAGGTTCCTAACCATGATAATAGCTTCATTTGAAAGTTCCCACAACTTCACTTTTATGGAACAGGTTCCTAACCATGCAGGCTTGTTCTGTTCTATTTAGGAAGCTAGAGACTACACAAGGCCAGTATGGTAGAGCTGGTCAGTTTCAATTGGAGGCCCATTCAAGCCAGATGGCTTGAGGCTTTGCTTAAAGAGCCCGTACACTGGCCAGCTTCTTCTACCCTCTTCTCCTCCAGGGTAGCTCATTGTTCAGCAGCTAGTAGATATTATCTATCTCGTGGGTTATATTTCCACTTCTCACTCAAACAATATTCATGGTGTCCAACTTTCACTGTGCAATATCCTCTCTATACTTATTTATTTATTTGGATGTTTACTCAAGAATATTTCACTTATATGATGGCAGCAAACATTATTGTGGCAGGAAACCAGGCTCTAGAGCCAGTAGGAAATCCATGACCATCCGCAGGACTTCAACTCACAGGGACCGTATTGGTGGGAGGCTTCTAGATCATTGCGCTGCGCTAGCGGGCTAACCGACTGAGTCACAGAGGCCCTTATCCTCCATATAACAAACTTAGAAACACAAGATTTTCCGAAAGCTGATATGAAAGTTTCCTGAAGTGTAAAACAAGAATCTTTGTCATAGCATAAGCTACTAAGACAGGTTCAATGTTTCCCGCATCAGTGGGAATTTTCTGGAAAAGTATTCCAGACAAGATGAATTTTTTTTGTTTTTAATAAATCGTTGGCTGTTCTGGTTTATGAACACAAATTTCATTCAGTCTTTCATTTCAGTAGACTCTACACATATGTAATCTACTTGTGTGTTTGGTATAAATTTTGATTTCTGTTCCTGTAGAACTCTTTCAAAACCTTGCCTTGCCCCCTTATATCCACTCTTTATCTCTCAACTCTCCATACTAATCAGACATAATGTCAAGACTTCATTTGAGCAGCCCTTTATGTCCCAGCCAAGCAGACACAACCCAGAGAGAATTCAAAATGTGTCAGATGAAGTGTGTCCTTATTTCATGCCTGGGTTGACAGCTCTGGGTACCTTCACACTGATACAACCTTTAATGTGCTTCATCAAATCTCAGACTCAGTTAAAAGTATTGGTTTTATGTTCAGATTAGATTAGACTGGGTTAAACTTACAGATGACCTCCACAGTAAAGGAGTGCTGGATCTTCCCATGTATGTTCTGTACTACACATGTGTAGTTTCCATTATCTTCTGGGATGACATCCGGTAAAATAAGCTGGTACCTCTTCATCTTCAACTGAAAGAAGACAAAACAGAAACTACAAGTAATGTGAACATAGAACATATAGCTTACCCCCAAATTCCCCAAATACAGAAAAAGCCATTAACAAAACATCTGTTAAAAAAACAACTCCCCATGTTTGTATTGTCAGAACTGTGTTACGTTTGTAATGTCTGAACCGTGTTAGGTTTGTATTGTCAGAACTGTGTTACGTTTGTAATGTCTGAACCGTGTTAGGTTTGTAATGTCTGAACCGTGTTAGGTTTGTATTGTCAGAACTGTGTTACGTTTGTAATGTCTGAACCGTGTTAGGTTTGTATTGTCAGAACTGTGTTAGGTTTGTATTGTCTGAACCGTGTTAGGTTTGTATTGTCAGAACTGTGTTACGTTTGTAATGTCTGAACCGTGTTAGGTTTGTAATGTCTGAACCGTGTTAGGTTTGTATTGTCTAAACTGTGTTACGTTTGTAATGTCTGAACCGTGTTAGGTTTGTATTGTCTGAACTGTGTTAGGTTTGTATTGTCAGAACTGTCTTAGGTTTGTATTGTCAGGACTGTGTTACGTTTGTACTGTGAGAACTGTGTTAGGTTTGTACTGTCAGAAATGTGTTAGGTTTCATCATTGAAATGACTGAGAACTGGCAATTCATTAAACTCATGTCAACATCATAGATAATGAAGGAATTAACAAAATGACATTGGATAAATTTCAGCTCATACCATCAGACAGAGCAACAAAATCTGCACAGTAAGCAAATTTTTACTTCAAAAAATTGTATGAACAGAAAATCACATTGCACCCAAACTGGCAACCATCATATAATCAGTGAATGACACTTGATTTTTAGCTTCCAACACAGATCTCCTGAAGCACAAAACTGGAGATAAATGAAGAAAGACTTATCACTGAATAGAATCAACGCCACTTCAGTCAAATTTCACTCTTGAATGAATTCATACAAGTAGAGAGTTAAAATTCTGCTGCTTGCAGTCTGTGCTGCGAGTAATGGGCACGGCATATGAATGGAGACATAAAGTAAGATTGAATTTGGTATCAAACCGCACAATTAACCTTTCTAGGTCATATTACTGAAAGTTTCTTTTAAACATTTTTTAATCATACTTTGTAAAGGACCAGCTGCCATGAAGACATGGCCAAGACAACTTGATTTCAACATGAAAAGCTTTCACCCTTATGTACTGTGCAAGTAAGCCTTATCCATGAGACAGGCTCCCAATCACATATATCCAAGACGTACTTCCTAACCTGGCTCGGGTTGAGTGCAAAGGCCAGATCATACAAGCCAAAAGGGTGACCACACTAGGGGTACTGCCAATTATCACTTGAAATGACCAAGTCATTTGAGAGATGCAAGGCCTGGGACAGTTCAACTGCAGTCTGGATAGTTTATTTTAACAGTGTGACTTGTGGACATGGGTGAAAGCTGGGTGCAATCATGTAGGTGTTAGGGCCAGAGAATGGTGGGTCATTAGCAGCACATGAGCAGGAGCATGTAATGTTATAATGGCCTTCAGGCCTTCCATGTAACACCTGGGGCACAGTACAACATGGGCCAAAAACTTTCCAGGTGCACTGAGCAGACTGGGAACAACCTGTTGGCCACATGGGAATCACATATATGTAGTTCCAGAAGTACCTTAGCACACATTTTTGTGCGAATCAACTCCGAGTTGGGCTCAAACCTTGCAGAAGACTTTTCCTAGCTTTCTTTTCTAGATTTTTCTCAAAGCTACTAGCACTGCACCTATATAATTCAAGTGGCGTGCAGACACTAGAGAGAGAGAAAAAGTAAAGTGTTTAAATCCACTGCTGGTGTTTCTTACTGAATGTGGAGGTAACAATCACAAAGCTTACACAAATAGTCTTGGTCTTGTTCAGCACAGGTTCAATTCTCTTCAACCTGACCAACACAGCTCATCATAACGGCAGCTCTTCTTTGTTATAACAGGTCTCCCTAATAACATTAGAGTACCGCCATCTTCAAACTACCACCACAGTGTAGCCTGAATCATGTTTCAGTCACTTTACTGCCAAGGGACTTTGGAAAGATTCTGAATTTTCATCTGGAAGTACTTACCTGACCAAAGACTCTCTTGACAAATGGTGCATTGTCTTTCCACCATGTGATGTTAGGCTTAGGGGTGCCTGTCGCAGGGCACTTTAATCGGACACTACGCGCTGCCGGCACCACCACCAGATGTCGCATTGGATTACTGTTTGTGAACACTGGTGCCCCTGAAACAGTCAAATGGTATGTGTGAAAATCTGACTGAAGAGAAAGCAAGAATACATTTCATTCAAAAGATTACATTTACTACTTCATCTCCCAACTATTTTGTTTGTCCCAGTGTAGTTGCACGTGACCTTCAATATAATGTTTGTCCCAGTGTAGTTGCACGTGACCTTCAATATAATGTTTGTCCCAGTGTAGTTGCACGTGACCTTCAATATAATGTTTGTCCCAGTGTAGTTGCACGTGACCTTCAATATAATGTTTGTCCCAGTGTAGTTGCACGTGACCTTCAATATAATGTTTGTCCCAGTGTAGTTGCACGTGACCTTCAATATAATGTTTGTCCCAGTGTAGTTGCACGTGACCTTCAATATAATGTTTGTCCCAGTGTAGTTGCACGTGACCTTCAATATAATGTTTGTCCCAGTGTAGTTGCACGTGACCTTCAATATAAAGCCTCAGTGACTCTGAAAACTGAAGAAAACTTCTTTTTTGACAAAATATTTCAATATGTTCATTCAGTAATCACACGGAAAGCAAATATACAGAATGCAGACAAGGTAGATCAATAAATACTACACTTGGAAAACAATGTACTAGGGAGTGCAATGAAACAACAGCATAAAAACTTGACTGCAGCACAAGACCAGTGAACTGCAATGTAGGACCACAGTGCGCCCACATTGCCTGAATCCCAAGTAATAACCACTAAGACACCTCCAGTGAACAACAGAAAATTTTACTGACTGGTTTTGAATACTTTCCTTGGTCTGAAATAACTTTAACTTCTAAAAGTCTGGATGGTTGATTTTTTCCCCCTTTGTTAGAGTTGCATTTTGAGGACATCAAACAGCTGCTATGTCCACATCAGAACAAAGACATCCAACGCAAGAAATCCAAGGAAGCCGAAAAAGACAGTTGTAGGGCATTAATATGAGGCTGTCATCTTCAAAAGGAAGAGGAGTGCAGACTCGATGTGAACAAGATTGATAAAGAGGGAAATAGTTTCTGTATTTGACAGCTGTTCTCTATGACCACCCGGTAGGGGACAGTTGTTAACTTCTGAAAGCAGATCACAAGCATACAACCGGGACAACCAATCAAATCCTTTAAGCAATCTGCCTGAGGTTTACTTCAAACCACATTGAAATTCCAGGAAGAAAACACAGGTTATCAATAAATAATTAATAACATTTCTTTCTCATCTTTTGCATTACTGTTTTAATGTTGTATTCAACCACGGACAGTCAAGCAAAATAATCTGCTGAACACGCCAAAAGTCAAAGTGTGTGCACTTATCATGCATGCATCAAAATGACACTTGCACAAAAAATTTGAACAAAAACACTAACACTTGCAAAGTTTCATTATGACTGAAGGAGGTAAAAATCCTTTCTCTTCTTTCAGAGGGTTCATTTAGCCTTTCTATCAGAATTTATGTATTTCAAGTCATACAATAGATCTCCCTATGAGATAAATTCTATTGGCCTCGTTCAAACTACTCCTTTAACTACTTTTAACAACTGACCAAGGGAAAGCCTACGACAAAATTCTTTTGGGGTTTTGAGAACGTGCGTCAAACTATCCAGAATCTGTTTAAAGTCAATATTTACTGGGCAGCTTGTGTAGAGCTAGGATAAATAACAACGGTGTGCAGAAATGCCAAGGACTGCATGACAGGAATAATTTGCCCCTATGAGCTGGCCAGGGGTCAGGACGATGTAATTAACGATCAAACCCATTCTCGGGCCTCAGACAAAAGGACACAGGTGTGTGGTAGATTTCTTCCAAACACCTTCATTTCTACCAAGAAAATGTCCTTTGTACAACTACCCGTAAGGTATATCAAAGCCAACGAGTTGCTCCAAAATACAGAAAGGAATGGTTTTGATGTCTTATCCCACTGTTTTAAAAAGGCCAAAAACCCTTGCGAGGTGGACTGTACCACTCTGGTAAATGGGGGTAAGAAGTTGAAAGTAGATGAGCTCAAGAAGGTAATTGAGGAATCTACCATTGATGCCCTCCTGTCCCAGACTTAAGATTTTCCTGAAGAATCAAACTGTTAGATGACACCAAAATGTCCAGAGGAACATGAAACAGTCATTGGAATTTACCTGGTATTTTTGGCTTGATTTCAGCAGCATTATAATCTTCATATTCAACATCATCTTCTGTAAAAAAAATAATAACAGAATAAAAATTAGGTACACATATAGAAATATTTCAGAAATATCTTCCAGAAATACATGTATAATCACCTTCTAGAGTGATGAGCTGATCTATACATAACAGGTAAACTGAAAAAGAAAACATTTTTGGAAAAAAATGAGCTTTGCAAACTGAACTCCTATGGAAGACATCAAATGCTCCAGGCTCTCATCTTTACGTGTCACTTGAAACATGGAAGATCAAGTGTGTGGGCTAATCAGGTAACAACATCAAAATTAGACAATCCTTGCAATGCAGTTATAGGTGGAAAATCACATGTTTACATACATGTTCTAATTACACATACAACATGAGAGAACTGACATCCCTGGAATGACTGAATTTCTTACCTGCTTTAGTGACTTGGACAGTAAAATTGCCCCAGATTTCGCCTTGATCATTGAAGGCATGGCAGGCATACTCGCCACTATCATTGACACTGATGTTGCGGATGACCAGTGTGTAGCGGACTACCTGGTGCCTGAAGTGAGACAGCAAGAGGACTACAAGCAACTGGCACAATTTATTAACAAGTGGAAGATAATGTTCCGTATAGACGAACAAGGGAAAGACGGCAAAAAGTGTTCTCAAATGGTTCTAACCTGGCTGGAGAAGTCTGAACACTAACATGGTATATCTTAACAAAGGCATTCATTATGTCCTCAGTCCTAACTGACATTTACAATGACAGGATGTCCCATCTAAGCAGTATTATTAAAGCAAGAGTAACTTGAGGCACAACCTGATGTCAAGCCATCTGTATACAGGTTACCTTGCTCTCATGAATGAAAACTCTGAGGTAAGTACAGATAGCAAAAGTCAGGAATTGTAGCCATTTCATTTTACCACACAGCGGATTTACTGGACAAACTGTAAGCTCATCCACGGAGTCATGGAGCAAACAAACTGTCAGGGCTGTTGAGTAAAAACAGGACCTCTTACAACAACAGCTTGTTAGCCAAGACAGAAGTTAATAAAGATTCCATCCTTCTGCATGGCCATCCCTTCTTGCCTTAAATTCCACCCCTTCAACCCCTGCATACCAGGTAATTATATTACAAGGTATTAAGGCTGCCAATGCCATGCAACAGATAGGCTCTCAAGGAGAGAAGAATTGTTTTCTTTACAAAAACATGTGATTTTCGTGTGTGTAAAAACTTTTCACAACTTCTTTTCAATTCTTGACCTCATACTATTTCTTTTTGTATAAATTTCAAAGACAGATTAGAATGCTCCTTAAAGGCTCCATAAAATAAAGTAAACTTAGTCATGGAAATGCAATGTGTATCTCACTGGCCATGACAATTCATAGAGCTGATCAAGGCTATTAGGTAGCCATTTTGCATAATGCCTTGATGAGTAATGGTGTGGAGTCAAAAAAAGGACGGCAACTTCTGAAGTATTTTGAATTTTTTTCACGATCGAACATGTATTTTCAGTTATCACAAAATGTCTGTAACTTAAACAATGAGTAGTAATGTTTTACTTATATAAAAATTTACATCTAGAATTTCCCCAGTCAGGAACCCCCTGATGACAGAGCACATTGGATAAATCTGGAGATTAAGAGCCTGCCTATAAAGTGGGTGTTTTGTACCAGGTTAACTCTGGCACATTCCTGACCAATGTCTCAGGTTGATCAAGTACTGGGCACAGACAGCAAACCTCTTCTAAAATGCACTAGAGAGAGAGTGCTTTCAGTTTAACCATGTTGCTTGCAAATGCTGCGGCTGCTCCCAGCCACCGCTCCACCATCATTCAGCAAGCTCCCGGGTACAGGCCGAAGACAAACATTCTGTCAACACGTGGGCAAACTGCGCCAACAAGAAACTGTACAAAACCGCTACAAAATGACAACAACCCTTCTCGAAACCTGAACAACCTCGCTGCCCTTCCAAAATACACTTCAACTCGCCCAGCGGCGTGGAAAATATGTGCCATCCCAGGATGGATGGGATACATTTTTTGGCCACAGGATAAGCAGGCAGAGAACACTGAACCATGTTTCCAACATTGACAGTGTTTGTCTCCTGGGAACCAGGCGCCCTGTGTCCTGTACCGTAAACAACTGGAGTGAGGAACTTGTAAACCCACAGGGGATGACATCATTATAAAATCACCTCCTCAAAGACTACTCACTTTGCTACCTAAAACAGGGCAGAGAAGACACTGTGGGACAAGGTTTACATGTAATAAATGTAAACCACATGGTGAGGACCGCTTCACATTTCTGATGTTGTTACGTCATTGTTTAAGACAATGCCACACCTGTGCTCTCCAGGTAACACTGAAATATTTCTATGGTGTTTTAAGATGTATGCACCAACATGTGGGGTCAGCAACATTCACTTTTCTGGTTTAACTTGTAACTTTAAGCATGACAGTACAAGACATGTTTTGAACAAGCTTTGTTTTTTTTTTACAGAAGGTGAAACACACACAAGATAAAAACCAAACCATTTATATTACTTCACACATTTTCAGGTTCACTTAACCACGAAAACAAAATTTATAAGACACTGTCACATGTTACTGCAATTCTATCAATGCTATCATGGTTACACTTTCGTCTTTTTCAATATATAGCGGAAGTCATGTTCACGTATATTATACCCAATATCGCCTGCCTATGCTTTTCAATCTATCATTTTATCTAATTAACTGCATGTGCAGGCAGTATAAACCCTTACCTCTTGTCAGATTTGACAAGCTGGCCATTTCTGTACCACACCAGGAATGGCCTTGGCTCCCCCTTTACTTTACACCGTAGTTTTGCCTCAGCACCCTCTATTGTATACACTGGAGATTCCACCTTTTGGTGAAACACGGGTGCTTCTGGAATGGAAAAAATAGAAACTTTAGGCACAGAGTGTCGACATTCACATCTGAATGCAATACCACAATCATCTTGACATCTGAAACTTAAATAGCAGTGTAACTTATTTCTCCCTCCTTGTCACCGGCCACTCCTCCACTGCTTTACTTAGGACTTATTTTGTCACTGTATTACCCACTCACTTTTGCAGTCACTGAAGAATGTACATGTATTTGTATATTAATGTATTGCAACTTTTCAGTGATTTCAATCCAATCTTACTGAAAGAATAAATTTAATTTGGGGTTAAAAAAAGAGACTCTTGAAAGGTAAAAAGGCCACACCCATATCAGCCAGTTTTGGCGGGAGAAAAAAGGAGGACATGAGAAATTCTACATAGTACACTTCTGAACAAAACAAATTTACACAAGGCATTGAAAAGTTCTGAAAGGGGTTGCTCTCAACCCAATAAGCTGGACGTACTCTCACATCGCAGCCTGTTACACAGGCCCTGCACACAAGTGTGTCAAGCTAGGTATCTAGTTCACAGGACTACAGCACGCCCACAAGCAGATCTGTCTCACTCTTCCCAGCTTACAGTTAGCTTTCAGAAATACATGTGTAAGCTCAGCTGGGAACATGGTCAACCACCCTCAGAACTTACATCTAACCCACAAGCTTAAGCAGCATAATCAATGAAGAGGTCTGCATAAACAATAATCCTTTGCCTGATACAAAAACACACTTCAGCTTTGTTTGGTATGTCAAGATACCTATAAGCCTGTAAGTACTACAGCTTTACAACATTGCAAAATGCAATGATGCATTCATACCCTCCTAGTCTTCCCTACAGTCATTTCTAACTGTGTAATCTTTACCTTATCATCAAACATGAAACAAAGGCCTCAATGAAAACATATTCCAAAAAAGTTGATACTGATTAATTTATATTTCAATGAAATAAGCCTTGCCACCAAGACCTAGCTCACCGTTGCCAGGAACCAGGTGTTCCTTTAAATTTTAGATCACAGCACTTTCAGAACCAACTGTCTTCTTGTTTTTCTATTTTATTTTAAGATAAAATAAAATATTAAGGCTTTCAGAAAGTCATTTGTTCCATGTTTGATGCCAACAGTTAAAACAGCATCAACCACAACTGCATATAACAGAATCTTTTTATCTCCTACATATCATTTTCAACTCCACTCACTCTAGTGCAGTCTGAACACCTCCTTTTTCAGGCCACCAGTGGTGGATGTGAAGTGGAGGACAAAGTCAACTTGACATGAAATCACAACTCTTTTATAATATTATCATCATGTAAACACTTAGGGGAAGGGTTAGGAATCTGCTCTTGATGTCTGTGCTAGTTGTGTGTGGTGATTGGGGTAAATTGTGGGCTATCATGTTCCCACGAAATCATGCCAGACTGTCCCTTGGAGAGCATGCAGGCATAATTGACATTTCGCAATTCTTTTGATGTAATGTCCACGTCAAGCATTTCTGAAAGCTGACTTATTTTTTGTCGGAAGGACATGTTTGTGAAAAAGCCAGCTTTTAGTCTCTTATTAAAGAGTTTGATGAGAAATGTTCCAACAGTCAGCTTGACAGCTTGAACAGGAATGATTTACAATATTCAGGGTCTGTATCTAATAATGTACCATATAAATTAAAGTTTCCTTTCCATCCCAGTATAGAACCCGCTCTCTATAGGCTTCCGGCGTGGGGTGCTCAGAGGGTAGCAAGGTCACCCCTTGCCTGAGCCCCAGACATGTTATCCTGGAGGCCTTATTGACACAGCCGCCCAGGAGCTCAGAGCTGCCATACACCCCCAGTTTTCGTTTTCTTATTCTCCACCAATCAAATATATACTCTTCTCCCAATAGCGTGATTTTACCCTATTTAAAAGCAGGGAGACAGTCACGTTGAATAGTTTGTCTCTGAGATGACAGTTTCTCTGCAACAATGTACATAGTTTCTGCAGACGGAAACTCATTCTGTCAGCATCATGCCTCACTGCTTGCATGACAAAAAGAAACACTCATTCAAACAGTGTCAAGAAAGGCATTTTCCTCTTTTTTGTCTTTCGCTCTGGTCTCGTCCTCATATACAATATTGTACCTCAGACCTGAACATTATCACAGAAAAGTAGACTTTTCATCTTGTAGTGACTCGTGAACTTCTTTTATGTAAATGTATCACAATTTTCACTAATGAGGACATAAAACATTTCATAAGAAAATGCTTCTCTTGCTGGGTTCAGGGTCGTAAATTTTGATTAAATCAATATTTTGTACATGTACCCCTTTCTTTTCAAAGAAGCATTTACATGTAATTGGTGAAAGATATATCCATAAACTACAGCCACGGTGTTATGAACTCTTTTGAGATAGGTATATTTGATATAACAAAGTTTCTGATCAAAGGCTACAATAGTCAAATAATTAAAAAATAATATCAGCCAAGATCAGTCTGAAACTACATTAAGTATCATCTTGAAATGCCAACAGACAGAAATGTTAAATGCATGCCAAATGAATAAAATACATTAAAACTTGTACTAGTATTTCAGATTGAATTTGTCAGAAAAAATTTTTGCTGAGAGAGGTTGTGATGAATTATAACTTGGTACCTGTCAGACAAAGTAACCAACCATTCCCTGAAGATGCCTGATGGGGACATTCAGGTGTAGCAGACAATGTTCTGAGGAGATGAGTCGAATATCTTATTACTCTGTCCTGCTGAGACACCCAACATGACCCAGGTCACAGATCCTGCACCCATTGACTTCAGCCACATAAATTACCATCAGCTGAGGCCTTTGAAAAAGTCTTCTCTTACAGATTTCATGCTGAGATCACAGTATATATAAGTATGTTATTACATTGGGAGCTGGGGCCATACCTTCATGTTTTCTGATGAAATATATACAAACATGTAAATTATCAGTTAGTGGAGAAGTATACATAGAAGATCCTATTGTTATAAAAGAGTAAAAGAAGTAGCATTAAACAGAATGCAGAGTCTTCAAACAACAAACCCATATAAAATAAAATATAACCCGTAAGATTGTCCTAAAAGTAACCAGGCTGCACTGATTAAGTAATCACTGCTTTTCACAACATGATAGGTCAGATCATACGATTATAAAATACATTTAGAACTTGCATGAGAACAAAATATTAAAAATATTCCACAATTCAAATAGCTGGCACTTTTTTCTGGCTTCACACTAAAGTCTACTGTTAAATGTTTAATGAGGTTTCATGAGGAGAAAACAAAAAAATTTACACCTAGCTGGCTTCTGACTAAGAAATAACCGTACAACGGTCATGCAGGTGTCTCAACACTTCCCTCATGTTTTAAATCCTGTACTACTGGGGTCTTTAGGACTATTAAAAGGACCCATAGTAGATAGTGATAGTAGTAGTGGTCCAAGTGGTGCCTTGCCATGTCACTTACTAGAGAATAAACAGGAAAAAGGTAATTTATTACTTTCATTCATGCTTTTGTCAACTGACCTCAATGAGGTATTGGGGCCTTATCCAGGGGCGCAATGATTTCTGCTCAGGTAAGTCAGTCAGTCTCTCGACTTTGCCACGCTGAAGTTTGGAGCTGAAAGTGGGTCGGCGTGGAAAAGCTGAATGGAGTGGACATGTATGGATTAAAATGCAAACACCTGACAAAGCACAATGATGTCAGGGAAAAGTGGCAGGACAGGCCCAGTCTATCGGCATTATAAGGCTTTCATCTGCACTGTTCATTAATACCTGTATAACTCACCTGTAGGGGAGTTAACAGGTATTCAGTGCAGCTCCCCCCTCCAACCCAACCCCCTTAGGAGCCCAAAAAATCTGTCACTGTCTGAACACCGGATGTGTGCTCAATGAAAGTGTGTACTTTGAACAGTCACCATTAGAGATAAAGCGCATAACCAAGCTGTGGTGATCATGCTTCACCGAACTGCTTTTACTATCTCTTTTACTGAGCACTAACAGTGAATGGACCTCTGTAGTCATCTGTGAGTTTTCATCCTACGCTGTCACAACGAAATTGGACTGGCTGTTAAAGGAACTTCACTCTTCATATAGATAGATATTAGAGAATTAATTTCTGCTCAAAATCAACTGCTATACCTATTTATACACCTTTTGAAATTTTCCTTCAGCATGAATGAAGTTTTGGGGTTACTTTTCTGATCAGCATCAATGACAAAGGACATTGGTTCCAGCTACAGCGTAACATCTCTCCATAATAACTGGAGGCTTCTACACCAATCAAATACATAAATAAATGCAGACTTTCACAGGACATCAGACTTCAGGAATCATAAGCACACTGTCTCACAGTCCCAGTGAACACAAATAAGTATAAATATATTTTGTAATTCAAATAGGCCACCCAGGAGTATATAATGACAGATCAATATTCTGAGCATATTGACATGATGCATGTATGCTAATCTATTAACAGATATCCCCATGCTAATTTTACACTGCAAGACAAACAAACCCTAGTTTTCATCAGAAATGTTATTCAAAGAGCAAAGAGCTGGAGTGTGCAACAAAGGGCCAGCTAGTGGGTGGGTTGACTTCACTGAGTGGCTGGGTGAACAGGGAGACAGTAACTTTCTCACCGTACTGGCCTCATTTTCATATCTTAAACATCTGCAATGGTTACCTGTGATGTGAGACAAAACGATGGGAAATTACAGTAACAAGGTCCAACGAGCTGATCTGATAAGTGTCAGGGCCTGATTAATATACACTCTACTATCTCTTGGTGAATCATGCATGAAGAAAACTGCAAACCTTGAAATTATCAAGTCTTATTATTTTAGTTCACATCAACCTTGTGTTATTTTCTGTTACAGCCCAGATTTCTGCTGATATAATGTATCTTTGTGTATGATACGTAACAACATAGTGTGTTCATTCAATTCTTATTGGCAGCATTGTTAAAAGCAAAAAAGGGGTGTGCTTTTTTTTTTAAACACTGGGTATAAACATTTTTTGTTGTTATTACCTTGAATATTCAACCGATGTATCTTTTTTGAACAGTAATTAACAGTTCATTAATAAAGCTGAACCACTGATGCAAAAGTAACAGACACAATCCAAGTAATACTCTGAAACAAAAACTTACAGAACTAACAAATGCAATGGGATATCACGAAGTTAACTTAATGCTATCAAATCATGTTGATTAATATGAAAAGGTAAAGAAGTTAATTAGTGTACACATCTTATAAGTCGTTACCTTAATGAACATTTACATGTGTACCGAAGGCGATTATCATCACTAAGACCATCATGTCGGCATGACAACATATTTTCACAGGAGTACATGTATCTTTATCACCACCAAATTCCCCCTAATTTCCACTTCAAGTGTTTTTATTGGCAATTTCCACAAGTTTTCAGCTAGAGTAAATAAACAGGATGGCACTGAGCAGGCTAGAGTGAACAAGCACGGACACATGAACATGTAGTATCTAGGTTTACTGGGTCCATTAATTTCGCCTTGGTTTATCAGCCTTTCGCTTTACTTATCAAAACCCTAATAGACAAATTTCTGATGCCTGCTGAGGTATGGCATGGCTGGGCTGCTGTAATCTATCAGGACGTGTCTTCATGGTGTTTAATAGCGGAGTTATCTTGTAGTCTCTAGGCAGAGTTCACCTCATCCTGATCCCATCTTCATCACTATGACAGCCTCTGCTCGGCTGCTAGACCAACTCCTGGACCACCTTTTTTCTCTCATAACAGATGTCATACTATGTGTTGGGTCAAAGTGCCACGTTTTGTACATGTAAGGCAATAAATTGTCTCACTTAGTTTGAGAATGGCTTCTTTTGTCTCACCATTATAACAATAATAATATCTTTCTTTTCAGAGAGTAACAAACATAGTCAATATGACAGTTCTGATCTTCCCTGAGGCCCTCCATTTACTCACACAATCACTCGCCAGTCACATCGGTAAATTATGGTTAAAAAAAAAAAATACATGAAGCATTAATTAGTTCGATGTTGTACATATGTATATATATATACATACAAAGATACAAGGCTTTACTATGTGTTTGGCACTTTCTGCCACTTTTGGTGCAAATGATTTAACTGAGGAGGCAAATTACACTGAAAGTTTCAACTGTCTGGCCATTAACCATGACAATGAGTGAATGCTGATGACAATTTTTTAATTTCTGGGCAGTTCCAATAAGGATGGACTTTGTTTTGGACACATTAAGAAGCATTTCATTTTCAAAGCACCACTGATTAATAAGCTCCATGCAAGAGTTTATTAAAACATATTCAAGCTTAGAACGTATCAAATCTTTAAGATCAAAAGACATATTGTTTATTACAATCACATGTATTTCCTCCCTACAACTAAGAGTGTTTATGTATGAAATTTCATCTGTTTCAATATGGTATTTCCGGGCAGCAGTGGAAAACAGTGTTACCAGTAAGCATTTTGACACAGGTCTTACAACCACAGACATAGTTCATTAAATGAAAACTGATATTAGTCAACACACCACAGTCAAATTACGTTACAGAGAAAACCCTCTGGCTCAGTTCCCATTCTAGCAAGGCATACTTCTGTTCTACCGTGCTGCAACTCAACATTTACAATGGCCTCCTACAAGTGTGTGTGCTGCAAATGAAGCTCCAGACATCTGAACACATGTAGGCCAAAACAGGAATGGCTTTCTTTTTTTGTAACATGGGTAAAGCAGATGAAACTTAAGAAATACATCAAATTTCAGAACATCCTTTTTTTTTTAAAATTAAAACTGAAAACAAAAAAACTTTCCACAGTTTTTCTTAATTGACTTTAAATTTGATCCCATCCCTTGTATGAAACATGCTGGGATGATAGGGGCATGGGTGCTCTAACCAACCTCAGGCTTTTAGGCAGAGTTGAAAACTGCCAGGGTTTTAAGCTTTGAGGATGGTGTTAACAGGGCTTACACAGGAGTCTCTGGGACATTTGTTATAGTTTAACTCCTGGAGACATTCAGGCCCCAGTCTTGTAGAATGTCTGGAGGCATTTGGAGGTCAGCGCCCACATGATCCTGGCTTGACAACTTCCAGATGTCTGAATATATAAACTGAAATAAATTCTAAGCAGAGACGCTGGCCCAATTTTTGCAGCTATCAGTTAATTTTAAACTCTGGGGACAGGAGGCCTGGAAATTTCTTTGAAAGTACTGTTTGCAGGCTACCTCTCTTACATGTCGCAACAGCTTCCAAAATTTAAGTTGACTTGAAGTCTCCAGAGCAAATCTGCCTGGGTCATCAAAATTCCTCCACAATTAAACAGGTTCTTAAGACTTCACACCATGAAGATGCTTCTGACATCCTCAACCACCCTAAAGTCCAGCTTCTACTTCACCTGTATGTGCTCAAGTCACTTGGATTATTAATGGAATTCTACCATCTATGCCAATGTTTCTTGGCTAAAATATGCACTATGTGTCTGTTAGTAAGCCTGTGTCGCCTGAACATTCTAATTTAGCTTAAGTAAAATGTAATATTTTAATGAACCTTTGTTACTATGTTACTTCAGCCTAAGTTCAAATTTTGTATACTATATATAGGTATGTGTGATTTGCCCACATTCTCAATGACCACAAAAGTACGTGTAAAACTTATCATAAATATTACAGAGTTTAGAAGGGACATGTATATGAGGGACTTTTTAGAATATTAAAGAAACAGTTCTGGACATATCCATGTACATGTTACATTTTATGACCTCATTCTGAAAGAATCTTTGACAGTGTGGGCAGTTTTGGGCTGACAGTTCTGGCATACCTCCAGGCAAAAACCTGGCTTAAATGTTAGGGTCTTGCCAACTGTCAGGGCAATTACTCCCTCTCTCCTTAAGGGCTGGATAAAATTTTCAGAGAGGTGTTGGGAGACTGGAGGGGGGGGGGAGTTGGTGAGGGGCAATAGAAGGGCTAAGGATGCAACATTAGGCTAATTGGAACATACAGTGAGTGGGGATGATACCAGGAAATCAAGATTCCCTTAGGATGGATCTCTTCAATGTTACATATTGTATACATAAACTAGTGGAGTTTAAAGCTTCATCCAGCCTTGACGTTCCAAGCCAGGCTGAAGTTCCCTGCCCAGATCCTTTTACCCTCTAACACACTCTCTCAGTCTTGGACCAGATTTCTCCTGATATAAGACTACAGGCCCTGGTTTTCGGGAGTGTACTGTTATACACTTCTGTTTTAGATGAGTTGATAAATCCCCAGCTTTCATACACACTACATCTAATCAAGGCACAATTAAATAAATAACAAATTCTTAGTTTATTTTTCACCAGGAGATAGAAACATTCTTACAACACCCTAGGATGGAGTCTTTTCTTAGTACACCCCTCTAGTCCCCTGTCTGACATAGAAGATAGGGCGTAAACAGCCTTAGGTGTGAACTACATGGTGTCTTCATCTCAGAATCTTTGGTTTCTAAAATGATTTATTCATTTATTTGATTTGTGATTTATGCTGTACTTAAGAATATTTCACCTATATGATGGCGGCCAGCATTAAGGTGGGAGGAAACCGGGCAGGGCCCAGGGGAAACCCATGACCATCTGCAGGTTGTTGGCAGACCTTCTCATGTACAGCCGGAGAGGAAGCCAGCATGAGCTGGATTTGAACTCACAGTAACCGCATTGGTGGGAGGCTTTTGGGTCATTGCGCTGCGCTAGCGCGCTAACCAACTAAGTCGTGGAGGCCCCGGTTTCTAAAATGAGTGCATATAAATGCTGTATAGAGCTTTGGGAGAACTGAGTATACATCCAGTTCTTGCAATGATCAAGGTTCTCTTCTCATTGTCCTGGATTACGTTCACTAAAGAATGACATTCTTATGCTATGCTTATGAGCTAAATGTGCCCTTTCATTACAGCAGATTAAAAGCTGTATCTACTAAGTCAAATGCGGTTAGCCTCTGCTTTTAGGCAAGTGAGACCCTTAATAAAGTTACTTAACCAGACCAGGCCTGAATGATCATTCACAGAAAACAACCGGGCCCTTTCCCTTGCAGCAGTCAGTAACCATATAAACAGTCTTTTGGCAGGCCTCAATTGGCCAGATAAGAGTCAGGAAGTATTATCATGGTGTTTGGAGGGGGAATTCTGCTTGAGTAACTATGGGAGTGGCCAGCATATGGGGTCAGGCATTGCGTAATGACTGGACAAGAGAAGTCTTAAAGGCATACACCCAGTGGGTGGGGAGCTGACAAGGGTGGGGGTGGGAGGTGGGGGTGGGAGCTGAAGGATGATACATGTGCAGTACAACATAGCCAAAGGGACCATGCCCTAGCAAAACTGACCGAGCTGACCAGTTGGTACTGACAAGATGTTGGTTTTTAGATGAGTTAGTCTTGGCAAGTTTCACTGTGTTTTTGTAGCAGAAGTTACAAACTAGGCTACATGGATCTGTATGTGTACATCTAACATATGGACAGACCCAGGATGTTTGTGAACATGTCATCTTCAGGACAAGCTTGTCGAGAGTGACACTTTAAACAGTTGTAAACTGAAGAAGTCTTAGAACCCACTGAATCACAAAGACTCACACAACCACCCATATTATAATATTACCATTTTTAGATGCCAGATAAAACACAAGTAGTGTTCTTTTGATACACTGCATTCAATATTTCACAATTTTATTGTGCAATCCAATCAGATAATACTCAAGATTAAACCAAAACACCATGATTTCTTTGATAATACAATTACATTTATATCATATGAAAACTACTTCACCTCACCTAAGTTTAGTACATAAAAAGTAACTTTCAGTAGTCCACTGAGATCTTGAAATGATACTTCAAATGCCAGTTTTAACTTTTCTGACACAAAATTAAACCAAAAGAAAAAAAAACAAACCAAAACCCCAGAAAGCACCCCTTACAGTGGAATGAACAATCAGAGCCAAGCAAAATGTGTGACTTGAAAAATGCTTAATTCTGGTGACATACAGCATTAGTGTAATTACTGACCGTACAGTGTGTACAGATAGATTTACGCCTGGTAAAATAGTTGTGCATGTATCTGCTGCAGATGCAGGGAAAGATGTTTTTAAACACAAAATGTTGGCAAGGTATGTAGTTCCTCCTTCAACAAGGGACAGATGTTGAGGACTTTGTAAAATATTGGCAGACCTTTATTCTCGAAGTATCGGGTAATTTGTACATAGGTCTTTGCAGTTTCTAAGGATGGCATGTGGAATGCAGACCGGTTGACAAGGAAGGGGAAATAGGGGGAGGATCGTGGACTGGAATAAAACCTTAGTCAACAAAATAAACCCCTAAATCCCCCAGAGTAAACAGGTTGCTGTTCAGGGCAGCATTTGGTACAGATTTATCTGAAAGACTTCAATGAAACAAAGCATGGTTTCTGTCAGCCCTGTAAGGCTGAGTCGATTAGAATCTGCCCTAACCCAGTGCTATCTGACACATGGACTGGTCCAGTGCTGTCGGGATTTCTAATATGGTCAACATATGGGATCAGAGAGGAATTCCTAAACTCGAGAGCAACCCCCAATAATATGTTGGCTTTCAACTAAACTCGCGAAAGTTTGAAAAAATATGTATACATGCTAAAATATATGTCACATTAACTAGGTGACTAAGCTACAGTGTTGTATGTCTAAGCTAGTAAACGACGTACAAGTAGGGAATCGAATACCTGATGTCTAACAGTATCATAGGTCCAGATATAGAAGACCAGTATAACCTTGAAGTACATCTTGATGCCCTTTGATATGAGGTTTTCATGTGTATGTAAGTACAGTATTTGAGGAGCAAATGAAATGAACTTACTTTGTTTGCTTGGGTTAATTCTCCGTCCAAATCCAGGCTGAATCCAGACCAATGTTATAAGTAACACTAGTACATGTACAAGTTTTGCCATCACGTCATGTCTTCAAACTCTGCAAACCAACAGAACAGACGGTCCTTAGAGACGCTTTCAAACAGACAAACACAATGACATACATGAACATCATAACTTACACTTACCAGAGAAGATCTGAACAAATCAAGTTTACACCAGAATTAGCCATAAATATTAAATGAATGGACTCTTTTGCATCATATAATGTAGTGGACCATAGACATGTGATAGAATAGGTGTTCGCATATGCCATGTGACCCTCTGGAGAGGAGATGAACACGTAGTAAATTCCCCTCCACAATTCATGTATTTAACAGTCTGATAGGAACAATAAGGGGAAGGCTGTGTGTGGCTGTATAAATATAGCTGAACCACCACAACAAAGCCAAGCAAGTGTTTTATATATGTTCAGCTTATTTAAGATCAATCCGTATATCGTTTTTTTTGGAGTCCTCAACACCTATGCTACAGGAGGAGGATAAAAACACTCTGCAGCCTATATGACTGGGGTAGGCAGCCTATATGACTGGGGTAGGCAGCCTATATAACTGAGGTAGGCAGCCTATTTGACTGAGGTAGGCATAGACACAAGAACATTCCATTTCCAAACATAATAATATAGCAACAATCATGTCTGGACAAAGAAAAAAAAGCGAAAACAACTTCAATATGATTCCTCTTCAATACGTTTCTACCTAAAATGCAGTATTTGTGCTGAAAAAATGTAGGGAATTTGCCTTTGTTAGACAGTGAATATATAACTTCTCAAAGTGTCCCTGACATGCTGTCTCTTTTTTTCTTCTTTTTTTTCCCCACAAGTATACATACATTTTCAGGTCCAAAAATCATACAAGCCAAGGCTGAACAACTTGATACTGATCGATTAATTCACTTTGTGAACTGGTAACTGTGTAATCAATTCTTCTTGGTGGTGGCAATACTTCATATATTGGTTATATTTCACGTATTGGTGATACTTCTTATACTGGTGGTGGTGACACGTCATATACTGGTGATTGTGATACTTCATGTAATGACAGTGGTGAGACTTCCTGCATGGGTGGCAGTAACACTTCTTACACGGGCAGCAGTGGCGATACTTCATACATGGGCAGTGGTCATACGTCACACGCCAGCTGTGCTGATATTTCGAACATTGGTGCTGTTCATACTGTACTTCTTACATGAATGGTACCTATACATGATACTCCATACACTGGTACAATGCTAGTACAATAACTTCACTGGTGGTGGAGGAAGTATATGAGTGGTAGAGATACTTCACACAATAGTGCACAGTACAAGGGTGATGGTGAGGATAATTCACAGATGTATAAACTCTCATGCCTAGTAATTTCTACTGGTAGTAACAAACCTATTTAATGATTTCAATAAAAACTAAATAATAAGTTACAGAAAGGTGAATCTGAAAATATTTTAAAATATCTATGACAGTATGACAATAAGTAGATAGGATGCATTGAGGCAACAAATTTAGTTAAAATGTTATTACTACAAATAGAAATGAATATCAGAAACGTCTTTTTTTAAAAATAGTTTAGGGTACAGGAGCTAGTGATTTTATGTAAGGCATCACACCTAATAAACCTGATGAAAAGCTCAAAACATCCCATTCTTAAATAGAACATCCATGAACTTGTGATAAAGGGCACAAAATCCAAACAAAACACAAACCTCTCTGTCCTCAACCATGCTAACACCTTGAAACTTGGCCAACACAGACCTGCCCGGAAAAAAATATTTCCATTTCGAGGCTAATTTCGGAATGGGCCACTTCGCTGCAATCGAACAGATTTTCTGTGTAAGGGCTGAGAAAAATGTTTTTCTTGAATCTGGCCTAGTTGTTTCAGATTGCTTAAGAGAAACTATGTCCACATATTGAACGCCCTTTCCCCAAACAATTTGCGTTCTGGTTCTGTGCTGTGCAGCTATGACTGTGGGGAAGTGTTCTTAGCGGTTTGGTTGCTGTGTAGGGACAGTATTGTCTGTGTGATGAATTCTTCCCTTCACACTCAAATACATACACAACAAACACAACAGCAGAGCAAGACCAGTCAACATATGGAAGCCAACAGTTGCAAGACATGACCAAGGTACATGAAGTTTCCCTAGAGATGAAAAATCACAGAAATATGGCTGTTTCTAAAGAGTAAAAAAGAAAGAAGAAAACAGAATTAACACCTGAATGCAGAACACTGCCAGGTTAAATGTGCCTGACAAAAAAGGAACACACATACCACTGACCATGATTTCAGTAAACAAAACCAAGGTAAGAAACACTATTAAATTAAATTGACATAAACGAAAAAAGTGGCAATTCAAGAAATGATGCTGTATTTCTTGGACATTCCAGCAAAGTGAAGACAGTTTGACATCCGAGCCAGCGTAATTTTACTCGCATTGATGCTACCAGTTGTCGCTGTCCCAATGAATACTGATTATTCTACTGTTCACGTGTTGGTATTCCATCCTTTTTTGTTTTTAAGAGTTCATTGCTTCGAATATTTTTTCATTCGCACTGTAAGCAGCAGAGGGAGTATGTAAGGGATGACTAACAGCTGAGGCATGTATTGCTCTGGGCACTTTAACTCTACTGACAAGTTCAGCATCACTGAACCTCCAGCCATAGTGTCACAGATCTTTATTGTAGCCTTCAAACAGGCCACAGGCTTTATCAATGGAAGCTGATTTCCATAATCTCCACCCAGGTCAATTAACAGTGATCTTCTCCCTCATAGTAAAATATGCAAATCACCTGCAGATCCGTTTGTATTAATAAAGTCTTTTAATTCTATAGCCACAACTTCTGTAGGATACATAAATATGCATGTCGTGCTACAGAGAGACAGCAATCATACGGCAAAATGATGCACCGGTACTTAGAGAGCAAAATATAAAATGTATGAACCAGTCAAACAATTAGATGTTAAATTATCCTGTGTCTTGTATAACTTGATTAATGATAACACTAATAACCAGTCATTAACATAAACTATCTTTGTACATCTTAAGTTTTCTCCCCAGAAGAAAAGCTGTGTTTTCTCAGCTGCAAGCAAATGACTTCAACCCTCACTGCCTTAATAATTATCAGGGTTCAAATACATAATTTATTCTGACTCGTAAGCCCCTCACAAAGAAAAAAAAAAGTATCACAATCAGCGAAGTCATAAGAAAGTAAACTGAAAAGAATTTGATCAGCAAAGGAGGTTAACATTTGAGCAAAGACAACAAACAAATCAATTTTGGATGAAAACATGGATACATGAAGACATTATGGCTGGGTGTGCTCATTACCCTCAATTCATATTACAGAATCTCACATTATATCCCGGAAGAAACATAAATCAGTTTCTGTCTGCCTTACAAAATGTTTTATTGTTGAATCTACTCCAGAGCCACGGCAGCAAGTCTCTGAAATTGTTTACATTTCAGAAATGTCTTATCAGAGCTGATTATCAAAGATTAAGTTCATATACTGAGCAGTTCTGTTTTGGATATTAAATACTGAAGTGTATCTGTAAGTGGAGTTTATATTAGACTTGAAGAATGAGCAGATCCTTTCAAGGTATGGGTGTAGGTCAAAAGGGCAGGTCAGCCAGCTGGGGGTGACAGGGCCAGGGTGGGCAGCCCCCCAGACAGGGGCCAGTAGCTTCCAATGCCCTGAGGGATTGTTGACAGTGGTCACTATCATATGGCAACCCTTAACACAGCCAGGCCCTGACACTTTAAACAGACACTGACTGACAGGCACAGCCTTGGTAGCATCCATCAACTCAAGTGACTTGGGCCTTGGCTGACACTGGGCCACTGCACCATGAGGCTGATAGACTTCCTGAAACACTTCCTGAAGGGTTTTGCGCAGCAGGGTGCCAAAAGTTCTACACATTACAACACTTCTCCCTGGTAGGCCAAAAGTAGTCATTACCATAAAAGATTTTGAATAGCTTAGTGTCTTTTCTCTAATTTAAAGCAGACCACAAAAGAACCTACTAATAAGATTAGTGTTTCAGCTCCCATTTGCTCACTAACTGGATTTTCAGTCTACCATTTTGAAGTCTCACTGATGAAGTTACTGTTAAGATTTCTGTCTACCATTTTGAAGTCTCACTGATGAAGTTACTGTTAAGATTTCTGTCTACCATTTTTAAGTCTCACTGATAAAGTTACTGTTAAGATTTCTGTCTACCATTTTGAAGTCTCACTGATGAAATTACTGTTAAGATTTCTGTCTACCATTTTGAAGTCTCACTGATGAAGTTACTGTTAAGATTTCTGTCTACCATTTTGAAGTCTCACTGATGAAATTACTGTTAAGATTTCTGTCTACCATTTTGAAGTCTCACTGATAAAGTTACTGTTAAGATTTCTGTCAAAGTTCCTCCGTTCAAAGTGTTATCTACTCTTGGTCAGACAGCATTAAGCAGTATCCATGATCAGTCTCACCTGTCACACTCACACCACAATGTGCAGGCTCTCAACATTTGTCAACTAGAAACTTTCCACTAAAATACACAGCAATGTATGCAGGTATAGTGTACAAAACAATCCTTAACAGTTTCACACAGAGTAGTAAACAAACCTGAAAAGAATTCTAACTCACAAAAGTTCTACTAGACAGAAAAGAAAAAATACTCAAATAAACAATATCAAAACATTATCAATGGCAGACAAGAAAAAAGTTAAACGGTTGCAATCAATATGACCACAAAATATAGATTTCATTAAAAAGATTAAAGATATAGAAAATATAAGTAGGAGTCAAAATACTAGAGTTATTGATGTTGATCAAGTCCAGCCAACCAGGGTAAGACAGATACCAAGAGCCCGTTTTTTGACAAAAGTTTGGAAGGATTAGGCTTGCAGTCAGATCATACCATTAGTTACCCTTCTACTATAATACTACAGAAGCATCTGTAAGTGGTTCTGTCAAGATGCCAGACAACTTGTAGGCTAATATCTACCCAGAGATGGGGATGGTGCCAACACAAGTGTTTCAGATAAAAGTGTGTAGTAGTTGTACTAGCGATATTAGTAGCCCCTACCTTCACACTTCCCAAGGCAACGATAAACGTGCACATGTATCCTGAAGGGAGAAATTACACTCTACTGAATACATGTAGCTAAAGAAAAGCTTGTTCATTTTTGCTAAAGATCAAGTTTAAAATTTAACATAACTACCTTCTGGAAAACTACTCGAAGAATCTTTCAATGAAGATTGAATTGTATCCTATCTTGCTTCTTTGCAAATCCTGTATCATATACAGCCCACACTGGCATAAAAAGTTGACTACTTGGATACTGTCCTATCCTGGCAACAAAAACCAGTTCTGAACAACCAGTTTTTATGTTAACACATTAAAATGAATTTTGCAGCACTTAAGCGACTCTTATCCACTTCTGTACAGACATCCTTTCTAGCAGAAAAACAGGATACATGATATTTTTTCATCACTTAGCCAACCTATTCTGACCAGTTCACTTAAAGGCAAAATAAGAGTAACACAAAAAATATCAACACTAAGTGTGCCAATTAATCAAGACTGAGTATTGCTGATTTAAAGCCAATTTAACAACCACATGTTTTTAGTAAAACGAAAAAAATATCTCCAATTTGCATAACACTACAGCTATACCTTTGTGTGTAAGTTTCAACTGTCATGAGTTAAAAAAAATGGGACAGCAAACCATTTAAGAGTTTCAATTTGTTTCAATCAGTTTAGACTGTTGTTAATGAACTGTTAATATACAGAAGGACAAGGCCAGCTGCACTCACAATACTTTTTACTCAACTCCCCTGATCCTTGGTGACTGTGAGCTAGGGTTCCCATGATCCTAAGACCTTTATTTTAACCATGTCAAGCACTTGGACCTAAGCAGCTTATGCCAGAACTTTAGAGGAAGGCTGCTTGGTTACGGCTTGCTCAGTTCCCATGAAGTTCAAATGACTTGCTCATTACTAACTTATCAAGTCAGGATAAAAAAATACAACTTTCAAGCTCTCTCTACTTCTGACACCTTGTTGATTACTGAGACAGTGGAACAAGAACTTTAATTAAAAAGTCTAATTTAGCTGAACTACGACAACACTGCTTGCATTTAGGTTTCCTGTGCTTGAAGATCTAATCTGAAGGATACCATCTCGCCTCAAACTCTGACACACAGTCAGCCTGTGGGATACGCATCTATATTACCTGTCTAAAAATACCCTTGTATGCCTCTATGGTACAGGCTTTATGAATACACAGATACTACCAAAACGACTGATACATATCAAATTAATGTATGCCGGGGTAGTAGTAGTCAATCTTGACTAATGAATGACAATTCAAGGCATGATACTCGGGTTGTCAACTGTGTCAAGACATTACAAGAAAGGATGTCCTCTGTATAGAGCAGCTCTTAATGTCAGTCAAATCACTGACAAAGTTGATAGCTAAACAGACACAGCTTAAACCCGTGTTTGATACTAATGCTTAGTTCAGGACAAAAAAAACTGTAATACAGCCAAAATGTAGTAAAAAAATAAACAAAAGCTCGGAAAATATTTTCAACACATAACATAATCAACTGTACAAGCCATTTCTTTCCTCATAAAAGCAACTTTTAAGTTCTAATCTAATTTTGTTCTTACAACACTAAGCAACATCCAAACTGACATAAAATTAGTAAAAATGAAGTATCAACAACACCAGCAACTTTTCGTCCAACAGTGCCATAGGATATGGATTTGAAAACTGAACGCAAATAGCCAACAGATCAACAAGAACGAAAAAAGGATTGAAAACTTTAGAAGCTTAAAAACCTTCGCTAATGGCTAAGTACTTCTCTCCAGAAAGCGTGTAATCCTTTTGTTTGAAGAACTGAACACAAGCTGTGAAATGTGATTTCAGTCCCGAAGTCTCCTGGTATTACGTAATGCAAACAGTAAAATCTGACCAATAACACTGTCAGGGTGTCGGCGTCAGCGATGGCGCTTGACACCAAGTCGGGACTTCCAGTGAAACTGGCTACATTCCGACAACACAATGTGGCGTAACTCAATTTGCATGTCAACAGGCGGTAGCTTTGTTGATTGTTTTCCGCTAATTTACTGCTTCGGTCTTCGTCAATTAGGTAATTGGAGATTTTGCAAGCGCAAGTACATGTGGTCGTGGCGTCGGGCATTTGAAACCATCTCACACGCCCGTATAGACGAGATAATTCCCATTTAATGTCACCACTAGTCTCCCCGGGAACGTTCAATCTCTTTGTAAACTGAAACTCTGGCCGCCATTTCGCCGCTGCTTTATCTGTTGTCCCCCACCCCGGTTTGCCAGGGGGCCCATTGGTCAATCGGCGACGTGGACTAGTTTGTTTGTCCCGTGTCACCCAGATCACCTGTTGGCTGCACTGGACTCCCTGTTGAACACTTCTGCAAACTCTTAGCACGAAATTCCACTGCACAATGAGTCCAACACCGACTCTCCTTTCCAAACATCAACAGTCTTACGGTCTGGTAACAAAACTGGTGTAGCCGTAAAACGCAAAAACTTCACATCCAAAGCAAAAGTCAAATTAACTATGGCAGACTGTACTGGTAAATGTGGTAATGCTCGCTTTCATCGCCGTTCCTTCTGCCCCATTGCATCTATGTTGAAAAAGTTCACAACACTGTCTAAATGAAACTTTCTATCAATCTCAACTGTCTTGAAAATAGGTAAATCCAAGAATATGTGCCCAAAATCAGCTTTTCTACTCTTATAGCATCATATCGAAAAACTTCCACCGGTCAGTGAATCAAACACGAAATCGTGGCGATCCGTTATCAAGAATTCTTCCACACCATCAAATTCACCGAGTTTTGGGAAACACCACGATGAAATCAATGCGCCGTATTTCTCCTCATGTGGTGATCACGTCCTTTTTCTTACAGAATGCATCCCGCCAAAGTCGCCGTGTAAACAGTGCGATGAAGAAGCACATGTGTGACAGGGAGCTCCTCGGCGGCAGCCATAAGAGCTGGCCAGTCGTCGGCAATTTAAAGCCCCATGCTTTTTCAGCTTCGGCGGCTCGAGGCCAACGGAGTTGGGCAATGTGGAGAAATGTTGTCACCAAACTCCACAAAAGTGCAATAAACCCACGCAATACTTACCTAGGAGAGTTTGACGGCTGCTAGGAACCCTCTTTTGTAAAATCCGTGGGCCAAGCGAACTCCGAGAGGAGCGTAAGAGCTAGTGAAACTGGCGGTAAGCACTTACCTCAGCTATGTCACAGCACCTTAGTCTTCCCACATCTTCTCTCAGCACAAGGCCTTCTGTTTTCCTTACGCGTCACGTGACCGCTGATCAAAGGCGCCGACGTGTGACGTGTCGCTCGTAACTCCTCCCTCCACCGTAAGGGACGAGCTGTTTGTGAATGAAAAGCCTACATCTCCTGCGCGGCTACTCGCTGACACGCCGGCACAGTACCACCTAGTAAGAACACGCAATACATTCATTTTCACTTACTACTACAACTACTCTTGTATCCATCAGTTTTTTTCTTCTTCAAAAAATCCCACAGTTTACAAGAGGGGCAAACCTCTGCCGGATTCTAGGCATAACTTGGGTGTTTTCCACTGGAGAGTATTTGTTGTGACAAGCAAGTATTATGGAGTCAGCTTGGCACACGAACTGAGGGTGTATCCGTTACGGTGAATATTATGAGCTAATCACTCAGTTTCTTACCTCCTACAACCAGTTTTTTCTTTCTTTTTTTTTTCTACCAATCCACTCCCTCAGTTTACGCCCAAAGACAGAAGACGACACAGCTGGCACCAGTGAATGTTAGCTTACATGGCGTGTGTAATGAAGCGCTTCTTGTCTTAATTTAGTGCAAAGAACACTAAAAACTCTATCAAATTCTATCTCGACTAAATATTATCTTTCTTTCTGACTTTACTGTGGCTTTTTGGATTTCGGTGATGTACAGCCGAAATTTACTGGTTATTTTCATGTTTGGTCTATACTAGTGTAATGTCTACTTGTTCGCCTGATAAAAGGAGTTACTCCAGCATTAAATGCGGTGCTTTGAATGAAAACAAAATCTGTGACGTCAGTGAGACCATAATGAATGGTTCAAAAAGCCTACCATTCTTTGTATGAATAGATTTACATTTACGAAATGAATTGATGAAAAAATTAAAACAAAAGAGTAAAGATAGGTTTAGGTATAGTTTCTAGTGATCTTTCCATTGAAGGTTTTATGTATTTATTTATTTACTTATTCATTTATTATTTTGTTCTTTCCTGTAATACAACTCAACTCCAGCTCATGCTGGCTCCCTCTCCGGCCGTACGTGGAAAGGTCTGCCAGCAACCTGCGGAGGGTCGTGGGCTTCCCCCGGGGCTCTGCCCGATTTCCTTCCACCATAATGCTGGCCGCCGTCGTATAAGTGAAATTTTCTTCAATACAGCGTAAAACACCAATCAAATAAATAAATAATACAACCCAGAGAAAACAGAGTAGTTCTGTAGAGTATAGAGAGTAGGTGTGTATTTCGGGCCATTCACTTAAATACCAAACAGGTTGTTACCTTGATACTGCTTGACGTGATTCAAACAAAGTCAATTTCTCCTTTTGTAACTGTTGATAGTACCCTACGTATTTTTCATTACATCTACATCTCTTCAAATAAACCAAATTAAAGACACACAGCGTAATACATAGAGGATATTACACAATGAAGGTTGAATACAATAAATATTCTTCGAATAAGGTGGAAATAATAACCGATGAGACGCGTATTATTTATACATCAGCGAAATCCTAGTATTTCCTTTATTTTATAAAATTCCAATCTGATCTCAACGGAATGACGTCATAATGCAAGTTTACTCAACTGCTACATTCTCACGTCACGCAAGAAGATATGACGTCATATAACGTGTCATGTACAAGACGTCATGCTCTAGGCATGTCTGTGAAAGCCTACGGCTGGAAAAAATGCCGAAAACTCTTTAAAATACACAAAATCATGATACCGTTAGGTTATACATAATAAATAGAATATTGCACCTTTAAGGCTGAATACCATAAATATTATTCTCGTGAGAGGTGGAAATGATGGTCTCCTGGGTTATCATTTCCACCTTTCACTCGAACAATATTTATGGTATTCACCCTATACTGTGCAATATCCTCTATATCGTTCATCACAACCTATCAACAAGCTGTGATCTATTAAAGGGCGTTTGTCTTCAGGATGGGACACAGAGATAAAATTCCAATTTCTGGTATCTAACGTATAGTACTTCCATATTTGTAAGTAGGCTATGACCGACCTATTAAAGGTGGTGGCTTGGTGAGATCTGTATAAATTAGAAAACGAAAAGCCCGCGCTACCGCGTCCAGGCCTACAACCTGACTTACAATGTCTGTGTATAGGGGCGCCTCCCAAACCCCGTCAGCAGTCGGTGTGGACTGAATGTCCCGCCGAGGGTGTGGCGGGGCGCAATTCTCCGCCAGCCACAGCTGCTCGTCACCGACAGGAGACTCGCTCTCATCCCCATACAGTCAAGGCAGTCACCAAAATGGCTATCTGAAGGTAAGATTAAACAAAAAATTCACTCGTGTTAGGTATGCACTTTGTATACAAAATACTAGAGGGGACTTGTTCAGTGGAACTGAACTGGGATATGTCCCATCTGCATTTGATGATAACCCCGATCCCACCCCACCCCACGAGTTTTGAAATCAGAAGTCATTCATGTGTACGTTAATCCCCAGTCTCTTCATATTACATGGCTTAAATTAATTAACAGATTTCAATGAGTACTCCTTGCCACATTATTAACTGATGTGAATACAACAATTCATCCAACAGCTTGAGTAAATTCGGATTACTAATCAATCTAATTGCAGATGGTATTGAAAACCCTCGAAGGATGCCAACAACTGGACCACATGAATACACCATACAACACCAACCGGACGAAATGAATATACCTTACAATGCGTTTTGTGCAGGTGCTAAAACCTCTGAACAGCCCACTTTAAATCTCCAAAGGTCCAACTGGAACGACAAAACGGTGATTCGATCTCATAAAGCCTAACGCACATGACAAAGCATGCCCTGATTGCCCTGACGCGGTCGGGACGTCCATCAGCAGCCACATATCCTTGCTATATTAAATCACTTGTTACAAAGTTTTCGCTAGCCCCCTAACAGACACGTAGCAGACCCATCGCTTAGACCGCAATTTACCAAAAGGTTACAGTTACCTGTTTGCGTCTATATCACAATGATGTACCCAGAGCGACCGTTCATGGTTTTGTCTCCCAAGATTTATCTCATCGACACGGGGCACGAATGATCGATTCTCGACCATAGCATCAAACAACACTCCAGTCAGTATCTACCTTTTTTGGAGATAAGGAAAAAGTCAACGGGACATTTTGTACACGCAACTTGTAAAAGTGAATGTGAATGAAACCTAGAGACAGGTGGAAGCACTACTTTTCCTGATTGTGTATTTTAACTCGCTAACACAACGCATTTGTACACTAAATAGAGAAAAGAGCAGCGATTGTAAATATGGGAATTAATGTAGAACCCCGTATATGCTGGATAGAGAGATAGTCAGTTGTGTCCATGTTCTGCGAAATAAATACTGTGATGCACCACCAGTTGGACGGAATTGTGGATACATGCGTGCAAACTGTGAGAATCTCCATGTCCAAAGTACTTTTCATCTTGCACTGAGGAAATCGTCCACAGAGGACGGAGTACGACCGCCCCGTGAATATTTGATTAGAATAATATATAAATAGACGAGAAAACCAATTAACAGAAGCAAAGTGTTTACACGTTGAAAGACAAAAATAACAGGATCGTAACTTTGGCATCTGTCAGTCAGTGCAATATGCTTGCCGACCGGGACTCTCAAGTGAGCTTCTGTGTCAGAAAGCAGATTTATCACCAAGGCCTTACCCTGGGGATTTTATGAAGAGAACAGTTTTGTGAGGGATCGAGTCAAATAGCCTTCAGTCGGTCAACTAATTGCTCTGCACCAAACTGTTGTTCTATCTGGAACCCCTTTGAATGAGAACGAACTTCCCGCCAACTGTTTCGTGTATCAGAACCCGGAAGTACTGGCAGTTGTCCACAGTTTTTCTTCAGTACATCATTAAGTTTATCTGACACACTTTTACCATCTGACATTTCCAGGCTGACTAACACCGCTTTGTACTCACTGTGCATGGATCTGAAGGCAGCATATAGTTTGAGACATTTCACTTATGACATTTAAGTTTACGTTGAAGTGAGCTACACTCTTCGCCCAGTGATCGGCAGACGAAACGCAGACTTTGCTGACGTCTGCTCCCCGAGGTTAGCCTCAGATTTCTTTTAGGATGCAAACAAGAGCATGCAGACTAAAAATGATCAAGGAATTTGGAAAAATGCACGTTAAATTCATTTTCAATAATATAAATTTTCCATTCCCATTGTATCACAGAACATCCACATGTTTCCTTCGTGCCGATTGCTCACTCTCCCATTTAATCCTTCTGAAGTTATACGGTTTCAAACACCGGGTTGAAGCTAAAGAAGGTTGGAAGGTCTCGATTAAAAAACACTCAATGTTCAACTTGGGCAAAAAACTACCGACATGTATAAGCAATATAGTGAACTTTGGACTTTTCGTCAGAACAGGCCTAGAGATCCCACAATTGTTGGAAAGTATCAAAAAGTCAGGCCTAAAACTTAATATCAGTCTCAACCCAACACCAAACTAATGGGGCTTTAGTTCACATTGATGTTAATTACTCAAGAGCTCAAGTACTACTACACTGTGAAATTATATGTAACAGGTGAAATAACACTTTTATCAATGAAGGCAATCCTGACATTTCACCCCTATAAAAGTAATAAACTGTTGGAAATCATCGCTCCATGAATCGCCCATACAAATTCCTCCTCTCGACATAGTGCTTCACCAACAATCTCCGCGTCATTACCTCACTGAGCCAGCCGACTAAGCCTCATATTTTGAACGGCTTTTAGTTTTACAAACGCCACCTACGACACGAAGTCTGCAACTAAACCGCACTGTGCTAAAATGTCAGCGACGTCAAAACGGGCGTTGCTGAGGCTAGGTGACGCTGCATGTAACATCCTCGGTCTTGTCGAACAAAATATCAAGCGTGTTACGGAAATATGAAGTAGATTTATTGAAGGTCAATAAGTACACACATTTGACCAATAGACCTTTCCGAACTGTCAATCAAGAGTACGTATGGGAACAATCACATCAACAGCGTAGCAAGTAGGTCAACCGGATGTCCCACACGATGGTTACAAATGTTCAACCCTTCTGTGACGTCATGACGTGACAGTTGCTTTCATGGGAATGGAATTAAAGTAACGTTGTCACAAGGGGTGGTGGGACATAGAATGTGACGGATCTATGCAATGGCAATCACCTACTCTTGAAACATTACTCTATCGTAAGTAGGGAATTTTTGTGTGCAAAAGTAGAAATTAAGCCAAAAAAAAAAAAGAAAAAAAAAGACAAACGTTATTAGTCAGCTGCATGTCTTTTATGGCTAAGGTTAGCGGCGTATAGGCCTACAGTATGGGGCTGCAGTTTTTATAGTTCTTACTTCGGTGCTGTAAACATACAAACAGCGTATTTCTGTGCGCCATTCTTGATTTATATCTCTGGAAACTTAATGAAAATATAAAATTAGTCTTATTTACTTCATGCAGGGTCCCCCTCGAGTAGCTTACAGTTTTATGCCCTAGGGACTAGAGTTCGCCTGCCTTACGCGCACAGGTCGCACTCGTAGCTCGTTCACGAGTTGCTTAACCTCTCTATTTATGCTGCATGGAGTGACGTCAAGAGCGTTTGAAAGGGTAGCCTCCTTTGTGGAGGCGTTAGCGATTGGTAGCGCCATGTGTTCGTGCCAGACGTCACAGCAGACAAAGTGGAAAGGACAGAAAACTTTTGTTTCTATGTTCTCTGACGCGACGTACAATACCGGTTTAATGAACTGCAATATTTTTACAATTTAGGAAGGCAATACAGACTATCCCAATCTTCGTCATTTCAGCTTGTTTGTCAAAGATCTTTTGACTCCAAAGTAGCACTATAAACTCGAATACTGCCGCGTTAAAGATGGGCAAGTAGCGCTACCATGCCGTAAAGCGGTGACGTCATTTTGCACTGGGACGTAACTTTGTTGTCGTATTGACGTATCTTGAAAACCACGTATTACGTGTTAATAACTTTAACTCACAAGATTACACGCTGTTGTTACAAAGGGAGATTAACCCCACTGAAGAAACAAATTCTGCAGAGAAGTGATTGTATTGTGGATAGACAACACATTCGAGTTGGCCACAAAACACACTGAGGCTCTGGTTTGGAGGCGACTAATGTTCTGACAGTCATATATGGTAATCGATATAATACCTAGCTGAAAGGAGGCTAATGAGCCTAGGTGGGAGAACTGAAGAGTCTGGACGGAGCAAAAACGTCGGCTAAATCCTGTCGAGTTGGAGCATCATTTCTCATCTGTCTGTCGATGTCTCCCGTAAACATGCCCTCCACCTGGGCACTTATCCATTTATACAATGCCTGTATCATATACTTTTAAAGATCCTTAAGCTGTACGACATCGATTTATGACATCTGCAGTAGATAAACGATCATCTCACGATGGTTATACTAAACACAGATCTCAAGAAATGTTGTGATACCACCGACAGACAATCAAGGTATAGTCATGCATCCAACAATGGCCAGGTTAAGCTTTTTTTGTCTTCTTCAGAGGTGACCTCCACTATCGTCTTTAGCAGAGCTGACCTCCATGGCATGAACATATTTTGCAGAACTGACCTCCAGGGACATCTTTTCTAGAGCTGGCCGATACTGTCGTCTTTTCTACACTTGTCCTTCAATGTCTCCGGAAAGTAATGTTAATCAGAGCTGCAGCATACATACTTGTTTCCGAAAACGACGGAAACCCGAAAAATACAGAAAGAAAGAAATGTGTAAACAGGAATGAATCACTCAACACGCAATGTCACTTTCAACAATGCTGGAAATTTCGCAAGACGAACTTTGAAGGAATTTATAAACTGCAAATCGGACCGTTAAACAGATTAACAGTTATGCACATGCACATAGTTGGAGACAACACTTCGAATGCAATGCCCAGACAGCATCTTCATAACATGGCGATCGACAGGGGTTCATTATATAAATCCATGGTCCTACTAATCGCGTGGGCTAGGGGCATATAACAAGCCTGTGCGAAGCAAACCCGACGACCAGAACAGAACCTTTGCACGTCTGGTACAGCTTGGCTTGCGATAATCTCGGGTGTATAGTGAGGTGTGAGGCCACTGATGCAGTACCCTCCACATTTAACTTTACCGGACTTGACGTAATACTTACTCCGTTAACTATGACCCTGGGCTTCGGTTTCCAAATATATTTGACTAGTCAGAACTGGCATGAGGCTACATGCTTATCTGGACACGCTTTCATCACATCTACCGACTGAACAATAGTAAACTAAAGCGGTAAAAGCGTATAGTTTGCATGAAGAGACCATCGCGCACCAGAGTGGGGGCAACTAGCCGTTAGCAAATATAACTGATCAACTGGAAATGAATTCATAAAAGGCCGTGTCCATATGTATGAACAGTAAAGCCACCAGATTTGCAACAACGAGGTCTTATACACCTAGGACTACCATATGCATATACATGTGTATTAGTCTATAATTGAAAGTTTATACCCATAGGTTTAACACTGTTACAGACACATTGTGAATTTGTATATTCAACAGTAAGACAATAGGATCATTATAAGACGACGGGATCAGAATACATGGTCAATAAAGCCATTTTTAATTTTCATGGGCAGACATAATTGGGAGTGTGCAAAGCTGTACACATGGGTACTGTTTTCGCGTCGCCTTTGATAAATTGGTTGATACAGATGTCACCAGAATGCTGTCACTCTTGCTGGTTGGTTTTCTTTGCTTGCACGTCCTGTTTTGTCAGCCAAGTTAAATGTTAAGAGACAAGTTGAGAGAAATCCTTGCCTGTTAATCTAACAGTCCGTGAGAGGAGGTGCAAGGCGACGTATAAATACTTGTAGCTGTTAAAAAGCTACCCTGAATTGCCAGCAGGAGCACAAGCGCGACACTGACATTTGTTACTTGTCAGCTGAGTATATACACACCGTATATATTTAGCGATCCGTTGAAGTTTACCCATGACAAAATAGTTTCGTCCACAGGAGTCGAACGTCACGTTCTCTAGACTTGTCATCCATCAAGTCCTTTCCGAGAAAATGAAAAAATACACAGCACAATGAGGGGTATACACCTGATAACATTGTCTCCACCAAAATGACAAGTTCACATGTAACAGAGTGTCTATACTGAACCGATGGACGGCAGCTGGGTAAAGAAAGAAACAACAACAAAAAACAGGTATATTAAATTAATGCTATATATTGTAGCGCATGCCGTGCTATATGGAGGACACATGCGTGCCATTTCTGGTTTATCATCAAATATCGTGGACAAAAAGAACACAATTAAACAATTAAGCACCAGTTTTACGCTATAAACTAGTTCACATTGACAAAAAAGAGTATAGTCTTGTTTAAGAGTACATGTCCAACTTGGCCTATAGCAGTGTATTTTACAAAACATGATTGTGTTTAGTATATGCGTGTGCCAAAATAACACCTGTGCGGCATAATAACCTAGCGTTGGCAATGTCATACCTTCAGGAGTAACTTGAAGGCTGGTGTGATGTATCCCTGAGAAAGAGAGATAGGACTTCAAGTATTCCAGCACCTTTAGCAATCACCTAGCCCATGAAGACACTGAGAGCAAAAAGGAATGAAAGTCTTTATGCCAGTCAGGAAGCCTCAATAAGGGGCGTTTTGCTTGTTTTTGTCAGTTACACAATCTGACTGAGTGACGTTACAAAGTGAAAGCAAATGACCACTGCAGTTTTTTCCAGCAATGTGCATATTCAAAGCTGAGCTCGTGAAATGACCCCAATGGCCTTGAAAAAACATCAATTAAAATCCTAGCGCAGTACAAGTCTTGTGGTAAAATACAGTTCTTTCATAGGAGAGTATGAGTCCATTCAAAGATGGCAGAAAAATTTTATCAGAGCCAACATCTTCGCAGTCATGGACGACATCTTCTTCTTGGATATACAGCCCTTACATCCTTGGCCACCATTAATTCCCACTAAGCATACGAAATGATAAAATTTATTCCTAAATGCAGAGGTAAAATATGTTTACATATACTTCTCTAGACATTCTCATAACAAACACGAACGACACACAACAGTTGTTTTACATCATACTCAAGGATAAGTTTATTCTTCAGGGGACGTATTACTGCACTGTTTAGCTGGGCTATTTAGGAATTGGGTATTGAAAATTTAAACTTACAATACACATACACTGTGCACGTGCAATTCCAAAGAGAGATTTAAATATGGACAAATGTAAGTATTACACAGTTATATATAAATTGACCACCAAGATATAGTCTTAGTTTTACTACAAAATCAGCAGTGTGTATAATATGGGAATGATTCTTGCATAGTCAAGGGGCTTTCAATGATGAAATATAAGTATTACACCTGCTTTCAATATCCCACCAAATCCCAAGGGATGCATGGATCAGAAAATTACATGGCATCCAGTCAAATTTACCCAGATTAGAATAAATGTACCTCTGATATTCAGCATGGAAACAGCACAATGCTGTAAACTCAATGTTCTGCACCAGGATCACTTCCTTGACAACAAGCATTAAACTGGTTTCCAGCATAGAGGTTGCCTGGAATGAGATAAGCAATGTTGTTACCATTTGTATATACATGTACATTTCCCTGTGAAACCAAAACCCATTTCAACAAGGCCCACAGATGTGGATTGATATATCTCGTTGAAGATCAGATTCTAGATGTAAATCATAACATACAAATGGGTAAGAGCAACTGGTTTAGGCATATATCGTACTGACCAAGCCAGAAATGTAAAATCCCTTATGTACATATAATGATAAAATTAAATGATTAAAACGTTTACACAAAGTCTAAACCGATAATAACACAGAGACTTAAATATGAATGTTAAACAAATGGCATATTAACCACATGCAACCAAAAATAGGACTGCCCTTCGATCTGGTAAAGCTCACTCGTATCAAAGAATAAAACACTATACTACATGTCGCCTTATACACGTCATAACGATATCGAATCAACTGAAACATATCAGTTAAAAGTGTTTGCACAACACACGCTATTGTCCCTAGGCGTGGTAAACGAAGTCACGGATTTTCCGGCCAAAAATGCTAAATACTTAATCTAACAAAAGAAAGAATAGCTCATACAGCTTATCGGTGGCTCCCTGTATATCATAGCACTGTGCTGACTGCGAGTTATGAAATGGATCACGTAAGATGCATTACTGAGATCTTTTCCGAGACTGCAAACTGGCTGCATTGAAAATCGCGCTAGCTGTGTAGACCCAATCATATCCCAGGATGCACCACACATGCGAGGATGAGTGTGGTTTTATGGTGATAATAGCGTAACACACACAGCACGGGAAAGTACCGTACTTTTTATCAGGATTATGCCGTAAATTCTACGGTACTTAGTTACAGTGCAAAGGCAAATGACGACTACGTTGAATCACATGCATAATAACAATACCTTAGCTTATGGTTTTCGATTAGCTCATAGGTTAAGATTTCAGCTGATGCGAATACAGAGGAAGCGGTTCCTTTGAGGGCGCAGAAACAGTCGTTTTCCCCACGTAGACGTTTACGGTTAAGCAGTGACTTGTCAGGTTCAGCATTGTACAATACTTATTTAGCACCATCCAGAGCTGGTTGTCTATATTTACTTGACTAATGGCTATATATGGTTTCTTCCTACATATTCTCCTCGATATTATCAATGTAGCCAACGACACGGATCGCGATATCATAGGTTTTAGGGGACGAAAGTATTTGATGTCTAAGGTAAAATGTTTACTTGATGATAATCCGGTTTACGGGTTCGCTAAAACGCGGCAAAGCCCCGTGGAAACCACCAATCCAAATACAGGATGATTTCATTTGTTTCTTTGTTTCTTTGTGTTTTTTTTCCCTTCTATCCAATGAACCGAATGTTTATGTTAAATGGTCTGTTTTCAAGGAAACAAACATCTACTGTTTCATCTACTAATCATCACAAAATGCTTGTATGAGAACATGGCAAGCATCCTTTATATGCAGTGCCTCTAAGCGAATCAAAGCCATAGTGTTTGAAAAAAAGAATATTTCCACATTTTCTTTACATCCCATGCATACAGGTAGTACTATTTTCAGCTTATACTCTCCGATGAAATCCACAATGAAGTGAAGTCATTTGCTCCCGATGTTTTGTAATGACAACCGCTATAATACCTCACGCCAGTGCACCATTGTCCATGCAGATGAGCTGGACATTGAGGTCGCCTTTTATTTGATTGGCTGGCTTAAGGCCGAAGCCAAACTTTCAGAGACTGGCTTCGAGAATGTGCCCTTGTTAGTCGATGTCGTCTTTCACGAAACGCATTAGTTCTAGCACGGTGCGAGAAAGGCCGGAAAAGGAAAGGAGGCCAATGCATGCATTTGTAGGCGTGAATGAAGCCCCTCATTACCGATGTACTTTAAATGCATTTACGGTAACTTTGATAATAATAAAAGAGGAAAAAAAATAATAAAAAGGATCTTTGATCTGCCAGGACAGATGACGAATTTTTGGTGAAAAAAAGGAAAACTCTTTCTTCTTGGTTGTCGCTTTGCGTCAGTTGAGCCGGCCTTTCAAGTAGAGACGTTAACAGTGGATTCTTCCTAGTAGGTTAATTAGGACGCCTGCAGGCATGTAGCTTACAGTCCATGTGAATTCCTTAACCTAGAAGAAACTATATTTCTTGAGTTGCGTACAACCATGAGACGCTTTAACTATATACTTTAGCTTTGGTTTTTGACTGACTGAATCGGTAAGAATGAATATCTGCCTTGCATACCTTCAAATATACATTTGCAGATATACAACTTGAAAAGGTTCTGGGTAAAGCTGTGTAAGTCCTTAGCACATGTAATCACCCTACAGCTGTATCGTTGAACAATAAAACCTCACGAACAGTACTGTGCATGTCGACATGATCACGGTTATTTCTTAAAGGTCAAATATTCCTAAGGCCTTAACGTTATGATCCCGGCACTATCTTCGAGAATCATACCGCCTTATATAACGAGTTGTTCTGTAGAGTTATCATACACCAGTGCAGATTACGATACACCTAGAAAATAAACTTCATTGTAAAAATCTCACCACCATCTTAAAAGTGATTTGCAATGTTTTAATGGGTAACTGGTCTTCATGTTTTCCACAGGTGTTATGCTCTAATCTTCCAATTTGCATGCAACACATTTTCGCTGGCAAGTCGTTCAATTTCTTCAGTTTCGAGTGCACCGGATTCTTGCAGAGAGAACGCGAAGGATTTAGGTCATGTGTAATGGATGGTGTTTACACGGGAGTACCCTTAAGGGCTTGCCTAGACTTTGACCCTAGTGGCGCAAAGTAATCAAACAGCCACCCCCTTAAGAAAGACTGGCTAGGCGAGGCCAATGACGGGACCACATCGTGCAAAGGAGTGTTGTTGGTGACTGATCAATGCATATTTGATAGTTGCCACTACGGGGCATTATCGTCCCTCTCGGATCTATTGGCTTACAGGATCTTTTCAGAATCATTCCTAATTTTCTTCATAGAACATTCAGACATACATCTTGTTCTGAAGGGTCATTGACACATATTATATTGTATGACTCATCCTAACCGTTTAACTGGTTGTGTCAATGTATATAGCTGTTATCACACAAAGGTGAAAAACATCGAGTTTTCCACGCTCGGAAAGTCACGATATACATTGGCATTCTTTTTAGACACAAATATTTAAATAAAATTTTGAAATATTCTCCAAGTTCTTTTTGTCTAAACAGGAAACAGCTGAAAACGTGCGAGCTGAAATTACAAAAACTGAAATCCTCTTATTCAGGCCACTGAGAATATTGCGCTCTGCTAACATGACGGCTTCGTTACCTCTGGCACGTAAGTGAAGTAAACATATATTATGTTGAATTGATATTTATCTACCGGTGGTAATCGGCAAACTGATGCTGATCAGAGAGCGGTAATAGCTTGCCACATAACCTCTGACGCATTAGTAACTGGTTGGTACGTCTGATCGGTGGGCCAAAGTCCAACAAGTCGAAATCTGCAGCAAATCACTGCTGAGATTTTGGAGGGAAGAGGAAAGGGAAATTATGGTCGAGTCATCACCATGTGTAGTCAATTAATCCTGGTGCCAGAGCGCTAGGGAACCCAAACCACATGTTCCCTCTGGCTTAGCCTGGATGAACATGATCATACTGCCCTCATGCTAAACCTCTTAGGGTGAAGGGAGAGATTGAGGCGAAGAGCATCGGTGCACAGAACACCCGGATCTCAAACAGGTGTAGCCAGACAGGGACAGTCCTTACCACAGATTTAGTGCCATTCCTTGGAAATCTAACTGAAGGCTTAGCGTACGGACTGTGCCATACTCATAGTGACAAGCACCCTTATAATGTAACAGATGGCAATGCTTGTTTCCTTTAACTTTAAACTTTAACCTATTCATAACAGTGGAATTCCTAGAAGTGTCAGGGTTAGAAGTAGCAAATCATTTTTATGTGTTCCTTTCAGTTACGTCAGTAAATGTCAGAATTTAAACAGACAGATTTAATTCCAAACTTCAAATCAATTGGTTCTCTAATGTTTGTCAAGATGAAAAACTAAGATTTGCTTTGTGAAAACTACAGTTCCCCCCCCCCCAAAACACCAAAAACAAAGAAAGAAACCAAAAAAAAAAGAAAAAAAAAAACACTTCAGGTATAGCGCAGGACTTTGTGTCAATCAGATCAACATACTTAAAACAGAAGAGCTGATCAGGGCACTGGCTGCCGGTATTGGAATTCATCACATATAGGGCCACTGCCCTGATATACCAACCTAGTTCCTCCAAACCACGTCCAAGCCGGTGGGACCAGGGGACATGATGTCACTAGGCCTTGAAAGTGTCTTGGTATGGTAGCTGGTGTTTGGGGGTGGGCAGCAGGAACCCAGGCTGGCTATTAATTTCCTGGACAGGATACAGACCAAGGGGAGGAAGAAGTGGTGAGGACAGCTGGTAAGATGCCCTGGGGCAACAAACATTCCCACTGGGATATCAGGGTCACAACTTGCTCCACCTTTCAGTCACTGATCTTAATGGTTTGGGGATACTAGCTATAAGCCAACAACACATATTCACAAATGATACAAATCACGACACTGGCAGTAATTAGTTAAGAAACCAACACACCCATATTTATTAAGATTTCTTCCACCTATTATGAAACCTTGTTCCTAACATTAAAGACCTATACCAAAATCTTTGCTGACGGGAGAGAAAGCCATTGACAGATGGTTACATGCATGTACAATGTACTATCTACTGAAATGCCCTGGTGTTGCACAGAAACTGCTGAAAATACAAATGTGGCATTTTAAACTGGATATAACATTACAAAGCTATACATGTAACTGTTTCAATCATCAGCATCCAACTAGACATTCATGTTTTTTTTCCTTTTTATTACTGTGTGATTGATGATAGGTTTTCAGTTATGGCTCTATTTGGTTCTTTAAAATAAATCTGTGATATACTATTTCAGATATTTTATGGCAATAAACCTGACAGCACATATCTGTCCTGATGGAAAATCTATGTGAGCATTGTATACACCAGGTGTGGTGGACAGTCTACAGGACGCCTGTTTCAAGAAGCCAATCAACATGTTTTACTGCAGAGATGTTACATTCAATATACTCTTGCAAACTCAGAAATGTACATGGGACATAAGCCCATGTACATACATACATACAAAATATATATGCAGTGTATCTGGTACATTGTTGTAAAAGTTCCAGGCTCAATTCATAGGAATATTCCTTTGGGAATTAATCTGTTTATTTTCTATTGGCTTGACATGATTGCGGCACAAAACATCTGTTTTAGAGGTATTTGGATTAACCACTGGAGCTTGATTCAAAGAGAACCTAGTTTGAACATGGTTCAAATGTACATGGACTGCAATGGTCAGAAAAGAGAGTTTGTATTCATGAAGTCACGCTTATACATGAGCATACACCTAACAGACATTAGCACATCAGAATATATGTTGATGCAAGCTAGCTATTGGATCCACACTGCCAATTTGGCTCAGGTACATGCATACTGATGTACTTGTGATTTGATTTACCTTAGGAAACAGTTGATGAGATTGAGTGTTTATGAAATCAGTTTGATTAGTCTGATGAAGCAGACTCAACTGGTTCGACCAGACGGCACAATCCAGTCCAACTCTAACTGATGGAAGCCAGGCCACTTTGATCTACACCGCAAAAAAGGGAATCTGGCTTTTGGGGTTGGTGTTGATAAAGAGAGGGTATCAACCATAAGTATTAGTCGGATCCCTCAATCTGACATCTGTTTAGAATACGAGGTCCAGGACAAAAACAACGTGTAATGGAATTAGATGAATGAGAGAAAGACGTAGCAGACATGTCCGCAGCAAGTGAATCTTCAAACCATTGACCGTGGTGATACTACATGCAAAGTCAAGGTGTATCTACATGGACATCATACTGCACAACTCAGGTTAAAATCACATATAAACTGTTATATCAATATGTATGCATTAATTTATGTTTCATGAAAAGTCATTTCTTTCTCCTTTTCATCTTGTTGTTCACAGTGTCTACTGAAAGTCACTCACAGCATCCGTATCTGTACTGAACATTGTTCAAAAGGAAGAAAACTATTTCAATAAAGAGTAAAAGATCTGATTAGTAGTTCATGTACACTCTGAGGTCAAAACACAGTCACATCAATGTAAATTAGTGTGAATACACTTTACAGCCATACTCATCAATTATTTCCTCAATTTAGCCTTTTGTTGACAACATGAAATTTTAATCATGCTCAAGTTAGGCCTTTAAAATGTTTGAAATAGTCTTTTTTTTTTTTTGTTTTTATTTTGAGGTGGGGAGGAAGGAGATTGTTGGCTCACTGAGCAGAAGTATTGCTCTTTTTATCCCTGACCAATGTCAATCAAGGGCTCTCTTCAGTCAGTTTTAGGTAAGAGGTTTGCTAAACAGCTCACAAATTACGGTGACAGTTTACCTGAGACACTCTGTTACCCATGAACCTGACCCCCATCTCATACATGTATATTAGTGCCGTATAAAATACTAGTCGAGCAAATACATAAATAATATCTATGACTGTAAAGTGAAAACACATAACCATCTTCCTAAAGAAAAGACCTGTCCAACAAAAATAAGTAATGCATAATAAAAACATTAGCAACAAATGACTAAAACATAAAATAAACAAAATTCCTGGCTTTACAAATGCTGTAGAGTGGGAGCACACCTACATTTACACATGTATTTGTGAGTACTTGTGTTTATGCCTTGAGGCCAAGTTTCCGTGAACACATCTGATATTGGTAAAAGGCTGCACTATAAACAAACTCCTGTTCCAAGGGACTCTCTGCCAAAAGGACTGACGTTTTCTTGCTAATAAGGTTATCACAAATTGGTATAAAATCTGGATCTGGCTGTCATCAGTCTGGTTAAACGATGACACAAGAGATCTGACTGGTACCTGGAGAATCTCAACCAGTCCTATCAACTAGATCCAATTACGGCATAGAGCTAGTATGTATTAACAGTTTGCTGGAACTTCCCTACCAGAATTGACAGTTTGGACAGCCAAAGCACTGAGTCTTCTAAAAATGGCAATCAGATATACATTATGGGTCAAACAACCTCACCGACCTCAGATCGAATTTGTTTTCCTTTCTGTCACTGGTCTAAATTTATTCTGTTTCACTAAGCGATGCTTCACATGGAAAATTTTGCACATGATTTACACAAATTACACATGAAATATATATACAACAATGTGTAACCATTCATTTTACACACAGAAGAAAAATCTGAAGCAAGGAAAATATTAAAATTTGTACTAACTGGAACTGCACTCACAGTTCCATATTGGGAAGATCTTTATGATACCACGTACGCAAACAAATACATCAAAAAATGGTTGAAAATTAAAACTCAAAAGAGATGGACTGCAACACTCACCATCTCTAAATTCTGTTCCTAGACATACATGTGCACATATACAAACATTATATTCAAACATGCAGCTTTCATGTCCATTTTTACATTAGATCCACTTTTGCAAGTCTCATCCTCCAACATGAACTTCAGATTAAGTGATATGAAAGAATCAGTCTAACCTGTACAGCAAACATTCAACAACCATTCAGTCACTATGGTGTCAATACATAAAGTAGACTACATTTTTGCAAATGATATGCCTCTTTTGTGGATATGCTTAGTGTGTGTTAAGTGCCATAAGTAAGTTGCCAAATTTCTGAAAATATGTTGACAGCAAAGTTCTGTAATCAAATACCACCCCCTTACTTTAAACAGGAAGGACTTTAATTAAATCAGGGACTGTTAATAAGGATATGGTTGAGCCATTTATCAAAAAAAAAATGTTGGGCAACCAGTTAGTATACATATAATGTGTATAAGTGCACTGATTATAAAGAAATAATCACTGGCTGCATCTACTCATTGTATCCCATGTCCAACATTTACAAAGGCCACTAGGATACTTCACCATATTAAGACAGGCTAGCAGAACACATAAAGTGTAGCTACATGTAGCAGCCAGAGGGGGTTCAAGAAAAAGTTCTCTTTTCACTGGGAATCCCAGTGTGCCAATTATCGCAAAGTGTGTCTACATTAGCTTTCCTTCCACACTGCTCTCAGCTTTTTTCCAACTTCCATGCCCACTCACCTCAACCTGGACAGGTTACGGTAGGAGAACAGTGCCTGAAGACTTCCTGTTCACAGGATGAGAACATAACAACCAAAGCAGCCTAATTTTTCGGGCATATCAAAGTGGATATGGAAAATAAGAAGCACCTAGCTTATGAGAACGAGAACACACAAATAACCATCTCATTAGGGCACAGGAGAGGGCACTGAGTCCATGTTAGACTGTCATGAATCTCTACCTGTAGATATACTCCAGATCAACACCACTTCAGGCACTGTGTGCTAAACAAAAGCAGCCGGATTTTCCTCCAGTGACTGAAACCATTCTAACACATGAGAAATAAATGTCAACAAGGAAATAACAAATTTTGAGATAAACATGTGGACCCTGATTAATGTTCTGAACATAAACCTATGAAACAGAAGAGTGCTCTTGGACAACTTGACTGGAGGGCATACATGAACAGGTAGAATACCTTGCAGTACAACCATCCTCAGCAGCAATGACACTGTCTCATTAATAACAGTACACCCATCCTCAGCAGCAATGACACTGTCTCATTAATAACAGTACACCCATCCTCAGCAGCAATGACACTGTCTCATTAATAACAGTACACCCATCCTCAGCAGCAATGACACTGTCTCATTAATAACAGTACACCCATCCTCAGCAGCAATGACACTGTCTCATTAATAACAGTACACCCATCCTCAGCAGCAATGACACTGTCTCATTAATGACAGTACAACCATCCTCAGCAGCAATGACACTGTCTCATTAATAACAGTACACCCATCCTCAGCAGCAATGACACTGTCTCATGAATAACAGGCCGGTGAATCGTTTAACAGGCTCCCATGGCCATAATTGTGACGATATTCTGAGAAGCTAGCTAATTAGTCAGTGTGACAGTCTATAAAGGTCAGCAACAAAGGCCTGCTAACACTTCTCCTCTGAAGGTGTCACAGAGGGTTGACTGGATGGTCTAAAACATGACACCTGTAACAAGTCTGAAGATCTGAACAGCACAGGTGAAAGGTCAAATGCCAATGAGGTTTTCCTGCTGGCCCAGATACTTGTTACACCTGTGCACCTGCAAAGTCTGCTGTGTGACATACAACACCACCTTACCAAGGAAATCAGCAAATCAATCTAATCATTGATACTGCGGCTTCAACTACTCTGTGAGTTCAACAAGACTTTGCAGCACAAAGGTAGCAGTCACATGTTTGAAATTTAATAAAGCAGTACCTGGAATGTTATAGTGGCAGTGAAACCATACGTTTCTAAATAAAAGTGTTACAACAAAGCTAATGTAACTAAGACGCTTATCAGGACACACTGCTTACATGTTCTTAGATCTGGCCATGAATGTATGAGGTGCTTCACCAACAAGGGAATAGGAAGGAATTGTAACCTCAGAGGAACATGATGCCTGCAAAAATATACCCACAATTATAAAACACCATGTATATTATTAAGTTTAAAATGAAAGCCAATGTAAAATAACATTAATTGTGACCATAATTATGTCTTTATTTCCTGAAATTTATCTTTCAATCAGCACAATACTCAAGTCTGCATGTTAAAGCTGAACAAAGACCATCAAGATGTGTGGGCAAATAAAGCTCGGGTAGAATACAATGACAGTTGTTATAAAGCTATGTGCCTGTGTTCCTCACTGCATGCAGATGTATGTGGAGTTCAATACAGTTCAAATATTGTCTGGCATAATCAGTTATTTTAAAAAATCTGTCTTCTGAAGATGTCTTGATGAAAATATCAAAAACATGTATCAATGAATTTATTATTAAGTGAAATCATTTGCATATGCTGTCCTGAAACATCTGTATCCATCCAATGGTTCCTTCACAATACATTGAAGGGGCATCTAAACATACACATTAACACATAATCTTGTTACTACATGAGCAATGACTGATACTGGAAAGCTTCACGTGAACCACTGTATTATACATTCCATCAGTACACTCTCAGAGGCTTGCTACACTACCTCAGTCCTGTCTGTATTTAACCATGTATGGATAGCCTCTCCAACCTTCACAAAGAGGAACTTGCCAACTTTTATATTTACCACGATCAGACCTTCCTACCAGAGTAATTGAGGGCACATCTGGTAGGCGAAAAAAGATGTTTTGTAAACAGGAGCAATTAATGATCTGCCATTTCCTCTAGAGGTTAGAAAAGTGAAAGAGCTTTAAAGGGATGATGTAGGGATGAAGTAGGGATGGGAGCAGAGCCTGGGCAACTGACCTGGTGCTCTTATAAACTCAGGGCAGATCACTATCACATCAACCTATCCCAGTGCCTCGTATCCGCACCAGTTTACACAAAACTCAACTCTTTGTTTCTTTCCCCCTGGAGACTCTGACAATCACTCCCTGAATCCCCATCCAGAACCCATTATCTCTAGCTCTTCCCCAAACCTAAGATTATCAAGGTCTACTGCTTGTTATTGCACAAAAGATGTCATGTGTAAGTACACCTAAATCCATCTCTGATAATCTGGCTCATGTATTGGCAGACATCTGCAGCACTAAGATGACAACTTTATTACATGAAACTGTGATACAAAACCTTCGCTAGGTGTACATCTACACTGTATATTCAGATGGCCATGTTCAAACAGGAATGGAAGGAAATTATGATACACCTACATATATGTGTAGAACATGAAGCTTATGTGTAAAGTCCAGGAGGTTCTTTCTAGTAGAAATTTCTCTTTATCACCGACATCTATGTCTTAATACAAAGACACCATACATTAGTTAAAATTACAAATGAACTGTAAGATTAAAGACACTTGTACTTCACTTAAACCCAGTCTAGAAATACAGTTTAACCAGAACTGAAGTTCTTTTTAATAGTAGTGTATTGTGAAACTGTCTTGACTATTTTTGCTTCACTGCATCTTTCAAAACCTGAATTCTGAGTACCACAAATGCCTTTTTGTATTGAAAAGAAGGCTTGTGCTTTGCCTTGGTAGTTATTTGATCCATACAAACACTGTTACATATCAAGCTTGGTCAATGCCATGTAGGCACTCCAACCTCTGCAACACAGGAATTTCTCGGTCATACAATTTGGGTCTGGCCACAATGGATTGTATAGAAAAGTAACTGTAAACATCCCTGGGGCTAGACAAGATAGCGGTTCTGACATATAATACACAAAGATCCAAGTCACTGGACCCCAATAAGGACAAAGTCTCCCTGAAAAGCCAATGATCCCCTAAGATGTCATTAGTTCATGCATCCTGCAGGGTTTACATACGGCACCCAGTCATTTTTTTTTTTTTTTTTTTTTCATTTTGTAAGCCATTTATTGACTTGTCATTCCCTTAAGTGGGTTTCCCTGGGTCATGGCATGGCATGGTCTATAAAAAGTTTTGTCTCCTAGCAATAAACTGAATACAGGTATATCTCAAGTTAGCTATTGACAGGTGAGTATAACGGTTTATATGTGGAGCTTTCAGAGGCTGGGATATAAATGTCTCATTAATCATCACACCTCCTGCTGGGGTTTGGGAAATCTGAAGGGGCAACCATTCCTTACTGTGAGTGGGTGTACCTGGCCTATGGGCTTTGACCTGTGGGGTGTGGCCCCATGCTGGCTCAGTAGGGCACAGCACTGAGCCATACACTACCTGTCACATACAACCGGTAAACCAAGGCTTTCCTGAACGTTGTGCATTAATTCAGCATCAGGTAGGACTTAATAAAGCTGATGTGCACTAAATACAACGCCTTGGTTGGGTACATGGCTCCCTCGTTCACACCTAAGTATAAGTGTGATGTACCTAAAAAATAGCTGCCATGGAGACGGAGATTGGGTTGTCGAGGAAAAAGTGTATGTTTAATCTACTTAAAACAAAATCAAAGAATGCAGGGGATACAATGGTTTTCTGCTAGATTCTTCATGTCTAGACCAAGCTGAAATCTTTCCCCTATTAGATCGCCTGGTACAGTGCCCCCTTTCCAGTGCGAATTAGTTGACCCTTTAACAATCAGGTGGTTGTGTCAAGGGTCTTTCAGCTGTTCTAGAATAACACCTTGACAAAAGCAGTACCCTGACTGGGGTCTGGGGCTGTGTGCATCACTGACACTCTGACACTCACAGTTTCCCAAGTGCTAGTTGTATCCCCGATCGTCTGCACGCATGCCTTCACAGCATGAAAAACAATCTTGGGTACATAAATCCCAACACAATACATCATCTGAGGCAGGCCAAAGTCCTTGTAAATAAGTTCATGTCACAGACAAAATTCTTACCAGTCCTAGATCAAATACCTTGTACACCTGATGAGTGTATTCATCTGTATGGTACACCTATTGAGTGTACTCATCTGTCTGGTACACCTGATGAGTGTACTCATCTGTCTGGTACACCTGATGAGTGTACTCATCTGTCTGGTCATGTAGAATACAGCTTAATTACCATCATGCTCTCAATGAAACTGAATCCATGTTCTGTGTAATATGGAACTTATGGAATGGAATGTGGAATTTTAAACCCCTTCAAAGTTACATTCCTTTGCAATGATAAATAAGTAAATTTCTCAAACTGGGGACACAACATGTGCTAATGTGTTGGAAAATTGAAGATCATTAGGCCTTCGACCTTAAGAAACTATGGGTCAGTGTGAAGCCTTAATTGTCATCCAGAGAGCGGTGAGAGGACTATATACTGTACATTATTTATTTCTGTCAATAAAGGTTTAAAATAATTTAAATTTAAAGGAGAGCCTTTCAAGGAGAGGACTGTTCAATCACTGTACACACCTGTATTCGTGGACGATATATCATCTGTCTTGACAGTTTCATAGCCTAATAACCCACTCAAAAGCATTCATTAAAACTTCCCATTTGCAAGGCTGTCCTCACTGTCAAGTCTGTCTCTGAGTTCTTTTTTCTAAAAGCCTAAAAACACAATTAAGGCATGGTTAAGTGCACTGACATACACAGATGCACTCAAAGGAGTCGGCATAGTCTTAACCTGAAACTGAGGAATTCTGGACAGCTAGCATATGTAGTTGTATTTTGTTATTTTGTTAACTTGAATGCTTTGTATATTATATGTGCGTGCCAGTCAAAAAAACAAAAAGGTAAGGAAGGGTTAATATATCACATAGATGCCCACTTCATGTGGTGATGGTCAGTGTGGACAGACATGGAGCTCAGGTCAACGCGTAATATTACAACAACAAATAAGTATATTTATAACAGAGGTGTCCAGTACAGGTCCCAGGGCAGTATTGGACAGTGGTTATTTGTAGAGCACTGCTTAATGACCAGTCTTCCCAACCAGAGGAATCTGCCTGGCACACTCCATGAGTTAAGGAGGGTTGGGGGAGGGTGGAGGGGGGATGAGAGGGGCACACAGAGGACCTGGCTGGGCTGGGGATTTGGTCACTGACCAACAGCACCAGGGTCAACCCAAGGAACATATCAGATCTCTGCAGGGCCTGGTGTTGTTGTAAAACCATTAGTGCCCACAGACAGATTTGAACAGATCTGGCTGGTGGATAAACAATTTATTCTCAACCTGATGAAGTTTATACATTCCCTACCAAACTCTACATATGGTTTTCAATCAACAGAGGCATTAGTCTATGACTGAGGATAAAAATAACCCATCCCTTCCACCCCCAACCTATTTAACAGACACCAAGGGCATCCAGCCCCTGACCAGGCTCTCATACACTGGATGAGAGCTGACTGGGTCAGGCAAATGGGTGGGTGGGACACCACTGGACATTTATTTTACCTTCATTGCCTGGAGTTTTATGCCACACTCAAGAATATTTCACTATATGCATGACTCAAAAATATATCATTATACATGGGCAGCCAGCATTGTTGTGGGCAAAAAGCTGGCAGAGCCCAGGGAGAAACTCATGACCATACACAGGTATGGCCAACACACCTTCCCACGCATGGCCAGAGAGGAAGCCAGAATGAGCTGTACATTATAAAATCAACATGCACCTAACTGAGTGCATCGTACTTGTATACCTAACTTGAAAGCTGCTTTCTAGAAATGAAAATAAAATACTCATAGCTTTCTTTACATCAGGGTTTATTTGCCCTCTTATTAAAAAATCCATCAATGGAAACAAAATGGTTACTGAAATTTTATAAAAAAATAAGAAAAAAATTAAGAAACATATATTTTTATATTTTCACTTTCTGTTTCTCTAAACATTCAAACATCATAAAAAGATCATATATTTGATGCCAGGATACAGAGAACTTAGCTTTAAAATATCCGCCAATGACCTGGAGGTGAGAGCGGACAACTTTCTACCTGTAAATCTGATTTTAACAACTGTCAAAAGAAGTGCTGAACAGAAGAACAAAAGAAATGCTCCTCCATCAAATGTCCAACCCTTGCCTTTAGCTAACAATGCTTTATGATATAATGGAGAGGGTGACAAAACTGGTAAAAGTACTAAAACCACCTGAGCTTTCAGCAATTATGCAATGTAAGCTTAAGGTCTCATGTACATGCTTAAGATGCTTTTGCCAAATCCATGCAACATTTATTTTAATCACAAGTGGATGATGCCAGATTCCAGCTGACTATCAAGATATTAAATCATGAAATAATGTGGTAGAACAATGAGAGTTCACATGCATGAGAGTTCACATGCATGAGAGTTCACATGTATGAGAGTTCACATGTATGAGAGTTCACATGCATGAGAGTTCAAATGTATGAGAGTTCACATGTATGATCACGTTTTGTACAACAATCGCCAAAACCTGTTCTTATTCATTTCACTATCTGATATAGAACTGTGTGGGTATACATGAGACCTGAGTTAGTAGTGGGATGTCTTGGAGACTACTTCCCTGGCCATCTGCCGTGTGAAGCAGCCCATATGGTCGGCCTGCTACCATCCTCTGATGATCTGGCCAAGGTAATTGCGCTGTAACACTGGAGCCTGTACGTATCTGCTAGCATGTGTGCAGGTATAGGATGGTCCTGCCAAAGGCTGACCCCCGTACACCTTGAGATAACTTCGCAATAAGGTAGAATCAGTGCTTATGCATGTATATACATACTTACACCAAGGAACTTGGAACTTCCGGCTTAATCGGTCATCAGGTGCCTCTGAGTTTAATCAGCTCCAGTCAAATCTAATCAAACACCAAATGAGCTGACAGTAGTTTTCCTCTGTATACATGCATATTTGTTAGCCATGCCAAGTTTGCTAAGGCCAGAAATGTTGTGTGCCAGAGTAATTTGTGGAAAGTATAACCAGCAGACTCAAATTAGATTGTTATTTTACACTGATCGATCTGCCTTGAGAAGTACAGTACTACTACTATCAAGCCTGTGGATAATTCACATCCCTAACATTATAGTCACAGAAATGATAATGAGATACTGCAGTTCCCAATTCGAAATATAAAATTGAAGAAGAGAAAGTATGCAAGTGCTAAAGTTAGCCAGTATACTTTAATCATAATTTATACAACCTGAAGGCAGGATACATGAATTTTCTTCACAGATGAAATACTATTTCATTTATATCACACTTCCTCATGCTATATTTCAGTCATCACACAGCTGCATCACAGCTGCATCACAGATGCAGCCATGTCCTTATCTTCTTTTACTGATTTGATGATATGTAGAAATCACAGAGACTCTGGGATGAAGAATAGCAAATGAGTTCAAAAGCCATGCACCCCATCACATAGCTCCTTGTCTCGCCCTGAAAACACACTGGCCTAGGTTTTGGACAAAATTCTGATTACCACAAATGCATGCACTTAGAATATAACACAAGTGTACATACACTGAGAACAATCTCATCAAGATACACATTTGATGAATCAATATTTAATCAAAGTTTAAACAAAGGTAAAAAATAACCTGTTCCAGAGTTTGGGGATTGTCAAGCTATGCAAAACAATGTTAATGACAAGATCATTTAACCACAATTTAATGATGATCTTTCATCTAGGACGGTCTAAATTATCTTAGCGAACAAGGCCATGTCCACTTTTGCCGATGTGCAAAGACCTAATCTACATGTATTTTAAGCTGTAATTATGTGAACGTCCAAGTGGCACTGGAGTTAGCTGTTACTGAGGAAGATTTGCAGATCAACTTTAACAGCTGAACACCAAGGGAACCATTTACGGGGCAAAAAGCAAGTGATTACCAAATTCAAGGGAGTCTTATGGGGATAACATGGAGTGCTGATACAGAAAGTCTCAGCTTGACAAGAAACACCGACACTCAATGGGGCCTTATAGATCTGTATCTTCTTACAAAAGAAAACTATTGGTATCAATGCTTTGAGAGGAGTGTGTTTATATAGTCTGTCTTGATGGTTTACCCTGTCCTGTTGGTGTGCCCTTTACTTCCTCACTGTTCCTGGCAGAACTACCATGAAGCTCCCTATCTCAACATCAGTAACAATCTCTCCAGAGACTGCAGTGATGGCATTCAGCTGCCATTGTAGGCTGCACAAGATACATCCCTACACTACATATACAATACACCTGCTGTACCAGTTGACTTGAAGTGCTCAAACACAGCCTACATACTGTAATTCTGTAACCTTTCCACATGTTTGCCAGGTGTTTATTCAACCATATTCTTAAAGCATTTTGTTGTGTTTACTGATAGAATTATACTTTTTGTGCAGCGCAAAAATTAGCCAATCCAACCTTTGTATTTTTGTCTTCAAAACCAAATATAAAATGGGCATAAATTACACAGAAAGTTGCTTTTTCATATGTGAAAAGGTTTAAGATTTAGGATTAACATATGATATCTTCTATTCTGAGCTACTGTATGACAATGCTTACTCTTCACAAATGTTAAGTCATACAGAGCTGCCCTAAATATTGTAACTTACGGTAAATGACCTATTTTTTTCACCAAATGACTAAGCTGCACAACTTGCTGGATTCTGAGAGTTCTATTGATCTTTTCATCTTTTTTACAGGTAGGATGCCACCCTGTGGTAAAATGTAAGTTTCAGTATTGTTAATATTAAGGTAACATTTTATAACATTTATTTGCCTCTAAGGGCAAAATTTCTTTTTCCCATAAATGTCAAGAGACCCAGATGATATCATATATACCACAGGATGCTGACCATGTATTTAAAAAACATTAATGAACTCAGATCCATTATCTGTGACAGAAAAAGACAACAATAAGTGTCAAGCTGTTGATGACCTCAGCTGGTATCTAATGGTTATCACCCATGTTAAGAGGTTCCATGCCAGGCTGACTTTGGTGCTGGAAACTGAGAATGTGTCAATTATGCTAATTAGACTACCAAGATGCATACACATAGGGGAAACAATAAGTGGCACATGTACACATTGACTTCATCACTTTTTGGTACGACTCCCTGAATACTGTATGTACTTAGTCGTTGCAAAAAAAAAAAAAAATGAAATGGTATTAATCTGAAACTGTGTACAGAGTGTAAGCTGACATGAATTAACACTTATGTTATACGTAATATACATAGGTGCTTGCAGAAAATACCTATCAATCAGTTTGTGCACACATACAGGTATAAACAAGTATGTGTATACCTATATGAAGAAAAAAGCTCTAGTGTGTCCTAGTCTTCAACACAACTACATGTCCAAATAGCCAACAGTTTCATGTACATATAGACTATACACATACTCTTGTCTAAATCACGCTTACTGCTGGTTAGATGAAGAAGCAGTGCAATGTACATAATTGTTTTCATGTGCTATCAGCGAAGATGATGGTTGAACATACATGTGATCAGCTACTGGTACATGTGCTTAAACCACAACTGGCTGCATCAACACACACAATCTTCAGCCTGTACATCAGGAGCAAGCCAAATCTGGGCATAAAAGCAGGCTAGCCAAATGTAATATAAGCCATGGGCTAAAACAGTGGGCGGCTGTATGACACATTCATAAGTCCTCAATTATATGACTGTCAATTCCAAGTTAGACACCATGCTGCCTGGAGCACGAAGTGTTCTGAGGTCAGGGAGCACTGTCTTAACTGGCTTTCACACCCATGTGGCAGCTGGGATTCAGACCCCTGTTGAAACAGGATAGTCACACTGTGTTGTACGTCAGCTGAAAGGATGACGTTGTCACACATTTAGGGTGCATAGGATTTATTATTACATAAGCCAGATGGTTGGTGGCTTGCAGTAGATAATATTACTGTCATCTGTACAGGGTACATCATGGATATAAGTAGTAATTGTAGTGCAGCCAGTGAACCAGAGGGTGTTAGCTCTCTTACTGACGTCTCTCAAGCAAAATAAAAAACAAAAAAAAGCCAAAAAATATAAGATATTGTAAGAAAAATTCTTATAACATCACAATATATGTTTAAATTATGTCATTTTCATCTGATGCACTCAGTTTTTTTGATTATAGACCTGAAATGAATGATTAAATTATAAAAGGTGAAAACAGAGGCCAATGTTGCTCCTGAGGTAATACTACATGGAAAACTAAATGTAAGTATCACCTAAATCAAAATGATTTTATAATTATTTTATTATGTACCTCTTATAGATTAAATGAAAATAAATAAACCTAGCTATCATCATGTACTATCAGCTTATGTACATCTGAACACATACATGTAAATGATACATGTATATCTTCTGAAACATGAAAATCATGCAGAAATGTTATGGCAAATGTTACTGAGACCATTGTTAGACACATATCAACGCATTCATTAATTCACCCAGGATTACTGGGTACATTTTCATATTTTAAATTTTACATTTCATACGACACAGACACTTGGCACAGTGCCCACTGATGATTTATGACCGTGCGCTGTGCAGGTATGCACTGCTGTGCAAGTCGTCTAAGGGTCTAATTAATCATATATGCATACCCTATCTCTCAGGTTTGCACATGTTCTCAGTTTTTTAATATGTTCACATGAGAATAATGATGATACTCAGATATTGCCAGGTACATGTATATGATCATCGTTCAATTTAAACAATTCCTTTAATAAATTACATAAGATTAAAAATTTCTGTCACCCGCTTGATATATGTTCTTAATTCTGAAGCAATTGTGCAATTACAATTCAAGTCCTTTAAAGATTGTTATAAATCTTTACCAAGATAGTTATGCAAGTGCATGCTGGTAACGTGAAATTGATTGTGGCAAACTGACATACACCAGATTTAATGTTCTGATTAGAAAATAATGACACTGTCTAATGCAGTGATAGATAAATTTGTGAAACCTCAAAAAAAATATCTGGAGTTTGGCCTGTGAAAATGAACCAACAGAAGTACACCAAGGCCTTGAACTGATACTTGTTATGTCATCACTTATGTTTTCTGATAAGAAATTAATTTATACTTGACACTCATGTAGCCTTACAGGATGGATGAATTATTCAGAATCAAGAAAAATGTTTCACGTAAGACATTATAAGGTGAAATACATTATACCATCCTTGACCAAGTCAGATAGGAAGGAGGTTTTATGGTACAACAGAGCACATATTAAGTGACTTCATACATGTAACCTGCACTGAAGCTAGTCACCATGGATCATGTGCAGTCTCGATACGTATGACACGCCATATTAGTTGATTAAGACTGACTCTTAGTATACAGCCCACATGTATACTCAATACTTACACAATTAAGATGCCTAGAGTGTATATGATGTCAATAGAGCATTTCTTTTTTTTTCATCAGGCTTTGTATTTCACCAAAAACTCACATAAAATTTCCTACAATTTTGTGCAGTGAAAGGATTGCTTACTGTGGACAACCACCGGGAGATTCTCCTCTCTGTGTGGCAAAAGTATAAAGTGTTAACATGCTCCACAGGGATGAAGAACTACAGTGAAAACACCACAGGAATATCACAGAAGGGTATGCGAGGCATTCAATCGCCAGCACTCTCTCCCAGCATATCTGAGACAGGTACATGTACTCCAATGGTTGGAGAGGGAAGAGTTTCTTAAGACTTGAGCCATCCCCTTAAGTGATCTATAGGGAAGTGAAAGGTCATAAGGGTTGTTTATAGAATTCCAGGGGATAGGATGAGCATTCCCGCCATAGCTGCCAGATTGGCCAAAGAACACCTCAGCTTGATGAGCGGTTTCACACTCCCTGCAGTGATAACTACAGGCAATGAAAACCCTGTCAGCACTCACCGGACCTTCCGTTAAGTTCCAGTTGAGTTCGGTAGTTTGGGTAATTACTTGAATCATAAACCAGACTTAGCAGCACTTAACCATTTCCTAGCTTTTCCGCAGGTGCTAAAAGATACAAGGTTTTGTACATGCATGCATACATCTACATGGCATAATAATAAACACTGCCGGCATGGTTAAAATGAAAATACTAGATAACATTTGGGTATTCTATGATGCTTAAAATAACAACAAAAATAAACACACTCAAAATAAACTTGTTTTGGGTAATCTTTCTCGTCAGTACATTTACTTCATATTTTAAAAGGCTCGTCTGAGCTGTAAAATGCATGATAACATAAGGTGATAAATTGTATACATATGCAGTTGAAGTTAAAGAGAGGAAATGAAAAACATAGTGAGTACTCATGCAGAAAAAAATATCACATCATGAAAATGTAAATACATGTAAAAAAAATTAATCTACAAAAAAGAAATCAAATTTTAACTTGTGAAAAAGCCTAAAGATGCCCAAGAAGCAATGAACTTATATTGGCAACAGATTCCAGTGCCCATACAGTTCTCTTACCCCAGCTTGGACTCTATAAGGAGAGTGGACAGTACAAGACAGTATAAGATAAGCATGTATCCAAAGAAGATAGGAACTAGATGATAACCAGGGTTTTAGCTGGTGCAGAACTGCAGACATCCGACTGAATTACATGCAATGGAGTAGCCATGTAGTTGCTGCAGTGTATCTTCCAACAACTACGACTAACAAGATAGCTCAGCAAGATCCCAGCTCAGTGCAATTTGTTTGTACCCCACAAGACAGATAGTGCTCCCAGTAATGTAAACAAACAGGAGGGCTGACTTATCACATGCATGGGTATACAGCTAATAAACTGTTCCCCAGATTGAGGCTCAAGTGGTAAAATCAAGCAACACCTAACAACTGTAAGATGACATGTTGAGATTACGGGGACCTAACAGGTTTGTACTGTATAAGGATGCCTGACGCTGACAGCTCATGCTAACCACTCAGGGGAAAGAAAAGGGTGATTTATAAACAGCATCCTTCCTGGCCCAGTTTAACAGTCAAGTACAAAACAATGAGTCGCTGTAACTCAATTAAATCTCAGGATTAAAAAAAAAGTTGTTTTTTTGGGGGCCTTCAGATTTCAAAAGGCATTTTAAAAGTTGACATGTCAAGCTTCCATGAATGTGGAATTTCAGATTAAATCAGATAGGCAAAAATTAAGAAGTGCAATGAATTATAACTCTGTCAATGTCCCAGTACATGTAAGTTTTTTTTCAAATGCTGCTCAGCTTTACACAAATGTATTGTTGGTGGTGAGTAAACTTGAAAGATAAAAAGAAAACTTTAGATCAAGCATATCAAAATGATTTGAGCACATTTTGTCAATTTTCCTCCACCCATATTGTGGTTTAACTAAGTGACTGGCAAGCAATTATGATAGTTAAGGGAATTATTTTGTAGAAGCAAATAAACTTACCACTTTTTAAAAAGTCTCATGACAAAAAGTGTATCCATCTGCGCAAAGTGATTCATGTTGTCAGGGACAGTAGACAAATGGCAACAAATTAAGATATACATGTATTTTCGAATTCTGTAATTTCTTAGAAACACTGGCAAAAAAAGTACTCAGACAGCCTTCAAGAAAATGAGGTGTTTATATTTCAAATTTGTTAAAATACTTTCTGCTTTTAGGCAATATTTACCTGCATAAGTATAATGCCTAAAAATGGTTTTGCAATGCTTGGTTATAAATACCAATTTTCAGCTGCTTTCCTTGAAATTTTTTTCTCATTAAAGTGTTCTATATGCAGCTGTGTATTATCCAGGATAAAATAAAAGAGGGTTTTGGGGGAAACACTTTTCAGTATAAACATTAACCTAACATATGCCATGGTACCCAAGTTTAGGGAGCAGGACATTCCTAATGACTCTCAGCTGTTAACTTAATGATCTGTGGAATACATGAAAATGCCATAAAAGTGACCGGACGTCTTCAACACAGATATGATAACAAATGCTATCAGAGAGAGCATGTAACTAACTGGGATTGTTTATGCAGTTTACACACTTACAGATACTGTAGACACCCAACACTACAGATTTTAACTGCTGCACTAACTCTGGCCATAAAATTTGTGTTTAGTAAACTGATAAAATACCTGAACAAAAGAAGGATGGATTATATGTGAAACATTCTGCTAGCATATGTGTCCATTCATAGAGGGGCGAGGCTCCCCTTTGCTAAGTCCATTTACACAATTATGCCCAAAGAAAACAAAGACCAGGGCCTGTAACAAAAAACAGAACTGCTGCTAGAGATGTGGGAATGTCTAGGTAGTTGAAAAATGGCAGTCTGGAAAGTGTCTGGTCGTACATGCAAAGGGTCAACATATTTTAGGAGGCCAAAATATCCTCTTAGTAACAATCATAAATTACAGCCAGAGGTATTGTATTAGGTACTGTGCCTGTGATGAAGCACTTTCCTTGTATTTTTCTTTTCTACACAGATAATGTAGGGTTGACATGATGGCTCGCCTGATTTGAATTACACACCAGCAGGGGAATGGTTTGAGAACACATGGCAGTAATAACCTTTGCTGGGGTTTTTTGCAGCGGAGAGTATTAGCACCATTTAGAACCACAGTGCTGGAGAAAGGGGATGGGGTTGAGGGAGAGGAAAGAGGAAGGGTGTTACAGAGGCTGCACAATCCACAGGGTGAACTTAAGGGTCGGGCCAGAAGCAGTGACAGGTGGGACAGTATCAATGGAAGAACTGTTGGACAGCCTGGGAGAACCTTATGGTAGCCATCGAGAGCCCATCAAAGCAGTGAAAATACTATCTCTGGACACATGCCTCAAGGAGTCTGACCAACTGCTATCTATTAAAAGCAAAGGCCATAAGCATCACCACCTATACAGACAGCCCCACACTGTTACAGACGCCCTGACAAGTAGCTGAGGCTAAAATTGTCCATCAATGATTCCTTTGTTCCTGAACCTGAAAATGGCCACGTGCCACAGCGATCGAAAGTTCACTTTCAACAGAAGTTCTGGGTCCATATCCTCACTTTAAAGAACGGACTCTAGCAGCATCTCTTTGAGAATCATCACAGGATACGTAAAACAAATCAATTATCATTTAAAAGAACATCAGTGCTAAACTGAGAGGTGCCAGAACCACAGGAAGTCCCACTTCACACGGAGGACTTTTGGAAATGCATGTAGAGCTGTACAAGCAGTGAGAAGCTTTGCTGCTTATCACTGCAGTTCATTTGCAGATCTGTCGTAAATCCTAAAGACTGGCATTAGGATTAAGCTATATCTAGCTGTTCACATGCAATATTTTAGTTCTGATCCACACTAAGCAGACATCAGACTCTTGAATTCTCAGATGGGTGGAAAGTTTTTGCCAACCTTGTTGGTCTTCACAAAATTTGGGTTTGGATGCCTCTTAGGCATGAGCATGTAACACTAATAAAACGCCGGAGTTTAAAAATGCATTCATGACATTGTGGCAAATTTCCAAAGCAAAAACATTAATTACAAATATAATTTTTTACTGATGCCAGTTGAATGGAATCTTCAACATCAATTACGAAAGCAGAAAGAGTAGCAAAGAAGAGAAGAGGTGAGTCTTTTATAAACAGATAGATCTTATAGCACATGTTCATGTGGTCACTACATGACTATCATTCTCAAATGTATTGTTACAGATTCAAGTTGACCAAGTGTACACTCTACTGTGTTCTCAAGGTCAGCATTAAACAAAGCTACTGCTGTGGGGCCATTCAGTATCTCAGAATAAACAAGTAGGCATTGTACATCTGTCTCCCACCCTCCACAAACACTGGGCTCTGTTCTTCCTTCCACAGTTTTTTCCCCAGTCTTCACAGCATTGTCTGCAGCCACCTAAACAAGGATTTCCTCCCATTCTCCCCATGGCTCTGATAGGAAGTCAGAAAATGTTCACACAACCCCCTTATCAAAAATTTGCCTGGATCATGTGACCCAGGTGACAGATGTTGATGCTTTGACAACACCAAATGATCAAATTCTGCTGCATTTTTTCCTATCACTATTTTCATTTTTTGCTCGTATAAGAGTGAGTAGGAAGTGGAAGTATTTTTTTGTCACTGTTTATGTCTTTCCTCTTTCCTTAAAAGCTACACTGCAAGCAATGTAATTAAACACATCTTTAGAAGCCAGCAATAAAACTGAACAAAACTGAAATACCTCACTTTTTCTTGAAATCTGCAGGTGTTATGAATCTTCACTTAATCATATACACTCGCACTTGCATGTATAAAAACATAAATATAGGGATTGCAATTTTTTGAAAGTTCATATCCATGTACAGACATTTCAATTCTTTTCTATTATTATAACCTTACTGTCAAGAAATCAGCACTATATAAAAACTTGAAATTACAGAGGGCAGAATGTACTTTCTCAAATGGAAACAAAAACAGGAGGCACAGGATGAAAGCTGTCTGCATAGTAACATGCACATATACTTCTGTCAGGTGGAAAACTAAGGAAGGCTTCACTATATATACCTGGGCAACGTAAATATAAACACTCCAGCTCTAGACTTAATGAATTCGAATGCACAAAGAGCTTGAAATCAACATTATGATCACAGTGATCTTTCAAACTGTCAGAAACTCCTTGGATCATGACTTAGTATAAATATCTGAGTAATCATTCACCTACCTGAGTCACATGTACATGTTGGTCCACATAAACTACAATGCTATAGACGAACTCCTATGTCCCGTATATCAGGCACATCATGTGCTAATCAGTACAAGTAGATACTGATGGAAATGAACACCACCAAGTCTACATATCACAAAGAAAAGTGACATGCTTAAGGAGGGACTAAAACACTTTATCACAGTAGCCACTGCCATAACAATTCTCACAAAGAATTAGAGAAAATGGTCAGAATGTAATGAAGTGAAATTGAAAGGCAAGTTCTTACAGCATAATACAATTATAGGCAGGGTAAAATGGTTACACCAAGAGTAGGTGGATACCAACTGAGACACGACAGTAGCCTTCTGTGCCCTACTACAAGCCCTCATCAAAACACAGAATTCTAACAAACAAGTGAGACTCCAGGATCAGTAATACAATGTACATTCCTACCTTCACTTACTGTACACCGATAAATCAAATGTATAATTAACACTTTACATTTTCCCACACATTTAAAGGCACACTGATTGGTTACTGAGAATTTCAGAGGTACTGGTTTCAAGTACACAAGTCTATCAGAGCCTGATTTTACCAAGCTAAGAAAGACCCTACACAGATAACATGAAATTGCTTATGTATAACTATATGGCAACTGAAAATAAAGCTGAACTGAATTCAAGTTTCTTTGAAAACCTGAATTTATAAACAAACATATACATTGCATTTGGTTCTACCACAAACTTCCCTTTATGGAAGTCAAATAGGGTCAGCTATAATAACATACAGTGTAGGTGTTTACACACCAGTATGCAGCATATATTTGAGGTCATCCAAGTTTCTCTTAAACCCTGCATTTGGCACATTAGAATCTGAGCAAGATGTATACATGGAAACTGACAACAGCAGTAGTATGTTTGTAAATGATGGGCATGTATATTGGGATTATTTATCACTGTGGTGACCAAGTCTTTAATCGGTGCAAAGATAAGAGGTAGTATATGGAGATTTGTGGAAGTGTTAATAAGCATAGCAATTAAAACTGCGGATGACATGAATGTGTACAGGAAGTTAAAAGGGGTTTCCTTCCAATATGAAATCTCACTGATTGAAAGGGAGTTACAAATTTGGGCCATCCTACAGGAAAACCACCACTCAGTTGCTGTCATTTGTTGATCCTTTTTTTTTGGAACCATTCATTGCACTTTTTTATTTTTTGGCGAATGTTATGATAAATATTTATGTCAGTTTTTAGATCTTGACATAGATATCCTTAACAGCTTACAGGAAGTCGCAAGTTCTCAATCCACACTATTTATCACCCAGTATAGCCTGTAAGAACATTAAAGCCTGCCAAGCCCTGACCTAAATTTATAAGCCTCAAAAGTCCACATATGGACACATATGGTTGGGATCAAAAGGCTTTTGAAATACCCGTGTTTGATGGAGATGCAAATGCAGTACAAGAAGGCAATACTATCACTCCTAACTATGTCCTCAGGGAAAATGCAGAAAAAAAGCTACTCAGATAGAAGCCCATTGACTACTTCAATCCAAAAATGCCTTCAAATTGAAATCAAAGTCAGAATGAGTCTACATGGCTGACATTGGCACTTATCATGATTTTTGCTTTCCATGTTTTCTTGTACATAAAATGACACATTTACAATCAGTTTAAGTCTAATTCTATATTCTAGATGAGGACTTCCGAAAACATCTCAAAACTTTGAAAAGGTACATGTCATGTTGAGCTAGAGTTACCCACGGTCTATAGTATGCAGTAGCCTGGCTTGTAGACTGTAGACGTTTACTCATCATGTGTACTTTGGAAATTGCATTATTATTGCATTAACACATGTCTTTATGTTTGTTTTTGTCTAGTAAATGGCACAGTACTTGTAAAAAAAGACGTGATAGATACAAGTAAAGCCAATGATAAATGTACAAGTGACAAGATCGACATTTGACTTTAACTGACATTTCATTAATTAAAGAAAAGAAAAAACTTTTAAAAAATACACAGCTGCTCTTAATAACATGAACATATAGAGACTTTTTACAACCAGGTATGAGCGATTTGCCTGTCATTTTTGAACTTGGCAAGTATGATGAATACATGTATATATATCTGTTCCCAGGTCCACAGGCATCAGGTGATACATGCTCAAAACTGAAAACTGAAGAGGTCCACAGGTATCAGGTGATACATGCTCAAAACTGAAGAGGTCCACAAGTATCAGGTGATACATGCTCAAAACTGAAAACTGAAGAGGTCCACAGGCATCAGGTGATACATGCTCAAAACTGAACACTGAAGAGGTCCACAGGCATCAGGTGATACATGCTCAAAACTGAAAACTGAAGAGGTAAACAGGTATCAGGTGATACATGCTCAAAACTGAAAACTGAAGAGGTAAACAGGTATCAGGTGATACATGCTCAAAACTGAAAACTGAAGCGAAATATGTATTAAGTTTGTGTCACAAAGCAGTTAAATGTAATTACATAATTACTGTCTCATTTTATTTTATTTCATTTTACAATTAAAAAAGTACAGGTACAGCCACATTTTCTGTGTGGCTGTCTGACAACTTGGACATATTTAGGTTACTCACCGGTACTACTGTATACAAAACTTTTATAAGGAAGAAGATATATGTAGAACTTATACTTAATGTGTCTGTATCTTGGCTAAATATTTTTCCTCATAATTTCCTCAGAAATTATTTGTACTAGTAAGTCATAATTCTGATTATTCATGTCATTGCAGGATCCACATGTAGTGGTAGCTTTCTCACGTTCAAAAATCTAAAACATTTTTAGAAAGTAGGCCTATACAAAGCAGCATAGTGAACTAGTGGAAAACCACCCGCAAGTACTTGCATATGCACTCACGAGTTGGGTTTAGTCAAACAAATCTTTAAATTCAAAATGGGTCAACCGGATACTGAGGTGTAGATTGCAGAGATGTCTCAGAATTTAATATGATGACATTGTACATAAAGCAGGGGGCACCACGGATATAAATGACATGTCCTGGTAGAGTTTGGGGCTACCAATGAGGCACCAGCACTGGTATTTACTGTACCTGTACAGGACATGCTGGACCGACCATAAATCAAACCACCAGTACTGAAGAAGCCAGGCTGCTGCATTTTAATGGGCAACATAACTGGTCATGTCTATGATTACCCCGCTAGACTTAATCAAATGTAAATATTTAGACAGATGATAATTTGAGAAAACTGGGTCAGAAAAGCTTGGGGCACTGTCTACAGTGGGCTATGAAACTTAAGAATAGCAGACAGACTGCTTAAGTTTCTGACTCTGTCTACAGTTGTACTATACTAGGCACTAACAAGATACCTTAGTGTGGATTACATTCACACCTGAGGAGACTGTAGGTGTATGCGCATCACTAGCTACCAAGACATCCACTCATTAGCTTTATTTAGGAAAACCCTTCTACATGTAAGTGTCTGAGGGAAATAACAAACCTAACCCTAACCCTCTCCTAACCCTAAATAACAAACAAAAAGGGTGCAACATTATTTCATTAGAAGTTCTCATAGAGCACATAAATTAACAGATGCACATATGTGTATATGTATACCTTTTGTCTGTATTTACATCTACATGTATATTTTATACACAGACACAGCACTGTGCATATATGTAAGCATTATGGTATCCTTAATGCTCAGGCCTTCATATCAACATACAGAGTGGATGTAAAACATCAATTTTGATGGAAACAATTCATTACAGTTATTTGTTGAAAGAGAACACGACATTCTCAATCTCAGTTCCAAATGATAAACTAAACCCAAGAAATGTCACCAAACAAACTACATTGTGTAAAGCATTGGCTTATTTGTAAGTCAACATCTTCAGTTAAAATTTGAAATTGCATATTGAATTAAGAAATGATTGGACCTGCACATATTTATTATTAACTCCACAAACTTCTATCTGGCAAGAGGAAAATTTGATCTTTTTCAAGTCAGCCAAAAATTTTTAGAAACAAGAGTATGTACAGAGTTAAACACACGAATGTTGAAGCCGGCTTCTGGTTAGGTTATGCAATATGGACAGCTGTTTCGTAATGCATGCTTGCATTGATTAAGCTCTGTGTAATGTTCATGTAGTCCTCAGTAAAATGCCAACGAGTGGAAGGAAAGCGTGCTGTTTGTTGACATATTGTTTCTGTTTAACATTCAGCTGCACATTTATTCAGCAGACAATGGGCTCATTTGTTCATTTTGGGCCTGGCATTTGTTTGAAATTTACAGGACCTTCAACTTTGAAAACAACAAATGTCATCGCTCAAGAAGAAAAAAAAAGGTACAAAAGAAAAACTGAACACAATGTGAGTCCTTACTGTTAGATCAAAATTAAATTCTTTTTCTTGAGTGGGTTGTCATTCACCTGGGTCAGACTGAACTGTACTGACATATCAACTAGCAGTACACAGTGTTTCCAAGGGCTAAGGGTTGATATTAAAATCGGCACTGTTAAAGACATTTACAAAACTGTTAAAGTGAATGTCGAGATCATGTAGCGTAGACCCCTGTGTTCTCAAACATACGAGTATTATGTGCCACACATGTGTACACATATATATGAAAACCAATATAGAATTCACTAACGAATTCACTGTGGTCACAATGTTCGTGGACATTTATTAAACTGCTGCCACTGAGAAATATGCACACAGAATGTTTCAGCCCAAAGCAGGTCATATATTCAAATATCCATGGGAACAGTAATTCACAGTCGATCAGCTTGTCAAACTCGCCGTGGTAAAGTCCACTAACCCTCAAAAAACAAATGAGTGGCAAAATGCTCCAGACACATACATGTACATACAGGTCTGGATACAGGTCTGTATGTAACTTCAAATTAAGGATATCATAATTTCACTGAAACGAAAAAAAAAAAAAAAAGCTGAACAAAACATAGCAAAACACATATCTGACTTGAGACTGATCATGACAGACTGACACGTTGGCCTTTCCGGCTATGTTGCTGGTAACCAAGTCAGAAACTTTCTCACATATATTGCACACATTTTCTCCTGGGAAGAAAGATCACAGAACATGCCATACCGGTGGAACTCTCCATTGGACTTCATGTAAAACTACTCAAACTTCTGCAGCCAACAACAACAACAACATCATGTCTTCATTAAACTTAATCAGAAGCCCACTAAATTATGCACATATGGCCTGCAGTTCATGTAATCAGTTTCAGTATACGCAACCATGGAAACAGAGCCTCTGATGAGACAGTAGTTCTACCGGTTGGGTCAAAATTATCAATTACAAAATTTGTAATTTTGTGTATAAATATTTTACAATTACATTTACAGCTAGAATATAAATTCACTGAAATGAAACACAAACTGTAGGAAAATACTGACTAATAGACGACGTTCGATTGAAAGCGAGAACTGACACTCTCAATTATGTGTACTTCTGCCCTGTACCGGGTTTAAATGAAACCAGACAAACACTGTAGGAGGGAAAGCATTTTGAAAGAAAAGCTGCCAGATGATAAACGGACGGACGACGGACAACTTGCCAGTACATAAGTTCTTTTGGTCAATAAATTCTGACCCTTCATAATGCCTCATGAACATAATGGTAGACACTGACATGCATTTAATAATGTATAATTTCAAGCTAACCAAGTAACGGTAACTATGTATTGATTGACCTGAAAAATGACATGTACTGTTTTTAAAGTGGTTACAAAGTCCGTTAATTGATTTTGTATGGTATGCTATATGTGAGGTACAATAGGGAGTTTGAAATACAACAAATACTTCAGATGAATGTACACAACAGAGTTGGTGACGATCAAGAATTCTACAAACACTGCAAATTCTCTTAACCCATTTCAGAATTAAAAAATCAAAGAATTAAAAACAACAACAACAACAAAAAAAGACCTAAAATTAGGTGTCTCCAAAGCTTCAATCTCGAAAAGTTAAAGCTGTTTTCATGTAACATAACATGGGTGAAATGTCCCATTTTGATGAGATATGTTTGGAGAAATTTCATTCACAGTACTTTTCCAATCTTACTTTGAATAGATACAGATTAACTTTCATCATCAGACACAATACACTTACCTTGATATCTGTAATTTCATGACATCATGTGATCCCAGTTGCTGTAAGGTTGTACAGAGACATCTTTCTGTGACCATTCTTTAGGACTGACATTGCTTCAGGCTGGTCACCTGTATCATCACCATGGTCTGCCAGTGTATCACCAACCTGATGGACATATTTATTCATCTGTTTTAAAAGGTGCACATTTCATTTTATTCACCAGATAATTACAAATTTAATCAAATTATAAAGAGATTTGGCAGGAAAACAAAACAGAGGACTTGTGTTATTCATAGTTATATAACAGATAAAGATAACTTATAAAGATGCTGAAATAACAGAGCAAGTTTGCAATACACGTTGAATTTCTTCACACTGCTCACATATTCATGTTAAGTTAAAGGCATTGTATCATTGTCAAGAAAGTTAATAATTAATATAGATTGTTACTTGCACATAGGTCTTGCAGGGTTTATGCTGCATTTTCAAATTTCAAAGACTCAATAATCTGACACAGTGGCATTAAAAAACACAGGGCATAAAAATATGGCAGTTTTCCCTCCATGTATCTGTTACATATAGATGTCATGATGATCGGTGGTCCATGTACACATAGGTGGCTGTTTCCTTTGTTCATCCACTTTTTTTGTTTTCCAGACACCATGACCTTTACAAAAGTGAGCTGTCAGAGCATCAAGTACAAAGTGGACTTTTTCAAAACTCAATTGGCTTTTAAAAAGTCATAGAGCTAAGAAGAAAGAGGTCAGCTACAAACCATTGTCACGAGGAGACCCTCTTGGTGTGGAATGGCAGCGGTATCCTGTATCCATGCCTGGGCTTTGAATCTGGAGGCTGACGTTTACAGATTCCCGGGCGGGCATTATTCTCTGGACCACAGGAATTAATGAGCAGCATTACCAGATAAGAAAAACAACAAATAAATAACAGTCAATGGGAACTTGACACTTAGTTTCAAATTTCAGAGAAACAAATTTTAACGGTACCTTTGGGTACCATTCTATAGAGGATCAGGAACCATGAAGGTAAAATTTAAAGCTCGTCAAACCAGGCAGCCCTCAGGTACTGTAAAGGTGTCCGGGACAGGGAGCAGGTTTTATTTGAGCTTACTGTTTAAATCTTACATGTTCAGACATGTTCTGTCCAGGCCCCTCAGTGACGACAAATGTTCCCGTTTTAGAAATGCACACCTGCATTGTACATGTAGGTGGTTCACAATCTATGAAGTGAATGGGAGTCTAGGTACCCAATAATGTACTAAATACATGTAACTCATGTACCTATATACATGAACACTGGTATGTTTCTGATAAATTTGGAATAAGGTCATTGTAAGGTCTTTCAATAATGGCTATTTTATACATCTGTGTAGGCCTACTTTTATGTATGCTTGCTTTTTATTTAGTAGTAAACCTACACTGAAACACTGTATACATGTAGGGCGATGTGTGACACACATACTGGATATTTGTGCTACATGTACTGTTACAGTATGATAACAATGAGCAATATAATACTACCTCAGTGCATAATAAGTTGGATATAGTTAATTGGTAAAAAGACAAACTATTAGCATACACCTTAATTCCTCAACCTTTGGCACATGAAAGAAATGCACCTTTTAAATTTTATCAGCCTACATAAAATGATGTCTTCAAATTATGCTTAAATAAATATCCTGCAAACGTGCCAAAAAAGTTGAAGAATTACAGTACATGCATTTTGAAAGAAGGTGTGGAACATTGTAGACCTCAATAGCTTTAAATTATTATAAGTGGTGAGCAGCCAATAAGCCTCTTCCTATATTCTTCACCAAGCAGGATTTCTGATGAGTTGTCAGCTAATTGCCTTCGTCTCTAGTATTTTGTCTGTCTTTACCACAGTAGGCTGAGAATTCCAAATGTGTTGCTGAAAAAGTGTTAATATTAGAAACCTATGTCACAAACACCTGTCCTCCTTTTGTGTATGATTTACCTTCACATGTACACATTGTATATACATGTACTACCAGGCAATTTTTCAATCTTAAGGATATGTAGCCTCTCCTTCACCTGGGACCTTTCTATATACATGAGGTTATTGCATCGCCTACTCAAGTATCGCCTACTCAAGTATCAAAACAAATGAAGCTTTAATTAAGTATATAATCATATGTATATGCATATGAAAGGACCTTACATAATAACATATGGAAAGGTCCTTATACAATACTACTGAACAAAGTTATTACATTTAAATATTATACCATATTTTTATATGACCAAAAAATTTGCGGCCCTCTCAGCTGTATTTCTGAAAATCTGATAAGACGACTAAAGCTCTGAAAGATTATACAATATTGCAAAACTATATTAGTATAGAGTATCTTAATTTGTTTCTGTTTAACTCATGATTTAAAGGTGAAAAGGATCATCTGTAACTCTTGTGAACTATATCTTTCATATATGAAACACTTGAATGACATTCTCCACCATTAACCTTCTTGATTAGTCATGCACTTGGTCAGATTATCCCCCAGATTTACCTCAGACAAACAGATGAAGTTCTAGGTTGCCAACATGTAAGACATATGGGCCACAAATCTGACATGGTTGGCAATGCTCAGTGCAGCACTATTAGTAAATTGATGTGTTCAAACTATCCATGAATATAACCATCCACTTTCAAGTTAAGGATTTTGGTGTGTGGTAACTATTGGAGTTCTCAATTACATGAAATACTTTAATATGCAATATTTTTGTTTTGTTGGGGGAGGGAGGGAGGAATAACTTGATGAAAAATGTAAGACCCTGATGTGGTCCTACATACAGGTAAATCACTGCTTTACAAGCGAGAGCACATGTACACAGACAAGACTTCACCTAAAAAAAAAACATAATCTTTAGTTCTTTTTCATTGACATAATTACTGTTACACAACACTAGATTCAAAGAATTGCACTCATCATGCTGCATCTTCATTCATTAACCACTTTGGGAGCAGCTGACATAAAATGGCATCAGCTGTTGAAACGTGACACATGATGCTGTTTTCATTTCTGCCTGGTTGTGTAAATAAAGCACTAATGTCTACATGGTTACATGTTTCAGAGCTAATGATTTATCAAGATATTGCACATTTTAAATGCTGTAACCTGGATATGTAGGTATATGTAACTTAATAGGTACTCACAGACCTCGTATTTCTCTCCACTACATTAGAAATACTGTTTCACAAAAATTAAACAAAACTGCCTGAAGATTCTGAAAAATGACTCCATAAAAGTTCCAAAAGCTGAGTTAGACAGATTCAGAAAATGTACGTGTCCACTGGTAATTCCTTTGATGTTTGATGAATCCATTTTTCAACTCAACTCATACAAATTCAACACAAATTAAACTACTGCAGGATATTTAATCCATGAATTCCACTGCATTCTCTACAGTAAGTTGCGACAGTTTTTGGAACTGCATATTGACAGGATTTTATAAGTCTACTTATTTCCAATCATTACTATTTTGGGGGGGAAAATAACCTTAGGCCTGCACCACAGTTTGATGAACTAGCTAATGCCATTTACCTGTAGTCTTCGAACATTTAAGAAGTTACAGTTCATGTACTAGCAAACCTTGGTCAGCTAATTTGCTTGCTTGTTTACATTACAGTATTGGCCCCTTCCATTAACGAAAAACTCGGACACCAATGAGCTTATGGCCAATCATAAAGTATAACATCACACATACAACACGACTTCCTGAGATCTGTAACAATGCATTATTTACATGTTAGTCGGACAGTGCTGACTTCTACTTAATAGCCTGTAGCCCTAGTGGAGGTCGGGCCAGATTGAGATACCAAAAAAATTATGCGGGCGCATGTATCAGTTGGGAATATGCTTCAGTATATCATTGCTCTAATCCATTTCGTGTATATGTGTATAACCTTGGAGAACCTAAGCAGAACACAGAGAAACTTGACAACCTTCCTCTATGTTGCAAATGTGTCGACTGCTAAATCAAAGTAAACGGGTGCATGCAAAACTATGATCGCAAACGCTAATAGATATATGTGATTTATCATTAGTCAGCCCTATTGTCATTGAATTTAACTTTTCAGTTGTCAATTTATGAAATGAGAGTAAATTTAAATGTGAGTAAGCGCAGTAGACACAAATATCGGTCGTGTTACTCTTTGTGATATAATATACTTTCCGTACTTTAAAGCAGGTTGGAATTTTTGCACACTGGTCCCGGAGGATTAGCAGAGCGGGGTAAGATCATTGCATTTAACTTGATCGATTGGTCAGTCGCAGTTTACGGCGCCTTGTAGTTCATTCCTCTGTCACATGACAGGAAAGCCTTCGTAACGTTTTCCTATTAACAGTGCCTACATCAGTGCTGGGTCTGTCGTGCTCTGTGATATCAAATGCTAGTTCGGGCACGTTGTTGTTGTTGCAGCATAAAATGTGCAGCCTGACGTTTCGAAGTTCCCTGCCTTTCATAGCCCAACAACAACCCATGCTCTGCGTTTTGTAGTGTTCAGCTTGATGTACTGGTCATGATAAGCGTGTGTCATATCATGCAATCTATCTTACAGCTTTAAGGGCATTGTGTGATGTTTTTGACAAAGTGTGGTTTACGTCTCAGTCTAACAGTCTAAAATGCAGTCTAGTGATGCCATTTCACAGTCAGGGACATTGGCAGTTTGTGTCACTTCTCTTGTCTTCAGCACTAAACATGTCTAGGAGAAAACCCATGATGTGAAATACATCTACAGATTTTCGCGCAGACCTTATCAACAGTCGAATGTGCACTTTGTTTATAATTAAAGAAAAATAAAGATGGTATTTGTTGAGAAGTTTTGCCCGCGTGAGTAAAGTGCAGGGGTGATAATTTTCAGACTTTTGAATCAAATTTGATTTCTCGCAAGATTGTTACACAGATATTTTGCTGATTTCTGAACGTTTGCAAAGCAAAGACTGTACAGACAGCTTAAGATGGCTCAGATGTGGGAATTTGTATCAGAAATGACACATTCGTTCGTCACCAACGGTCCTGGATGTAACGTACAACTCCCTTATATGGCCCAAATATTTGTATAAAATGAACTGAGACTGAGCTGCATAATGACCATGTTATTTACTTCTTGAAATACGGTCACAGACTGCTCAAGGACATGGCCCTACAATGCATTGCGTAATACGTGTATATCGGCCAGTATTGACCATAGTTGGGACACAACACTGGGTCCTGTGCTGTGATAATCATGAGCCATTCAGTCTGTCTTTCAGACCGGAACTTTGCATCCAAAAAACAAGCCTAACATGGTCCTAAAACTGTATCAAAACTATTCCCTGGAAACATACATATAGTATATTGTTTCGCTGAATAAAAGTGCAAATTGTTTCAGACTGAGCCACAATATCTGGTGAGTTATAAGTGATGGAAATCTGTCTGTACTCATTACAAGTTAAACGTGTCAGTTTTTTTGAGTGAATTGAGGGGATTATAAGAATTGCTTTTAGAATTACGTTACATGTTGGTGAAATTGGAACATTATAGACTGGCTGAAAACTGACAGGGAATTTGTAAAATTATGTCTCCACTCTCGATTTTTGATGATGGCAGTGACCATATTAACAGCCAAGCAGTATTAGTAGCCAAAGAGTCATTTGCACATGCTTAGGTTCATTGAAGACTGTGTGGTTTACATCAATACGGTTTGCTACTGTCTACACCACAGGTGGAAAGCTGGTCAGTAATTGCAAAAGTTTACTCTCTCTGGTCAACTCCTGAAACTATCCACCATTGTGTACATGTAAGTGAAAAATGTTTGGAGTCAAACAACAATTAGATAATACATAGATAATGTTTACATCACCCGTGATTTTCTGGAAGAGCTACAAAAAATTGAAACCAGTCTTTCAAGTATTATTATTTGTATTTATATATCACTAGAATATCCCCAGTAAAAACATATTTTGAAAACAAAATAATAAACAAAACAATAAATGAGTAGTAAACAATAGTGATTTTTTTGTTCACTGGTGTAAATTTTTTGTGGTGAAGCCTTAAAAGTTTTATTAAGAAGTCAAGGATGTACATGTCGGACAGTTTCCTGATCCAGATCTTTAACCTGGGACTCTAGCAGAGTCCAGTGAGCATCTGTCCCGGCTTAAAATATAAACCAACCCATGCAGAATGCCTTAAGGTAATAACTGATACCAACTGTCACTTTCACTTGATCTGCCACTTAGTACCAATTGTATTTGAAGGATACTGTGAAAAATTTTCTGGAACTGTTGTTGACATTCTCCGATTATAGCAACAAGACACTTATACTTTAATTCTAAATGGTCATTGACTGGTGGATAATTTTATTTTCGAACTATGAGGATAAATGTCCTGGAATTTTAAGAGCATAAGGTGAGGTTTAATCACTCATGAATATATAGATAACAGTTGTTTTGTTTTGTTTTTCTTTCTTTCTTTTGTTCTTTTTTTCTCAATAATATATACGTAACAACTTTGAAAACTTGTCGATATCAACTATCCAAAATCTGTTGGGTTTTTCCAGCTTGCTCCTCTCAATAAACTGAATGATGATCAACATGAAAATGAAGAATTCTTGAGTGTTAAGTAACAGTCAAATAAAGAAATACATGTAAGACTGGAAACTGGTCCAGTCTCATAAACATTTTAGTAAAGGTATTTTAGTGTTAGGAGAGCTTAGCAGGTTATCAAGCAAGTCTGGAGTTGTCATTGGTGGTCAGTTGTCCCAAAACTACACTGTTTGATAGGTGGGTGAAAATGGTGTTGCTATGGCGGTGATAAACGTGGAATATAGCGCGCCCTCTTTGTGTTGAATTTGAATGACAGAACTTGTCAGGGCTCATACAAGCTGCATACTCGATGATTGATCTTTATTTCAGTGTGACTGATTTAGTTTGTGAATGAACTTCAAAACTTTGTTAAGTTGTCACAATCAGAATTTGTTTAAAAATCCAAAGTTTGGGCGACCATGTCTCTTTAATAATATTCCCTTCCTAGCTCTTCTGGCAACATTGCAGCTGTAGCTGTAGGTAAGCCATTGTTGACCAGTGAGGCTGGTAATGGCTTCAGGATTGTCTATATTAGCTAGTGAACAGGAGGACAATGATGTTGTCCACTGTGTTCCATTTTTCTTTCACCCATGTACCTGACTGCTGTTATACACTTATGAGTAAAATATTATGTGCCACTGTGAAATGAAGGAAACTTTCATTAAAATACTCTCACATGTAGCTATACTTATCATGCACATAGGACAGCTCCGTGTGAGATGTGTTGATTCCTTGTACAAGTATTCATTCAGGATTATGAAGGACTTGGTCACACAGGTCAGTTACACTGACAGTAGCTGCAGGGTTCCTCTGTGGGGACAGGTGCAACATATTAGTAGCACTTTCATGAACAGTAACTTAACTTTCTTTAAGAGGTACTTAACAGAAAATGTCTTAACTTCTTCCTTGTTAACTGATTTGTGATCACCTTTAAGTACATGTACAGCTGATCACGTGTCCAATATGTTGATATGGGACCATTCAGGAAGGAAATAGGAAGGCGGCATATTGTTTAATCCTGTGTGGTGGCGCTAGTGTGAAGTAGGACCTTAGACAATTCTTATGTCAAAAAGTTATTGTTTTCTCAGTGTACAATGTTACAGTGTATCAGATTCTGTTGTAATGCCATGTGAATGAGTGACTGTCTTTGATGTTACGTCATGACAAGGTCCTACTGGTAGTAGATCCTATTGCAGGACATTTGACAGGTCCTCACTTTTTGACCAAAGGATTTAGTGGTGAACTTTGTCTCCATGTGCATAAACTAAGGTGACTTCATTTTAGTGGAAAATATCAATTGTACTGGGGGATAATGGGTAATATAACATAGGCACAGTTGTATGTGTCCATGATAACATTAGTGTTTTGCAGATTGTTGGACTACATGATCTCTCCATTCCCCCTTTCTTGACATGTTAAAAGAAAAGACACTAGACCAAATGTATATATGTATCGATAAAGAGTCCTATTCATAGTTTGCACTGTTATGTCACTGTTATGGATCCAGGAGGCCACAATGCGAAGCCATTACCAATGGTAATTATAGAGGGTACCTTACTTCTCACACAAATGATTGTCTCGCCTCTAATATTGAAGAATGTAGGGTAGGAATAACGTGACATCATGTTTTTGGTTTCTCTAAAGTGGCATATCCCAGGATCTTGTAAGAATGCCAGAATAAAAGGCGATTTATGGTTACCAAGCACGTGAAAAATGCCTACATGTACGCCCATTCAAGTACATGTATGGAGGGACCCCACTTCTGAAAAAACTTTATTTATTCTTTTTGCTGTCTTTTCTTTTAAGTCAGCTCCTGTTAGGTACCGTAATGTAAAATGCTGGTTAGTCCAGTGTGTGTATATATTGTGACTGGGCTGTGCATCACGTCTGTGTATTTTTGGTGTTGGCATTCATTTACACTGTCAGGAGATTTAGAATGAATGAATGATTATGGCTTAATGCTACATTGGCAATATCTCAGCCATATCTTGGTGATAACATGTTCAAACCTGGATGCAGTGTAAAGTTTTTGACAATGTGACAAACATTCAAAACTAAAAGAAAACAGACAAACATTTTTGAAAGAAGTTAAAAAAACTAAATGTCGGTGAAAAGTCGAAAACCACAGTTGCCAGGAGATTTAGCCAAGTGATGTGAAGTTACCACGACATGTACATGTGTATTTAATGTGGTTACAGGTAGCCATTGAGGCTGGAACTTGCAACGTCGTCATTGCAAATCCCAAGTGGATTAGAGTCTATTCATGCCAAATCTTACGAGAAAAGGAGGGACTAAAATCTAGCTGTCCCTGGATATGTGAGGTATTAGTCTGGACCTAAGTCTGTATACACTGATCGGAGGCTGATGTGTCCTGTATCGGGGGTTGCGGAGAGGGCTCATGATGAAACATCTGGGATGCTTACCCTTGACTTGCTTGGACACACAATGTTTAGGTTCAATCCCAGCTTTGGACTGAGAAAGCTAGGCTGTTCTACGTTAAGTTTGTTTGAGATTACTGTCCACCCTGCTCTCACTGCTTTGGGACCGGACAAGAAGTGTTAATTATAGCTTGTGTAGCTCTTGGTGCAGGGAAGTAACGTTCATGGTCTTCAAGATTAGTCACATGAAGACCTCCCTCCAATATGGTGTTCATATCTGCATTAGTCACATGAGGAACTTCCGTCAGTATGCTGTGCATAACTGTTTTAATCACATGAGGACCTTCCGTCAATGTTGTGTGCATATCTGTATTAGTCACATGAGTGCCTTCCATCAATATGGTGTACATATCTGTATTAGTCACATGCAAACCTTCCATCAGTATGGTGTATATATCTGCATTAGTGACATGAGGGCCTTCCATCAATGTTGTGTGCATACCTGTATTAGTCACAAGAGGGCCTTCCATCAACATGGTGTACATATCTGCATTAGTGACATGAAAACCTTCCGTCAGTATGTTGTACATATGTATGTTAGTCACCTGAGGACCTCCCTCCAGTATGCTGTACATATCTGTATTAGTCAGATGAGTACCTTGAACCAATGTGGTGAACATATCTGTATTAGTCACATGATCTCCTGCAGCATGTAGTGTGCACATCTGTATTAGTCAACTGACCACCTTTCTCCAATATGATGTGAATATCTGTGTTAGTCACATGAGGACCTTCCTCTAATATGGTGTGCATATTGGTATTAGTCACCTGAGAACCTGCGGCCAATATATTGTACATATCCGTATTAGTCACATGAGAAGCTTCCTCCAAAATGGTGTACATATCTGTATTAGTCACATGAGGATCTTCCTCCAATATGGTGTCCATATCTGTGTTAGTCACATGAGCACCTTCCACCAACATGGTGAACATATCTGTAATAGTCACATGAGGACTTTCCATCAGCATGGTGTGAATATCTGTTTTAGTCACATGAGGACCCTCCGTCAGTATGGTGTACATATCTTTATTAATCAGCTGAGGTCCTTCCACCAAAATGGTGTACATATCTGTATTAGTCTTGTGAGGGGATGATCCCCAGCCTCATGGTGTACTATCTTTTAAGTGAGGTATTAGTGAGTGTGGCGTGCCATAATAGTAAAACATACTGAAAGCCACTAAGTAGGACAGACAGTGTTAAAAAGAAGCAAGTTGTGGGCTAAGCTGTACAGAAATAAATGCATTAGACGTCGCTCATAGAGTGGTCGATGACTTAAGTATAGTGAGGAAGACAGTGTAAGCCAACAAATCAAATAAATATTATTGCATGGTACAAGACAGTGTAAGCCAACAAATCAAATAAATATTATTGCATGGTACATATATACATGAAAGCACCTTGTTATTTTGTGTCTTCAACAAAGATAAATTATTGTCGCTTGCGAATAGTGATACTCATTATATGAGGGAAAAGGCAACACAAATTTGGATGTAATTTTCTTTCCTTGTCATTTGTGACTCAAATATCAACTTTATACTGTTTTGATAACTACATGTATGTCCTTATCCTTCCTCATTGCATTGAGCTCATGTGATTGTGGTTTTACTAAAGTATGTCAGAGGTTTGTGAACTTTTAGAATTCTGATATGGATAACAGCTAATGATCTGTACCCTTAGTTTGTAGGTAAAATATTTAAATTTGCTTTCTTCTCATTTATTCCAAGTGCTGATAAATGTATTTAGCTTTATTGTTTGCTGCCCACTATAGTACATCCTTCTTAAATACACACATTGCTTTTTCAGTCTCTATTCCTGATAAAGTGAAAAACCTGACCTTACCAGGACCCCAAAGTTTATTTAAAATAGGCAGTGAAAAGAAGAAGAGAAAAATGTCAGTTGGAGATGAAGCAAAGCCAAAACTTGCTGTGAATGATGAGGAGGTTACCTCACCAGCAAATGTTGCCTCACCAGCGAAAGCTGCCTGGTCCAAAATCGGGCTTGCGACAGGAACAGCAATGAAGATGTACAAAAGACAAGCAAGAAAACGGTATGTTATGATGTATCATACTAAGATATTAAATATTTTGCAATTTTGGGGAACTTAAAATCTGTTTTGCATTTAACAGAGTGCTGCAAAGTTAAATCAGTGTGAGAATTTCAGTTTTACCCCTCGGTCAATTTTGTCATGGCATGCGTGTACCAGTCGGCCGGCCGGCCCACCTGCCTGCCCGCTTAGCCCAAGCTTACTAACCTTACAAACCCTGGCATGAGGAAAAGCCTGATTGATTTTCACCAACCTTGACATTTTTCTTCAAGGTCATTGGGGACATTTAAGTTAAAATTTGTGAAAGGCTTGTAAATATATCACTAGAACGGATTAGTCCAAGTTCACCAAACTTACTCCATACTTACACTTTGGCATGAGGAAGAACCCTGTTGATTCTCAGTGTCCTTGACCTTTTTCTTCAAGATCATTGGGGTCATTTAAGGTAAATTTTATTAAAGGTTTGTCAACCCTTTTATCTCTGGAACTGTTTGTCCAAAATTCACCAAACTTATACCATGCCTACAAAATTTTATGAATGGCTGGTATTATACATGTACATGATATCTCTTGGAATTTGTATGTACTTGTTACATTGTAACAAGGCAGAGGGGTTTTAAGTGCATTGCAAGGTATTTTTTTTTATAGAAGAAAATGTTGTTAATATTTATGTATTCACACACATTTACTGACCACCTTCAAGACCTGATAAATTGTTGAAATGTTCCTAATACGCAGTATTTATGTATACTTGAGACAGTGTTATGTTGTGGAATATCTTTTGAAAGAGTTGAAGTAATAGTTAATCCAACTGGAACATGGAATATGTGTTTTATTACTAATCAGTTTGTTTGTTTCTGACATTCAGTGTTTTTGTGAACCGAAGTTTGATGTTGGAGAGGGTGAAATTTTATGGATTTGACATGGATTATACTTTGGCATGTGAGTACACTGGCTTAACTCATTTGCCTGTTCTTGTTCTGACATTTACATACATGTTCTGTACATTCCCATTTGAGCACATTTACAATATAGTAATTCATATAAATGTACTTTTCAGCAGTAGTTATTTTCAGTTTTATATTTGAACTGAAATATAATCATGACAATGCACATGCACCAGATATTTTTCAGAGATATTTTGGATCTTATTATAATCATCTTATTTTCATATATCTGTGAAGAAGAAATTTTGTTTTTGAGCAAAGTATACAGCATAAATCAGTGTCAGTAATTTGTACAACATTCAGCAGCCTTTTAATTATTCCATAGTCACTTGTCACCTCACTTTGCATGTGCTTCAGTTAAAGAGGTTAAATGGGTGTTTTTGTACTTCAGTAACATGAACATGTCTAATTGACAAGCAACAGAAAAATCCATCGCAGTTAAGTCTTTCTGCCAGTAAACTGTTACTTTAGTTTTGCTTTCATTTCTTACTTCCTGTATCAAATGTTTTTTGTGTGGAAAACTTAATCCAAGTTTAATTATACAAATAAACAGATTCCCTGCAAATTGCTTTGTTAAAGCTGGGACCATTAATTCTGCCATTTCATTTGGCAACCATTTAGATACTGCCGGCCCCCACGGTCTTTGACCCTTCCCACGAAACCCTTTCCTGACCTCTGGCTGTGGGCTAATCCTTTGCCTGGTAGCCCTCATTGTTGCAGCTTGTCAGGGCAATTAAACCTTTTAGGGTATTGTCTGGCCCAGTTTGCTCTGTATGGACAGTTGGGCAGTACTTTTGTGGTCTCTACTGATTACCAGCCTTTCTGTTTCAAAACACTGGTCAAGAGCTTTGGCATCCATGTTCAGGCATACAGCAAGGTGCTACAATGGCACCACTTCTCTATATCAAAATCTGGTTTATTGGTCATCTGTTGTGAGCTTGACCACTTATCTAGTGATGAGGAGTGGTCAGCCAAAAGGACAGGTGTGCTGCAGTGACTTGATCCCTCTAGCACCCCTCTAACCCTTTACAATAACACAAACAGGTGAGGTGTGAGTGGTAGTGTAGACACATGCCATCTCGGCCTATCTGTTGAATGAAGCTAATTCCACACCTGTTGATACTGAAGGGCTGTAATGAGCTTCTGCCAAACCTCTTATCTGACCAGCTTAAGCAGATTTTGTGTTCTCATGTTTTTGGCACTGTCAAACTTTGAAGTGTATCATTTTCAACTTTTTATCTTTTTTAATTTTCTTTTATGTTTTTTTGAGTGTGTGTGTGTTTGATAGAATAGAAATGCTCTGAAATGAATTAGCACTGTTAGTGTACTGTACTTGTAATAATCATATGTCATATCGAACGGTTCACACCTCATATCACAAGTTGTTAAATTCATGATGTTAGATTAGAAAAAAATTCTTTGTGTGATTCTTGTGTAGAATTGTTAGGTTCTGTCATTTGTTTATTACACTTTCATACTTAGATTGCTGAAGAAAATTGTTTTTTTCTGATGACAACTGTTTTGCATTTTATGAGACTCCAAGTGACCTGTGTGGAATGTTAATGAATGTAGTGCATGTTCAAGCGTCGCACACAGAAATCTCTGTTTTCAGTGCAGTGATCATCATTAAATTTGGTGATCAATACACATATGTGTGCAAGTAAACACCCTGATTGTGAACATGGTGGGAACTAAAAAGATAACTTTGAATTAAATTTGATGTGAAAATAATTCTAGTTTTTTAGCCAAATTTATTTTCATTGATGATGAAGTCAGTGTTCCGTGCACTTAAAACAGAGTTATGAACGCATATGTATATATGGTATATGTTTACCTGCTTATCAGATATGGATGATTTGTTGAGTAACTTGCCAGAAGGTGATCAGTGGTTTCGGATTTCCAGTTTGCTGCATCCATAAAACTGACAGTCAAATGAAATATTGTCAGGTGTGACGCTGAGAAACAGCAGGCAAATAACTGAATAAGTATTTGCATATGTGGTACAGTTTTTCATAGGTTGTGTGAAAATAGATTGTATTATTTAATACTCAGTTAATGGTTAGGAAAACACTCAGCAAATATCGAGGCAGCATGCTTTGTGAGATTTGCACCAGTACCAAATGTTACCTCTTTTTGTTTTAGTGTATAAATCCCCTGAGTATGAGACGCTTGGTTTCAACTTGCTTAGAGATCGCTTGGTGGATATGGGTTATCCTGAAGAAATCAAAACTTTTGAGTATGACCCAACATTTTCAATCAGGTAAGGTTAAGTCGTGAACAAAACCAAGACATATCAAGGTCTGGTTTAAACTTATAAATGTCAAAGTTTAAATTTACAGTATGACCATTGAAGTTTTTGTCACAAATCCCATATTGGTACCCAGTGGGACTGAAGGTTTTATCTTTTTTTTTAACCTTTTACCTTTCTGTCTGTCTGTCCGTCCATCAGTCAGACCATCACTAGTCCTTTTTCCAGAACACTTCTCGAATTGAATTGAATTTGAAAGCTGGCACATTTCCTTGACAAGTTACATATCAAGTTTTCGTCTATTTCGTAATGTTTCCACAAAATTTTGGCAACTTTTGTCCTGTTTTGGACTTTGTCAAGCACTGTACATGTAGCTACTATTCCGATGACTGATACCGGTAAGTGAACTCTTATTACAAAAGCTGCAGAATGCTGTTTAATCTGCAAATGGCTTTTGTTACATTTATTTGAAACACTAATAGATGTACTTCCATTACCAGTTTTTATCAAGACAGTTATCATTCCTGTCACAAGAATATTATTTTATATTATACAATTCATTGTTCTATTTTAAAGACCTACTTTGGTGTCTAAACATCTGTGTCTTAAAAGCAAGGTGAATTGATAAAGACTGGGACTAGTCTGAATTGATTTCCTAAATTGTGAAAATACTACAGCGTATTAAAACCGATATGGTACGTTTTGCCAGAGTATACGGAAAGAAAATATTTCTGTCCCTTCCACTTTGCCTGGCGTGACGTCACCCACGAACAAATGACACTGCCCTTTCAAACATTCATCCCAACATAAATGCCTTACTCAACGTCACATCTGCCTGATTCGACGTCATACAAGGAATATTATCACGTCACATCAGGAAAATTTTACAGACACACTTGAAGATCTTGTTTTTCAAGGAATCTTTAGTTTTATGGGTTAAATGTTGTTATTCATCAAAATCCATTTGAAACATGGTGTTAGGCTCACTCCGTAGGATTTCTTTCATGTCATTGTAATATTTCTGCGCAATTTGTATTCTGACCAGGGTGGCACAGTAAATAACAGTAACAGTAGTACTGTGAATATAGGCCTTAGATAAACAGTTAAGAGATACATGTATATGATCAAAGGGTAAATGGACAATGTGGATTAAGGTTAAAGAAATCATTTCCTTTTGGGTGCAGAAAATGACATCAAAAGTTAACTGTACATACATGCTGTGGTGTACTTATTAAGGTAAGGTTATGTGGAGTTCATGCAATAAAATAACCAGGGTGAATAAATCGCATCTAATGTTGTATTTCTTGTCGAATCTGAAAAAATGATCTTATATCTACTTTGTGCTTAGTTTGTCTTCTAATTTGGCTTCCATTCACTTATTTGAAATGCTGTTACCACTTCTTCATCCTGTCTTAAGCAAACAAGATTTCATGTTATGTAGCCCAGTTGAGATGGTGAGATGACATGCTTGCCCTTGTCTGGGGACAAAAGTCTCTTCAGCTGTCTGATCCCTGTAACCACGTTCATAGTGTGCTGCGGTCGCCTAAGCAAATTGTTAGCTTTGTGGTTTAGTCTAGAACCTCTAATCCAATATTACATGCCTGCTTTTTGCGAAACTTTCTCTTAAGGCTCTGCAAGGCCTCCGGTGATTGGTTATTTGCTAAGAGGCTTAGCCGCCTGTAAGAGTGCGACTAAGATCTAATCAACTGGGAAGATTGGATTCTATTCAAGCATTGCAGTTGTTGTGTAAGATTAATTGAAATTTCACTGCGAGGTAAACACCGGACACCACAGGGCAGACATGGGTCAACTGGTGGGGAAAATGTGGCCGATATCTGATACGGATAAAACCCATTTTATACTTTCATTTACCCAACTTTTGGCTATGATAAGCATTCAGCTTATTTAATATCAAACAGAAATTCATAATCTTCTCTTTTATTCTAATGTTGAGTTATTTTTGGGACATGAATTCCTGTTAACAGCTTATCAGCCTGGCTTGCCCACAAACATGGCTTCGGGCTAATATTTTTAACTGCCGTCATGTACATAGCTGGTTTGGCTATTCCCAGTTTAATGCTAACTGTACATTTGATGAATCTTGTTTGTGTGAGGTAAAAAGAACACATAACTGGTTTATGTGAACATTGGTTTATATCCCACAAAAACTGAGCAGTGACAGTAAGTAGATTACTTGGCTTCAGCTGCCATAACCATGAGGGGAATCGGCCTCAATTGAAATACGTAGAAGAGTGATCAAAGAACACTTCTCACCTCAGTTGACTCAGGCATAAAAGAATGTACATGTACTAATTTGGAGCACATTAAAATTTATGCTTTGGACAAATTATTTTGGAGAATTAAGTATCCTAACAATATTCACATTTGAACACTTTGTCATGAAATTTGTTGGTTTACATGGAGGTGTAAAGATAAAGGTACAGTGTGGATGTAGTCCTCCATTGCTTGAATTTATCTACATTGCCTCTTATTTTCATTTTGCACTCTTGATGAACCTGCAGGAAGGTGTCATTGGTGAATGATGCCTGGGTACAAACCTCTCACAATTTGCCTTGTCAGGTGTTGAAATCTGACTCTTGTGAAGCAGTGATTTTGATTTGGCCTGTCATAAACACCCACAGGGCTTATGTAGAGGCTTGGCCAGATTGTATGGCAGCCAGATGTTGTTGGTGCACCCTTTACTATTCATTGTGGGGTGAATATGATCTCTGAATTCAAAGTAAGAAAATGAAAATACACTTTGAGAATTCATATCTTTTCAATATGTGTTCAGTTCCATGAACCCTGGATCACTGTGGAAATCCTCAACTCTGCAGTGAAGCGTGCAAAAAGCAAACTACAATGTATGAATATTGCCTTGCAGGAAATCATCATAAAGTGAATTAAAACTGTATGTATAAGATTGTATCCAATGTTTTCTTGAAGCATTATGCATTCATTCCAATAACATTACTGTCAGGGGTAATGGAAGGTTGGAAAACTGAGAAAAAAAGGACATTTACTTTCAGAGTGTAGCATATGATATCCTAAATTTAATTTCTGTTCAAGTATCAAAATGGTCTCCATAGACCAACTTCAGTTCAATATTGAATCCTGAATGTCCTCCCTGATTACAATTAGATACATGTACATTGCAGATAAAATGAGATCATAGTCATACATGAACTTGTATCTTCAGAAGCCTGATATGAATTGCATTAAGAAGGGAGAGTAGATAGCAGTTGTGTAAACATAACTGATAATGATAAGTGCTGAAGGAATGTTGTAGTTGTACTGGTACATTGTACAGTTTTTGAATTCTTTTGTCTGAATTGTTGTCAAGGACTGTTGGTGTAATCACAAAGTGGAGCAGCACTGTAGCTCTGTAGTGCTATATGTATTATACATGTATGGAACTGCACAGTCACAGTCAGTGTTCAGTGATCATGGAATAAGTCTGATGTCTCTGTTTATGAACAGAGGGCTTTGGTTTGACAAGCTGTACGGACATCTGCTCAAAGTGGACCCTTTTGGAAACATCCTCATCTGTGTCCATGGCTTTGACTTCTTGGTGGGGTAAGTACTTTCTCTTTACTCTAAGGATGTCATTAAAAATGTGTTCTTAGCAGTTGACTATTTTTCTTTAAGTTTTATGACATGATTTGTTTCCTTGACCACTGAGGCTTTTGGTTTAAGTTTGGTCAGACAGGCCTGTCCTTGTAGCACAGACTGACAACATTGGTTTATGTAGTGATGTGGAGAGTAATTATTTTGTCATGGCTAGCTAGCTCACTTGGCCTAATTTAACATGAGAAAAAATCCATTGGTCTAATTAGTGGGCATTCTGGTCAGTGACAGTCACAAACAAAGATAAAGTGATAAAACAAAGTTTTACAGAATGTAATGTGTTTGTTGTAACTAACTGATCCAGTTTAACAGGGTCACTGAGAGTTGGGGAGTCATCAGATGCAGGGAATTAGCCATGTGTGCATGTAATTTTAACCTCCACAAGTATGTGGACTCTAGGTTTTAGTTATTAAGCTGTCACCCTAAGTTACAGACCTCCAGGTAAAGTTCATTTTAAAACACTCTCAGATTTGACCATCCTTATTTTGCTGTGGCTTGTGTAAAGAAGGTGACTTGTATAAAGATGATAACAGGCATCACAGGTGAACCTGTGCAGTCATACCTTTACCTGTGCATGTTGTGCCTGTTGTTTGCATGTACCTAGCAAAGGTACATTCACCACAGCCTTTGCGTGAGGAAAAAACCAGTCTAATAAATAAATAAATGAATATATAAAGCTGATTCACTGCATGTAACGTTTTTCTCTATTAGATTTTTTTCTTTCTAGTAGATGATAAGCTTGTCCTTATGCTGACAGTGTTGTCTGGATACATCAGCTTCAGGTGGTTTTTCATTATCAGCTCTGGAGTAAGGCAGACATCATGTATTTTGTTCAGGACATTCGGCAAGGTGGAAAACACCTGTTGATATTTTGTGTCATTTAATTTATGAGATTGATATTTATAAAATGCAAGATGTGAAATTGTTCCTAGAATCGTGTGCATGGTTGATTTAGTAATATGACTGATTTGATGATGTAGCAGTTCCCCTAAACTGCCTATATGCAATGTCTCTCTTTTAACATTTGAAATTTTGCACCCCCAAGCCATGTTCTTTTTTTAGATAGTGAGATTGCTTTCCAAAATGTCAGGATTGCCATTAAATCGTTTATTTTCTCAGAAGCATCAGTTCAGATTAGAAACCAAAGAGTGCACTGGCATAGGTCGTGTAATTCTTCACCATGCATTCACTGTTCCTATATTCTAAATGTTGATTTATATCCTGCCCAGTGTGCCAAGTGTTCTGTACTGTTTGGACTTCAAAGGGTTAGGTAAATGTTCATGTGTACACAATGAAGATGGTGCTGTATATAACCCTTGGGCTCAGCCAAACCTGGCAGACTTCGTACGAGTGAAGTATTCCTCAGTACATGTGTACATGGTGCAGATGATAGTTTCCTCCAAACTGTAACTAACCCTTATCCTCACCCTCTCTTAAACCTGACAGACTTCGTATGAGTGAAGTGTTCCTCTGTACACGTGGACTTGGTGCAGATGATAGTTTCCTCCAGACTGTAACTAACCCTTATCCTCACCCTCTCTTAAACCTGACAGACTTCGTATGAGTAAAGTATTCCTCAGTACATGTGTACATGGTGCAGATGATAGTTTCCTCCAAACTGTAACTAACCCTTATCCTCACCCTCTCTTAAACCTGACAGACTTCGTATGAGTGAAGTGTTCCTCTGTACATGTGGACTTGGTGCAGATGATAGTTTCCTCCAGACTGTAACTAACCCTTATCCTCACTCACTCATAAACCTGACAGACTTCGTATGAGTGAAGTGTTCCTTAGTACATGTGTACATGGTGCAGATGATAGTTTCCTCCAGACTGTAACTAACCCTTATCCTCACTCACTCATAAACCTGACAGGCTTTGCATAAGGGAAGTGTTCCTCTGTACATGTGTCGTTGGTGCAGATGATAGTTTCCTCCAAACTGTAACTAACCCTTATCCTCACTCACTCATAAACCTGACAGACTTCGTATGAGTGAAGTGTTCCTCTGTACATGTGTACATGGTGCAGATGATAGTTTCCTCCAGACTGTAACTAACCCTTATCCTCACTCACTCATAAACCTGACAGACTTCGTATGAGTGAAGTGTTCCTCTGTACATGTGTCGTTGGTGCAGATGATAGTTTCCTCCAGACTGTAATTTCTCAGTACATGCAAAATCCCAGTGAAATGAAAAAGTATGTGTGAATATTTGAAAAGACTTGATTTTATTAGGCTGACTTTCATGCAATTCATGGGTGACGGTAAAGCTAGATGTACATGTGAATGGAAGTGTATGCCTATTGCCTATTGCTCCAGGACATTTAAACCAGTAAATGTGTTTCATGTAAAGTACAGGTATGTCATTCAGAAATAAATTATGTCATATGAGCAATAGCAAAGAATTCAGTAGGTGCAAACCTTTGTAACTAGCCAAGATAGTGAAGGCAGTGAGTGTAGTTTTTAGAGATCATTTGATTTCATTACTCAAATTGCATGAAATTTCAACATTTATTTGTTTTAACAATGTGTGAGGATGAGAGTCTATTATATCTGGATCTAGGCCTGTCTGTTTACCACTGATGCCTGCCATGCCCCTGGGGTCCCATGGTGAGAGCAGAGAACATAGCACTTTGTAGCCCAATCCACAGAGATGATGGGCTCCTATTCCAGACAAGGGTCACAGCTGTGGTCATTTGCTTGTTTATTTCATTGTTGCATTAATTTTAGACATGTCCCTCTAACTTCAAAGGTATCCTGGTTTCAAACAGTTTCCTTTTGCTACATGTGGCTGGTTCTGTGAAATTTGTTCAGTTAGCATTTGCTCTGAATGTTTCAGCACTTTCCTAGTGTTGATGTTCACACTGTTGGTGTATGACTGGCATAAATCGTGCACAATGCTTTGTTGCGTTTTGGGAGAGCACCATAGCTAATTAACACACTTGCAAATTGGAACTGGAATATGGGTGGTGTATCAGTGGTAAAGACAAGGTCTCCATGGGTGGATGTACATTGACTTGGTTTATTAATGTTTTTAATATTTGCTAAACAAGTGCTCTTCTTTCCAACATGGGCGGGGCACCCTTCCGCCTGAGTCACCTTGCGAGACACAGTTCAGTACTTTATTCATAAAATTTCTGTAGAAGGACAAATGATGCAAGTGTATTTGTATATTACACATAATGTCAATGACTGCTGATACACTATATGTGTGTGTGTATATATATATTACGTACATGTACATATACAGTATATAACCGCATTCGATTTTGCTGAGTAATTAGGTAAGCCTTCTAGCCCACTTTCTGAAATGGCATGGCGGGAAAGTGACAAAGTCTGACCTGTAAGGAAGTATAGTGACTACTGATACAGTGACATTGTTAGGGAATAAGGGTGAGAGTGAATGGCAGGGTCTGGTGCCTGGATCCAGCCTCCAGACACTCTGGGGGCGCCCACAAAGGTGTTTGTTTGCTGACGGCCAGTCTCAAAAGCCTCAGACTTTGATCTATGGACTAATGGAAAGGCCACTCCAAGGCAGTTATTTGTACACCTGACAAGTCCGACAGAGAGTTATCATGACAAGTACATAAGACAGGTATGTGTGAAACTGATCCGCAAAATACACTGTACATGTACATGAATGGTCATCATCATAAATTCAAGAGAGAGTTACATGTAAAAATTGATCAGTCTCAAAAGTGAGGGTCTTTATGACAAATGTGAGAGACAGTGATTGGAGAATCAAACAGTTATTTTAGAGTATAACAGTTACTTGATTATCTGAACAGTGATATATGTGGCATATTCATTTTGAAAAATTCAAGAGACTGAGCCATCTATGGCATGCACTTCATTCCATTGATGTTTTGAGTAATTTTGATATTCTTCTCTCTCATGTTTAGTGAAAGACTGACTTTGTCAGAGCAAATGTGCTATCACATGTGTAGACACGTGTTATTGTACTTATAATGCTAAAAAATAGTGTGTCCTTGTTGAACTCTCTTTTTAAATTTTTGGATACATTCATTGCATCTTTTAGAACTTCATATTGAACACGAAACTCTGTTACTTGCAGTGTTGTTTGCATTCCTTGGGGTTATATAAAATGTGTATCTTATCAGTCTGAAATGTGTATCTTATCAGTCAAATGTGTATTTTATCAGTCTGAAATGTGTATCTTATCAGTCTGAAATGTGTATCTTATCAGTCTGAAATAAACATTTCACTGGACATCATGAACGTACGTCTACATAAGTTCCGCATTTATGCTTTCTGGAGATGGAGGATAATTTTGAAGTACTACTGCAAGTATAAGTTACAGGTACATTTCTAGCTGAGTAAGATGTCCACTAGACATTGGAGATAAATGTCGCAGGTTCTATTTCTTGACTTAGTCAAGAATTTTGTCAGGTACACTGAACATTGATTTCTTGTGATCTACACTCACGAAGGCTCCACTCAGTTTCCCCTGGTCTCAGCTTTGTTCTTCCTGGGCTCCACTTGGTTTCTCCTGGGCCCTACTTGGTTTCCTATGGGCTCCACCTGGTTTTTCAGGGGATCTACTCAGTTTCCCCTGGAATCTTCCTGGTTTCTCGTGGGCTCAACATGGTTTCCCCTGGGCTCTGCGTGATTTCTTGTGGGCTCTACTTAGTTTCCCCAGAGCTCCACCTGTTTTTTTGTGGGCTGCACTTGGATTCTTCTGGGCTCCGCCTGGTTTCTACTCAGTTTCCCCTGGGCTCCGTCTGGTTTTTCCTGGGCTCAGCTTGTTTTCCTCTTGGCTCAACTTGATTTCCTCCATCCATACGCCTGATTGCTGCCACACATGTTATATGTATAACAGAATTGTTCTGAAGCAAGCCTCAAACTGCAGTCAAGTAAATGTTTTCAGGCATGGTAACAGTACATGAGAGTGTAAGGCGCCCAGGGATTTAGCTGGCTGTTGGTATGACTGGATGGATGTGTTTATGCTCTGGTGTCCAGGGCAGTTGGTTTAAGCTTGATGAATACATGCTGTGGACAGTCCCATGTGTGTACTCTGTTGTCCCCTGCCAGTCACATCTTACATGACACAACCAGTACACCATAAACAGGGAACTTTTCAGCCTGGCCCGACTCTCACTAGTTTTTTTATTATGGTGGTACAATGTAGATATAAAACTACTTACCTAAAAAGGTGCACCTGCCGCAGATGTTTCCCTGCTCATTCACTGAAACTGCATTTTATCACAACCTACTCCCAAAGCTGTTCATGCCCTACTTAACTTTTGTGAGAGCTTTGAATGATGTTAGCCGTTTTTCAGTCAGGCCACAACCTAATATAGACTCGCACTGTGACACAAGGCATATTTTTAAAAGGCTTGTAAATTTTTTTTTTTTTTTAAAGTAAATCGTCTTTCCTTAGCTCTCTTAAATACAAATTCAGCGTCTTCTTGGCAACGCCCTAGAGTGAAGCCTAAAGTTCCAAGATTTTTTTTTCAGTGTCTGCTGTATGTGAATGAAGAATTAGGGAATAATAATTTTAAAAAAGTTGAAATCAGTTAAAATTGAAGGATTAATCATTATAATTGAACTGACAGACTGGATTGGAAATGAGTGGTGTTACTTATGCAGAGGAAAATTCCACAATTCCACATATTACATATGTAAAATTGATCATTAAAATAGTTCTTGTAACCGACACTGATGAGTCTGTGTTTAAAATCATAGCGAGTGGGAAAAAAAAGGTACTTATACACAAGAAGAATGAATGTAAAATTTGCTATTCTGTTGCAGACATCAAATTCACCAGTTTTACCCAAACAAATTTGTAAACAGGGACGAGAAGAGGTTCCGGATTTTCAACACGCTTTATGAACTGCCAAGTAAGTTGACATAATAGTGGTTCTTATGAAGCTGTATTTCTCTGTGGCACTGTACAAATGGCTGAAAACATCCTAAAGCTGCACTCATCTCTTTTGTAATATCTTCGTGTTTCCATGGTTTGAGTTGGAGCTGTTGCTACCTTAGGAAAAAATGTCCTAACTGGATGCAAGATCTTCACGTCTGCCTGATGCCTGGACTAGAGGGTAAGGTGTTTTAGGCTGCTAGCCATTGAGTGCTCCATCCTGCTGGATAACTTGTTTTCTCATATGAGGAAATTTCTTTGTTAAAGCTCATAAATTTCTATTGTCCTATGTTTAAGAAGAACAAAAACCTTACAAAGGTTAACAAATTTTCATTATGACATAAAACATCAATTATCAAAAGATGCCTAAGGGCAATGTAGAATGTACACAGTGAACATTGGAAGAATTACAGCAGGGTTGAGTATGGATAAATATAATGTGTCTGTCTCTCTGTTATATCGGTCCCAGGTTTGAGCCAGTGTTATTCATGACAAGGCTCAGGTTTTACACTGCATGTTAACTACCATTCACACTGAATTTGAGACAAACTGTGACGTCAGACCAGAGACTGGAGCACAAAGTTGGTGTTTTCAGGTCAACATGTGGTTTCAGTTTTCTCCTTAGTTTCGCATCCAGGAAGTCCGCTATTAAAACCTATGTTATAACCACCTGCCACAAGTTGATCTGGTACAGGGGATTTTGAGACACAAGCCATTTAGTGCCTTCCTGTCAGTGTAAGGCTTATTTGCTTTCACTCTCTCTGACATAAACATGACATTAATTGGCCTCCTCATCCCATAATGTGCCAGAGTTCAGTCCCCACTGGTGGCAGTTGTATTTTCAACAAAGTGAGAGAAGAAATTTGTTTTTGCTTGAGTGTTCATATCTGTGCTAGAGCAGGGATGTTTTTCCAGTTACGTTATCACTCTCCAATGCGGACACCACCAGTTTTGTGAAGTAAGCCAAAACTATGGCATGTTCTGTTCACATTTAGCCTAGTCATGTTCAGTAATAATGGGATCTAAGGCTTACATTAGATCAGCTCTTTTGCACATTATCAAAAACACTTCCACAGATAAATTTCCTCAAAAAAAAGTTTGCATGTAAAGGGATTTTTTCTTCTTTGTATGCCCAAGTAATAGGGAGAACTGTGATTGGCTGTCTTTCACAAGCCATATGAAATTACGAATGTTTGACCAATTGCCTGAAGAGACCTACAGTGTGGCAGGAGACTCCTGACAATACCTGCATGCTGTGTTACTCTGCACCAGGTGGAGTGGGCCAGAGAGTGGGATCTGCACAGCGCCATCAGGCAGACTTCAGGTGTACAGTGTCATTGATCTGAAGTCCGCTCACAGTACAACTTACATGTGTCTGGTGTAGATGATACATGCGTAAGCAACTTTCACTGCGTCTGCCTGCTCCCTTGCTTCACTGGAGAATACAGTGATCAGATGACGTAAATTTCTCCCTTGGCCAAGTTGCTTACTACGCCGGATTCTGAGAGTTGTGTTGACCATACAAAGGCGTTTTGATATATGTCAGTTTCAGCACTAAATGTGATATTTAGGATTTGCTTGTAAATATACACATTTTCGAGTGTTTTAGGTCATTTATTGAGTTATTTGTGAGACAATCACTTCTGCTTCCACTTGGGATATTTTGTGGGGCACATGTTGTGTATTTTTTTTTTTTGAGAGGCCTCTGTGGACAATTAATATAGCCAGTGTGGCGCAAAGACCCAGATCCCTGTCAGCAATGTGGTCGCAGTGAGTTCAAGTCCACCTCATGCTGGCTTCCTGTCTGGCCGTACTCTTGAAGGTCTGCCAGCAATCTAACAGTTGTGGGTTCCCCCATTGTATAAGTCAAATATTCTTGATTACGGTGGAAAACACCAATGAAATAAATAAATGAATAAATAAATAAATAAATAAGTGTTTTTTGGGGAGGGGTGGCAGAGGACGGTGTCAGGTACTGGACCAGTGTAGTAGTGTAATTGAATCCCTCTCACATCAGCTGGGTCGGGTACCAGACCAATGTAGTAGTATAACTGAATCCCTGTCACACTAGGGTCAGGTACTGTACTGTATTTCACCTAAAGTTTAGCATTTTGCAAGTGACACATTTTACTTGATTATAACAGAGTCATCCGCCTTATTGTTCAACTTTGTTTTTGTGAAGTTTGCACCAGTGTTAGAATCAAAAATATTATATTAAGACCTTGGTGTGCCTGTTAAAGTGCAATCATAGACACTAAAACTGTAGGTGAAACACAGTGCCTAGCAAAGTTCGCCTGCTGGTACCTGAGTTACAAGATTTAGACCTTTTGAAAATAATGGCAGGAAATAGTTTGGTGGTCTGTAAAATAAATTGACTGCTACAGTAGTTGTGTATAATAGCCTTATATAGTTATATTTTTAAAATTACAACTGTTGCTAAGTTTGAAAATAAAATTTTTTTTTTCTAATTATTTAGATGCAGCGACACTTTCAAAGCTTAAGTTCTGAAACATATTCTGATTGGTTCTTGTTAGTTAGCTAGTGCTTAGTTTAGATAATATACAAGAACCAAGTACTATCATCTTACAAAGATCTTTTCCAGTATCTGTGTTGTCCAGTTATTATTAAGGGGAGATTACTCAAGCTGTGAAGCAATTTCCCCTGAATTAACCATATTTTTTTCAAACACCATGGAGACAACATTTGTTTTTTTATATGTAATAAAATAATAAAATAGCTATTTTGTATGCATACATTATTTACACTCTGTCAGTCACTAAATGTCTAACATGACCTTTGATTGACAACTCTTTGGTGACACTTTCTGTACTGTTCTATTTTTACTGATATGATGGCTTGGTTGATAGTCCAGTGATTTAAAGCTTTATTATCTGATTAATGTTGTGCAAACTGCTCTGTTTTTAGTCATCTATGTTTTGGCCTGTCTGGTGAATTACTTCAGCAACAATCCCGAGTACACTCAGTAAGTATGCGAGTATTGCAGCACTTCATGGCAACATTTGTCAGGGTTGTATTCCACTTGAGATTTATTTAAAGGAAGAGACAAGTTTTTTGTTTATTCTGTCGAATTAGGCCAGTCATTCCTAGTTTTTGAAATTCTGGTTGGCAGCTCAGTTTGTTTTTTCCCTGGATGGAGTAGTTGTGATGTACATCCTATAGGACGTACCTGGAGCACTGGAGAGTTCTAACCCACCAGTGTTAACGTGCTCACACTGACTGCTTCTACATCTTCCCAACTCAAGGAGTTTTTGATGTTCGTCTTGTGATTTTAATTCTGTTTCCATGGAGGATCAGATATAAATGTCCTCCCTGTTATATAGGCATAAATTGCTGAACTCTGTTTTATTGGAGCGTTGGTTAGGGGAATAGCTTTATAGCCTTATTTCACATTCCTTAATTTATCCTCCTCAGGAGGTTTTGTTTTTGATTCAAAATCAGCAAATTTTGAGTACCAGCATCAAAAGTATTATTTTGTGCCCTTGATCAGATTCTGAATGTCCATTTTTACTGTCCAAACTTTGGACACAACACAGTATTATATGTAACCAATGACCCTCTGACTAAATATTTTGTAAGTTTTTTTAAGTTTTCTTAGAACAGAATAGAACAGTAATGTGTCTGTTATATTGCCTTTACCTGCATTGTACATTGAATTGCCAAATATGCAGAAAAAAGACAGCCTTGCAATGCTCATACTCAGAGTAAACACTTAACATTAACGCCTTAATCCCCATCTGAGTCGTAAAACAAGGGAAATAACTCTGATATACTTGAAATAGTAGTGGCTCAATTTTGGGAGCAAATCATGTTAGTTTGCATTGTTCATGTCCTTTTTATATGTAAGATAGACATTGTGTGTGAACCATATTGTTGTGTAAGCTGTGTGTATACAGGACAAAGACAGGTGTGAAATCAGGGGATGTAACCATGACGTACATGTCCGTCTACCAGGATCTGATGGCTGCCGTTGACCATGTCCATGCCAAAGCTGTAAGTACAAAGTTCGCAAAACACAGTCTGCCACTCAGTATGCCAAAGCTGTAAGCACCTGACTCAGTAAACAGTCTACTACCCAGTATGCTAAAGCTGTAAGCACCTGACTCAGAAAACACAATCTACTACCCAGTATGCCAAAGCTGTAAGTACAAGGCTCAGAAAAAACAGTCCAATGCCCAGTATGCCCAAACTGTAAGTACGAGGCTCAGAAAACACAATCCACTGCCCAGTATGCCAAAGCTGTAAGCACCTGACTCAGAAAACCCAATCTACTACCCAGTATGCCAAAGCTGTAAGTACAAGGCTCAGAAAAAACAGTCCAATGCCCAGTATGCCCAAACTGTAAGTACGAGGCTCAGAAAACACAATCCACTGCCCAGTATGCCAAAGCTGTAAGCACCTGACTCAGAAAACACAATCTACTACCCAGTATGCCAAAGCTGTAAGTACAAGGCTCAGAAAAAACAGTCCAATGCCCAGTATGCCCAAACTGTAAGTACGAGGCTCAGAAAACACAATCCACTGCCCAGTATGCCAAAGCTGTAAGCACCTGACTCAGAAAACCCAATCTACTACCCAGCATGCCAAAGCTGTAAGTACAAGGCTCAGAAAACACAGTCCAATGCCCAGTATGCCAAAGCTGTAAGTACAAGGCTCAGAAAACACAGTCCAATGCCCAGTATGCCAAAGCTGTAAGTACAAGGCTCAGAAAACACAGTCCAATGCCCAGTATGCCCAAACTGTAAGTACAAGGCTCAGAAAACACAATCCACTGCCCAGTATGCCAAAGCTGTAAGCACCTGACTCAGAAAACACAATCTACTACCCAGTATGCCAAAGCTGTAAGTACAAGGCTCAGAAAACACATTCCAATGCCCAGTATGCCCAAACTGTAAGTACAAGGCTCAGAAAACACAATCCGCTGCCCAGTATGCTAAAGTTGTAAGTACAAGGCTCAGAAAACACAGTCCAATGCCCAGTATGCCAAAGTTGTAAGTACAAGGCTCAGAAAACACAGTCCAATGCCCAGTATGCCCAAACTGTAAGTACAAGGCTCAGAAAACACAATCCGCTGCCCAGTATGCTAAAGCTGTAAGTACAAGGCTCAGAAAACACAATCTACTACCCAGTATGCCAAAGTTGTAAGTACAAGGCTCAGAAAACACAGTCCAATGCCCGGTATGCCAAAGCTGTAAGTACGAGGCTCAGAAGTTAGCATACAGCAGCATGCAGACACTAACACAGTTAAAGAGGAGGAGGAAATGGACTCGAAGTGTCTTGTTGGAATCCAAGTGGTCATCTGTAGACTAATTATCATTTTTGCCACTTCTGAACCTTACAGTATTCAAAAGTGAATAGATTTTCAAGTACTTTAAGTACATTTACAGGTAGCTCATAAAATGAACAGAGAAATCAAAATGAAACATTTACATCATATGGCATCTTCTCTGATGTGGGTTTTCTCTGTGACACATTCTCTGATGTGGGTGTTTTCCGTGACACATTCTAGACTGGACTGTTCATAAAATACTTGCACTTTGCACTTTGCAGGGACCTTTGAAGTCAGAGACGCTGAAAAACCTGGAAAAATATGTAATGAAGACAAACAAGCTGCCAATGTTCTTAGACAGGTCAGTAAAGCGCTATTTCTTTAGCACCTCGGCTCTGGAGGTTTCCTTGATTCATTAATAAATCTTGAAGCTGCACAAGACGAAAATATTCCAGAAATTTAGCCTATGTGGGAGTGGGCCGTGGTCTAGTGTTTATAGATGCGTGCCTTTCAGTCGTTAGGAGACACTGGGTGTGGGTTCAAACCCAGGCTAGGACTGGTATTTTGTAGATCCCCTGCTTTTACTTGCTTGTGGACCCTTGGTGGCAAGTGGTCTGTGATGCTCATGTGGCCATTCTTGCAGTGTTTAATACTGTCAGTGAAGGTCAGTTTTCTTTTATATGACACACACATCTGTGCAGTGCATGTCCATTGGTAACTTGTCAAAACGCTGGTTTCCTCCAGCCATAATACTGACCACCATGGTTTATGGCATTAGACAACAGTGAAATCACTCAGATCTCTTGCCCTTGACCCTTGTGGCTGGATGTTCATATCTGTAACTGTCTAGGCTTATGCTTTGTCAAGAGGTTTATTGTCTGGTATTTGGTGAAGCTAGATTGCTAGTTCACTCTGGCCGCTCTGATTTCCTCCACTCACAAACCTGAATGAGAAATTCTTGAGCATGGTGTTAAACTCCAATCACTGAATGAATCCATCCATCAATTCTAGTTTATTTCATTTTTGTCTAGACTTCGATCAAATGGAGCCAAAGCATTCTTGGCCACAAACAGTGACTTTAAGTACACAGAAGTAAGTATTAATAGATATGATTTCCTACACTGATATATCAAGACCAGCGAAAGTACTGGCTCAAGTGAGACTAGCCCCGCCACTCTATCAACTGAACTACATGTACCAAGCCAAATGGGAACGGCCCACTTGTTAGAGTCCAGTTACAGAAAGTGAATGTTTTAATCACAAATACATACAACAGTCATAGTACTGTGTATCAAAAGATGACTGTGTGTTTCCAAAGCTCAGCTGGTAGAGTGGTGGGGCTCAGCTGGTAGAGTGGTGGGCTCAGCTGGTAGATTGGTGGGGCTCAGCTGGTAGAGTGGTGGGGCTCAGCTGGTAGAGTGGTGGGGCTAGACACAAAAGTCCTGAGCTCAAATCTCACTCAAGCCAGTATTCTCACTGGTTTTGATATATCAGTGTAGGAAATCATATGTATTTGATGTATTCAAATTTTAAAATGTCATGAATTTTCACTGCATAAAAAGACTTCAAAGTAAACAGACATAATACAGGTACCTCAAATGTCAATTCTGTTACATCAGTGAATGTTTTAACTTGTATGAGCTGTCATTGTCAGAACAAATATGATTTCCTACACTGATATATCCAAACCAGCGAAAATACTGGCTCGAATGAGACTCAGACTCATGACTTAGGGTGTCTAGCCCCACCACTCTACCAACTGAGCTACCAAGCCAGATGGGAACGGCTCACTTGTTAGAGTTACAACACTTAAAGCTCTAGAAACCAAGAGATGACAAGTGTTTTGAAAGCAAATAGCAATCATCGTCAGGGAATGTATCGAATAGATATGATTTACAAAATCATTGTAGGAAATCATGTCTATTTGATGTAGTCTGGGACGATGATTGCTACAGGTTAGTGTGGCTGTGATGTGTGGGTATATTTGTCAATTGTTAATTCATATTTATATTTCTTTTTTTTTCCCTTCAGATAAATAACAGAATACCCAAATAGGATAAACTCTACTGGTTGTAGGAGACACTCAGTTTTTTTTTTCAAAACATTACAAGGTGTAAGCAGATGTGTATTTTGTTATTCTACAGCAATCAGGTCTGTTTAATTTTCCAACAGCTATGGTGGTTAATGGGCTAGCACAGCATAATGACCCAGAAGGCTCCCAGTAATGCGTTCGCTGTGGGTTCAGGTCAAGCTCATGCTGGCTTCCTCTCCAGACGTATGTGGGAAAGTCTGCCAGCAACCTGCAGATTGTCGTGGGTTCCCCAAGGGTTTGCCTGGTTTCTTCCCACCATAATGCTGGCCGTCATCGTACAAGTGAAACATTCTTGAGTGCTGAGTAAAACACCAATCAAATAAATAAATAATTTTCCAACAAGATTTTATCAGAAAATCACTTGTAAATTATAGAATGTCTGTGGTTTATGGTGAAAGTGACATGTCAAATGCAATACATGTTTTTTGTTATTTCAGGGTGTGATGTCCTATCTTTTTGACTATCCATCATCATCCGTAAGTTTTATATTACGCTGGTTTTATTATAAATAGTACTGAAGGATTTTGGAAAGAGCTTTGCTCTGCCCTCTAAGAAGGCTTCCCTCATGAGGGCCTTTGCTGTCTGTGTAGTAAGGATCCCCTCACAAGACTACAAACACCAGACCAGGACTGTTAGGAAGCTGGCCGTGGTCGAGTGGTTAAAGGCACTTGACGTTCAATGGCTGAGGCACACAGGGTGCTGGCTCAAAACCAGCCTTTGACAGGAATTTGTGGATTCCCCGCCTTGCTGACAGTAAGGGGCCGTCGATGGTGCTATGTGGCCACTTGTGCAGCCTAATGCCTGAAGACAAAATCAATATGGTGTACATATCTGTAAGTCTTATGTGACATGGAAAAGTTTGTTGGTAACTAGGTAAGGTCAGTGTTTTATGCCAGGTACACTGGTTTACTCCACCAATAAATCTGACCACTGTTGTATGGGTGAAAAAGGTTTTGAGTATGGCATTATGAAGCAAAGAGTGCAGTGAATAAATAACGAAATTGTCTGGTTTCTTCCATAAAGCAAACTCTTGCAAGCCTGCAGACAGGTGCCTGACATTTTTGAGGACACTTCTTTGGTGAAAGTGGTATGACCCAAGACACCTTTGTACTGTAGTATTTAACTTGGACAACATAGCCAAACCAGTTCGCCCAAAGGAATGTTTTCAAAAGTGTCAGGCACCTGTTTGAAGGCTTGCTGCTGTATCTTATTAAATGAAGGATTACGTTGTAAAACCTTAATAAAATAAATCACCAAAGAGACAAGTCAACAGTCAACTTTCAAATTACTAAACTGATGTAACAGACCCCTTTTTTGGTTTTTTTGCTCACTTTTACTTAGAAAAGTGAGTGATTGTGAGTGTAGGGGAAAGTGACATCGGTGTTTTTATTACCTTTTTTGCTACGGTCAGCTGCAAGTCCGGTCCCCTTGGGCTGTTATTTAAACTGAAGCACTTATCAACGAGCTGCCATGTTTCTCGTAATGTTTGTTCTCTTTGTAGCCGGATGAACCCCAGAGAAAGTGGACCTCCTACTTTGATTACATTGTTGTGGATGCCAAAAAACCGTTATTCTTTGGAGAAGGGACGGTTTTGCGTCAGGTTGACACCGTGAGTAACTGATACAGAAATGTACTCCGCCTATAATGATCGTAATGATCATAATGATGTTAAAGTCATTTCAGTTTGTCTTCAAACAAAAGCTAAAGCTAAAATGTGAAGTACTGATATTATAAAGGCTTGTCTGACAGACCACATAAAATGATATGTAAAAATACAGTAATTTTTTATATTTTTTAAGAATGTTAATTGCGTTCAATTTGTATTCAATTCAAAGACAGCAAGTAATATGAACTTAGTTATTTCGAAAGAGGGATGGCGACAGTCCTAACAAAAAAGCCCACAACCATTTTTCTCTGATGTCGTACAGTGCTATTCAAGACTTGTTAGTCAGTAAAATATTTTTTGTTGACCAAAACTTTCAGAGTATGGGTATAGCTGGAGCTGGAAAACTTTAGAAAATACGTTTTCTTAGTTTTATGCTTACACAGGTTGTGAAGATAGTAGTGGTTAATTTCTTCTGTTACGGTTGTCAAGTGATGTATTGGAACAGAGAAGGTTTATGGTTGCTTACATGTCAATATTAATGATTCCTTCTTGTCTTTGTAACAGGCTACTGGGTCATTCAAGTTGGGAACTCACACAGGACCAATTAAAAAGGGCCATATCTACTCTGGAGGTACTTGTCACTTGCATTTCCAGATACACGTAACATACAAACAGTTAATTGTTGAGCTATCGTGGAATGTTCCTGTGGTCCTGCTTTAGGCCACAAGCCCTAGCTTTTCCAGTGGGCGTATGGGATATTATCTAGCATGGTTGAAACCTCTCCCTCTTTCAAGCACTTGGCAATGTGGACTAGTGAGAATAATATTGATCGTTTTGACAACATGAAACAGAATCGGAATATCAGTAGACAAGACTAGGTATTATTTAAAAGGGTGCATCTCTCTGCCTTGTACAATTTAACTCCCTCATTCCTTGGTTAACAGCCTTCTGAGACTATTCAGCGTTAAGTGCCGTCTCAGGTGACAATGTACAGTTCCAGGCTCAGTGTCTGTTGACAGCAGGCCCTCACAGAGTAAAGCCATGCTCACATGGTGTGAGCATTTGTTGAATCGAATGATCAAAATTGATTGGTCAGATGAAAGCAAGTTAAGCTGTTTTCTCGAAGCAGCACTCACACTATGCTGTTTGTTAAATTGTACAAGATGTACAAGAGATGTCCTGTCTTTTGACAGTGCTTAGTTCTATGATACGTATGGATCCATTCATTTGAATGTTCAGACACATCCCGGTAAGACATGAGGTTATACTGATACAATACTAAGGGCATTGTCATTATTACTTACTGTCTCATTAGGTTCCGTGGATGTGTTCTCTGAAATGATGGGGACCTACGGCAAGGAGGTTCTCTATGTCGGGGACCACATTTTTGGGGACATCCTCAAGTCCAAGAAGGTGCGAGGCTGGAGAACCTTCCTGATAGTCCCGGAACTGGCCCAGGAACTGGCCGTGTGGACAGAGAAACAGAACCTGTTTGCTAAACTAGAGCAGCTGGACTGTCAGCTGGGGGAGATGTACAGGTAAGGCTTTAGATGGGTCTTGGTGATCTTCTCTGTGGGCAAGATTGTACTGTAATTTTGAGAACCTTCAAAAGTTGAAGAAGATGTGGTGCAAAACCCAGGATTGTTATGCTGTCTTTGAATCAGGCATAGCCTATAGTTGTTGTATAGTTGTATTCTTTGCTGTAATTGTTTGGATGTAAAGAGTAATTGTTTGGATGTAAAGTGTAATTGTTTGGATGTAATTGTTTGGATGTAAAGTGTAATTGTTTGGATGTAAAGAGTAATTGTTTGGAAGTAAAGACTGATTTTCATTTTTGTCATGAAGTTTTGAGAAAACTATTGGTATTGAGATCAAAATTCTTTAGATAATTCACAGTTTTAGTGAAGTAAACTGCTTTGATGCGAAGACTGAGTCTGACTTGAGTGTGAGACATTCGTGACCCTATGGCCAAGTGCTCAGAACAGGGTTTTATGTGGATGTGTAAAATCCTCAGATATACTTTAATTGACAGTATTGTCAGTAACAGTGTTCTATCTCTGTGTAGTGTTACTGAAATGGTTCACAAGGTTATAGTGCAGAAGCAACATGATTGTATGGCTGTGATTTGTGTGTTGATTTCAGGAACCTGGACAGCAGCTGTGCACAGAAGCCCAATGTTAAGAACATCCAGAGGGCTATAACGGTATGTTCTAGTCAGTATTGTCAGAATTCATTCATTCAACATGGATGTGCGCCTCAGAATCCCTGGAACCGTGTTGTTCATTGATGTTAACAAGTACTTACCGCATATGTTTGAGTTTTGTACATACAATTGACTGTACTTTTTTTTAAATTAGTTTCACATGTATCTCTTATTTTTGTCTGCACATGTTTGATAATCTTTGATGATTATGATGAACTTTTTCTCATGTACTAATGTTGAAAGATATTGATTTTGTTCATTATTATCATTATTAACCTGTCTGGTTTTTGACATCTTGTTGTGGACTTAATTTGTCAAAGTACTGTCATCCTGTTTTCTTAGTCTTTCACTCACAAATTTAAATGGCACCCTAAAGTGCAACACATGTATTTGCATAGAAATGAGTTTGGTACTAAGGAAACAATACCAACATTTGTAATTTTACTGATTTTGCATGTTTTCTTTTTTAAAGCATTTTTTCAGAATATTACATTGTGAAAATATCAAGAGGATGGGATGCATATATCTGCATTTTTGTTGTGTCTGTAACTTGATTAGTTTTATCTTTCTGCCTTTGTGTTGTCTGCTTTTCCTAGGACGTTTCCCATGAAATGGATATGTCCTATGGTGTGTTAGGATCTGTCTTTAGGAGCGGTAAGGATCTCAGTGTGCACATGTCACCTTCGGGGGTGGCAGGGGCAAGTTAAATCAGTACTTTGTGTAACCTTTATCTGCAGAACTTGCAGGTGTCTGTCTTCAAAATATTCATGAAGATTTCTTCCATTTAATTATCCTTAACCATGAAATTCTGTGTGTATCTAAATCTATAGAAAGCTTATATGCTGAAGTTTGAAATAAATTGTATATAAGTAAGGGTCCCAAATTTAATCTATCCTGTGGTATCATTGCAGTAAAGAACAATGCAACTAACTTGTACTTCCAGCCACTTCATTTTGTGGAAGAAGAAATTTTGTTCCTGTCTTGTTGGTTTTGTTAACCTGACAGCCTGATGTGTCCTTGTTTGGGTGACATTCACCTGTTTGCCCGTCCATTTTTCAGGATCCCGACAGACGTTCTTTGCCGGGCAGGTGATGCGTTATGCTGACCTGTATGCAGCCACCATCCTGAACCTGCTCAACTACCCCTTCTGCTATCTCTTCAGATCGCCAGCTATGTTGGTAAGGCCATCCTCTCTGGTTGACTTGACTGCATAGTTCTCTGTCAGTGTTATGCTAAACCAATTGTAAATCATTACTCAGTCATCATTATACCTCACCTATGTTTCTTTACACAGTTGTATCTTTAATATGTATTTATTTTTTTGGGTCCAAAGACTTTACCATATGTGGTGTCTTAACCTATTGAAACATAGTTTGATTCTACTGATGTGAGGATAAGACACAGCCTCAGTTCTTAAGCAACATATATGTACATGTGTATGTGTGACACCTTGACCAGGGGACATCACTCCGTTATAACATTTACATTGAACTTTACAGCTGCATTTCGTCAGTCTGCAGTATATGTATACTAGGACTTCAATGAAAGTAGCAGACATTACTTAATTACTTCCGTCGTCACGTACATTTAAAGTGAAATATCCTTTTAATACTTCTGTGTGAAACACCAGTCAAGTAAATAAATAAAATAAATACCCCATGCATTGTGATCCATTATATCAAGAATTGCGCATCCTATTTTTCTCGTAATGTATTTAGTCGGGATGCAGACAGCTGAAAGTGTAGTTGTCTTGACAAGTGTGTTAATGAGATGTGGATTGATAATGAGAAATGGTAAGGATCAAACGACTCATTCAGCTGTGTGTAGTTCTGGAAAACTTAATGGAGTGTGTAGAGGAATCAGACAGGAATCCGCCCATAAAAGTGACTGTCATCATACAGGTGGAAAAATTATTATGGCATTGAATTGCCAACGTCTGTTGCTAACGTCACGGATGTAAATTCTTGAATGTGGTGTCAGACAGCAGTCAAGTGAATTAACATCATAGATATTTATGGTTATAATGTTGTGATGGCTTTGATTCAGATGCCTCACGAGTCCACTGTGAAACATGATGACAGCATCCCAGCCCAGGATTTCCTACTGGCCCCCCGCACCCGCTCTTTTAATGAACCCAACTCCCCAAACACACCTGAGGGTGAGTCAGTGCTGGTGAGACAGGACAGTGCCTGGAAGAGATTCGTGGACACACCACGGCGTAACACACAGGTGCACGAGTCTGACTCGGAGGACGAGGAAGAGGGCGATGAGGCAGGGAAGAAAACTGATGTGGCCATGGACTTAGACGATTTCGAATATTAAGTGGTCATGGTCCACGAAGCTGTGAAATGTCATTCACATGCTGAAAATATTGCCACACGATACAAATTCTTGTGTAAAATTAAAATCAGCTCTTCTGTTTTTGTGCCACAGGTATTTTACACTATTCATGCAAAACTAAATTTTCATTTTGAGAACCACCACTGGTTATATGCATGAAATGTGACTGTGTGTGTGGGATATAGCAAAGAATGTCAAAGACAGTTTCACACTTGCCTTTTGGGTTTAATTGTTGTGATTTGTCTCAGATTTCTCATTAATAAATCACACTGAGTAACTACTGGGACAGTTTAACTCACCATGGACATAGAGAAGTGATAAGTGGTACATACTTCTCTTCGTGTTTAAAACATAATTTATGTCAGACTGAAGACTGGGATATTGCCACAGACATAGAACAAGGAAAACCAACATTAAATGTTTTCTTGGTACCTACATTTTGACAGAAAACTGAATAAACTCTGAATGGGATATCAGAAGTAACATCTTGTGTATAGTCTGCTGAGGTGTATATACTGTAAACAAAGTCTGTGTGTGTGTAAAGCCAAGAGATGGTTACCACATGATCCCTATGTATAGATACAGTGTAGTTCCACAGCATTCCCATGTATAAGTACAGTGTAGCTCCACAGCATTCTCATGGATAGGTACAGTGTAGCTCCACAGCATTCCCATGTATAGGTACAGTGTAGCTCCACAGCATTCTCATGTATAGGTACAGTGTAGCTCCACAGCATTCCCATGTACAGGTACAGTGTAGCTCCACAGCATTCCCATGTATGGGTACAGTGTAGCTCCACAGCATTCCCATGTATAGGTACAGTGTAGCTCCACAGCATTCCCATGTATAGGTACAGTGTAGCTCCACAGCAATCCCTTGTACAGGTACAGTGTAGCTCCACAGCATTCCTGTGTATAGGTACAGTGTAGCTCCACAGCATTCCCACGCTGTCATTGTTGATATGCTGAAACATTTTGAATATGCTTACTGAATGTATATATATATTTTTTGAGGGAGTGAATTATGTACAAGTTTCACCAACTTCTGTGTTATACTGTTCTCTTTAACTGTGGCCATTTGTCTAGTCTCAGGTATGTTGAAGAGACACTGGACCCTCTAGCCGACCCCACCCAACAAACCTGGCCACCATTGTAGCAGTCCAAAATTCTGCACGATCACGTTCAAACAACAGTCAAATGAATACATGTAGATAAATGTGTCTCCACAGCCAACCAATCACACACAGCAATGTTTATTGCTGAACCAGACATTGGGTCATTATGATTTCGTCATATGATGGTGGTTTTTCAGCCAGCAATGCCAGGTTTTGATAACTTTGATTTAGTCCTTTTTGAAACCCAAGCTGTGAATAGATAGCGTCTGATGGGCATTGGACTGTACAACTATAGTGCCATAGTTCCAGTTTTAAAGATTGCGTCATACATGTTACAAAGTATTTATGATTAATGTTTTTAGAAAAAGGTTTTGTCTGATTTGTTGGTTGAAAATATGTACAAATATATGTACATGTGCCTGTTGCTTCTGGTATTTTACAAACATAAGGATTATATAAATTATTTGCATGTATGTCTGCTTCAATAAAACATGTATATGAAACAAGTACCTTGTTATATCGACAAGAAAGAATCAAAATCAGGAAAACTGAAATGATCCCTCTACAGGCAGATGATGAAGGGAATGAAACAAATGAAGGAAGCAGAATGTTAAAGAAGGTAAATTGAATACTCACGCATTGATTGCATTTGTTCAGAGCATCAGGACTATACGTGAGCGTAGTTCATGATTAGGTATCGTAGGGAGCACTGACTACCCCTGTTCTCCACATTTGCTATGGAGTACTTCGCGTTAGGACAAAATGAAGTGGACTACATGTACATAGGTGGGATTTTCATTTACCTGTATTGAATCAGGTGCATATACTTTTACTTTGAAAATTATAGGCTGTGTTATCCGATTTATTTACTTGGAAGGGAAATAATAGCATTTATTTAACATGAGTCTGTCGCCAACTTTCTGCATGTACATGTATGTTACTGTATGTGTGATATTACTGATGCAGCGTTGAATCTTGATATGGTTCTATCACATGTAAATGACCCTTCATTTGTCTGTGAACAAAGCCATGCTGTGGTCATAGCTGAACCTGGAATTCACCAATTTCATGTAGGTAATGGTTAGAACAAAATATTATGAAGTTTTCCTGGAAGACTGCTGTCTGTGGTCAATATGGCCATTTGTGGAGAAATCTATTCAAATGTTGGCAGTGAATTTAGACATGACTGAAGCAGATATTTTAGTTGTCCTTATATTGTGTTTAAGCTGTTTGGACAAGGTTACCCCTGTGTCAGTAGCTGACATGCTGTTTTTTGCACCTGTGTATATATTGTGTGGACTGCTATGACATTCTTCCTTATTCTTTTTGGACAATTGTCTTACTGGATTTCTCAGGTATAGTACTGTGTGGATGTACACATGGACTCGTTTTTACTGTTGCTACTTTTATTATTCTGCTACATTGTATTTTCTGGGGTTATATCATGAAATTTGGGTTTTATTCTTTTTTACATATATATACATATTATGACATGTTTGTTAGTTTCTTTGAGATGTGTGTATATATTGTCTGTTTTCATGTATTCTAATACACTGAATTGGTAAATCAGGGAAGATTAATGGGCCAGTCAGGAATTGGGTATGTGTTCCTGTCTACAGTTTGTGTTGTCCACATTGTGTGCTCATGTCCACGGTGTTTGTGTTGGCATTTGTGTGCTCGTGTCCACAGTGTGTTCATGTCCACAGTGTTTGTGTTGGCATTTGTGTGCTCATGTTCAAACTGTATTCATATGTGTGCTCATACTTTAAAACAGAGTAGTTTTAATGTGTTTTTGGCGATACATTAAATCCAGATTGGTATATGAAAGTACAGCGTTTCTCCCCACTGTTATACTCTGGAGAGCTGTATATACGTGGCATACGGACTGTTGCGTACTTTAGGTTAATGGTGCTCTATTGAAGTTCTGTCAGATAACATGCATTCTGTTTGGCTGTGGTATATGCAGCAGTATTTTCTTAGTCGCTTAAGTCTTGCTTACAGTTATTGGATCTCCAACCATGCCAAAAAGAGAAAGTCACATTTGAGTACAATGTTGAAAGTCACGTTTGGTTACAATTTTCAATCAGTGATGAGGGCAACGAGTTATAATTTCTTTGAGCAGGTTTATGGTATTGCACAAAGTATGATTAAGGTATTTCATGATTGTTTCTGCTGACCTTGAAGCATGGAGCACTCTTACACATAAACAGGATATCATCAGACTGAAACAGAGGCGCCTCTGTGGCTCAGTCGGTTAGTGTGCTAGCGCAGCGCAATGACCCAGAGGCCTCCCACCAATGTGGTCACTGTGAGTTCGAGTTCAGTTCATGCAGGCTTCCTCTCCAGCTGTACGTGGGAAGATCTGCTAACAACCTGTGTTTACACCAACAGGAAATGTTTACTCCTTTAGGATGTGTTTACACTTGCAGGAATTGTTTACACCTGTAAGAAGTGTTTACTCTTGCAGGAAGTGGTTACACCTGCTTGTAATTGCACATTGTAATTGTGTGAACTTTATGATCACATAGGTGCACTTCATTGTTGGTACTGAATTCATGCATGATCACTTCTTTTCTATTCAGCAATATTTATTAAAATTATGTTTCTCTGTATTTCAGGAGAAACATATTCTGCATCAGCTGTTAACTTCCAAAATCTATTACTGTACCAGTGAATCAACTGCCTGAAATGTAAATCTGCTAAATATTGCTTGAAATTGTCTCTCACAAGCATGTGTAGACCTTTTTAGGCTACGAGTGCCTGTGTGTAAGGGAAAATAAAGGTCAAGGAAAAGCTGTTTGTTGTGTTGGCTGATATTAATAAAATTGGGCTGTGTTATGGGGATCAGCTCATGTGATCAGGGTATACATGTTCAAACACCAAGCTGTTCGTTGTGTTGGGTCATGTTGATAAGGTTGGGCTGTATTGCTGTGGGAATCAGGTCGTGTGATCAGGGTACAAATGCTCAAACACCAAGCTGTTCGTTGTGATGGGTCATGTTGATAAGGTTGGGCTGTATTGCTGTGGGAATCAGGTCGTGTGATCAGGGTACAAATGCTCAAACACCAAGCTGTTCGTTGTGTTGGGTCATGTTGATAAGGTTGGGCTGTATTGCTGTGGGAATCAGGTCGTGTGATCAGGGTATACACGTTCAAACGCCAAGCTGTTCGTTGTGTTGGCTCATGTTGATAAGGTTGGGCTGTATTGCTGTGGGAATCAGGACGTGTGATCAGGGTACAAATGCTCAAACACCAAGCTGTTCGTTGTGTTGGGTCATGTTGATAAGGTTGGGCTGTATTGCTGTGGGAATCAGGTCGTGTGATCAGCATAAACATGGTCAAACACACTACATATTTGTTCATTGGCGCTCCACTGGACTTGTCATTTCCCAAACTTCCATTGACAAGCACTTGCCTCCATTTGTAACCACTTGCCTCCATTTGTAACCGCTTGCCCCCATTGACTACCATACTTGCTACCATTGTAGACCAATTGCGTCTGTTGGTGACCATTTCTTCTGTTGGTGACCAGTTGCCTCTGTTTTGAACAGTTTTCCTCGTTGGTGACAATTTGCCTCTGTTTGTGAACAGTTATCTCTGTTGGTGACCAATTGCCTCTGTCGGTGACCAATTGCCTCTGTCGGTGACCACTAGCCGCGGTTGGTGAACAATTGCTTCTGTTGGTGACCAATTGCCTCTGTCGGTGACCACTAGCCACCGTTGGTGACCAATTGCGTCTGTTGGTGAGCTCATGCGTCCGTTGGCGACCTCATGTCTCCGTTGGCGGCCACTTGCTGCCTGTTAAGGTGCCCCATTTGTGATACCTTTCTAGTAGTTCTCCATTTGAAAGCTATTATTTCATAAAAAGAAAGGAATTATAAGCATCTAAAGACTGCGAAGTCCAACTAGAAACAATATATAGAGTGTAACCGCGCTGTTAAATATCTGGAAACCTGCTCAGTTAAAGACTGTTTCTCTTCTTGGACAGCATATAGCAGTGCCTGATCATATTAAATATATGTATAAACCAGGAAGGCCTTATTTTTGGACCCTTATGGCTAACTCCCTGTATACTGAAGAACGATGATATGGAAAGTCAAATTCGTGTGTGACAAATCCCATGACAAACTGATATGCTGAGATTTGATATATACCTATATGGGCATACTTAGTTTACATCGCGCAGAAATCGTTTATACGTTGAACTGTCGGCGATCTTAAACCTGGGCTGACTGTACATGTTCGGTGCATCAGCGGGGCATTTTCACCCCTTAAAAAAGGTTGCAAGAAAGGCAAGCGCGTATTACACGGTGACATTTTGTAACAAAATGGACAAGCCGTACAACTGTGTCATACCGAAAGGAGTGCTGATTATATCCGGGATTGGAAAGGATTGGAAACGCACGCATGGGACAGCTCCCAGTTTGATAAACAGTAGCATTAATTTACTTCACGATACCCAATCCAACTATACCAATAATAAGAGACAAGGAAAGAAGCACGACACAAAAGGTAAATCTGTTAAAGTGCGTACAGTGTTGCTTACTCGATGTTTTACACAAACAACGAGCTCTGAACTCGAACCGGCGGTCTGCTTGATTAAAGGCTATTTGCCTTTCACGATTGCACAAATCAGTTGTACCTGATCGTACTGTTCTTTTGTTAAATGATTCTGGCTTATAATTCGATGGACATCGGAGCAGTTGTTTGAATGTTATACAGTATGCTCATACATCGGTACTGAAGAAAGGGGGGTAAGGAATGTTGAATTCGTATCTGATTTCAAGAAGCGTAACACTGCCGAAAGTTGTTGAAGGGACTTTGATTTAGTTATATAGAAAAAAAAAACTTTCGTGGGTCAGTGTCACCAATATACGGTTAGTCACTGTATGACGACTAAGATATCCACGTCACGTTGTATCATATTGACTAATCTAAGTGTGCAAATGTCAAAACATGGCTGGGGGTGATTTCGGGAGTTCGTCATTTCGACTAACATCTAATTAGTCACCGAGTATGACTAACATAGGTTAGTTAAACTGATCAATTTACCACAACGGGTTCGCCTTCTTTGCCAAACTGACTGACATTATTGAAGGGAGATGGATAGCATCTTGTCCGCGTCTTGTCCTGGTCCGCGTCGAGATACCCGAGGAGTGGTTGTAGTAAAGGTAAGTCAATCGGGACAAACCCTTTACTTTTATCGTCATATGAAATGTCTGATTATCGCTGTATGATAGTCTTAATGAATGAATAGAACTGCCGTACTGTCTTAATACTGTAAGCCTACCAGTACAGCGCCGGTACGAAAAGTTGTTGGTGACCGTCTCTGGCTCAGTTAATATGGTGTACAAATTAAACTTAGTTTTCCCCATATTTAAGTCTATAACGTCCGAAATTCTGAACACAGGACTAGTCCTTTCGACCAGTGGTGTAGGCCTAAATATTTTCTTGCGCTTTGTTGGTTTGTCTAGTAAATATACAATATATATCAGTTAGTTTGGTTGTGTGGATTAATTTATTAAGTTAGTGGCTGATCAACATAATTTTTATTCAATTCATACAATCAGGGGAGGCAATCAGAATTTCCACTCACAAGAGGGATTCCTTGTTTATGGCACGTTGTCCAATGTTCTGCATTCTATGGTAAAGGTAAATCGGACTCAATTCGCTGCTATGCTCTCATAGCTTTTTAGTTTCAATTGTCCACTAAATTGATGCTTTTATCTAAATGCATTATTAATTAATGTAATAATCTCCAATTAAATTAGAGCTAGCTCTAATTGTCCACTGAATTGATGCTTTTTTCTAAATGCATTATTTATTAATGTAATAATCTCCAATTAAATTAAAGCTATCTCTAATATATTATGGTTTCCATTAACAATAACAACAACTGCTTTTCCATTAGGCTTTTAGCTGTATTTATGAAGAAATATATTGAGATAGGTAATTTGGGGAATTTTTTGTCCACTTTTTTGGGAAACTATACCAATATAGCGTTAGGTGCCGGCTGCCGCCGTTGGTTTAGTTTGACCTGCTTAGGTCTCATATAGTCTTGTCTGTTCAGATTATTTTCACAAGTAACATTTTGCTTTCAGATTTGAAATGAGTTTGAGCTCCTGGCAGAATTTCAAGCTGGGCAGCTGTTGTTCAGGGTATTGCGAAATACCAGAATGTACATGTAGTACTCCACTGCAGCAAATCAACAGGTTGAAAAACTTCCGTCATGAGTGCAATGGCCACTATAAAAGGCTTTGAACAGAGATCTGGTGAGCTGCACTATTTTTTTCCTTTCTATAAAATTCAGACAGGTTACTTCTTTGGGTTTTACCTGAAATATTAATACACTGTACCATTAAAAATAATTTGTTAGAATTTAAAGAAGGACGATTTGGTGGTCTTGAATTAAAGACCTTGGTTTTCAAAAACTTCTCTTGAAATGGCTTAAAGTAAATAATAAATATGTATATCATGTGATATATGCACGTTGAAAATCGTAAAAACTAAACTTGGATATTTATAGACCAGGCAGATCTGATGATGGTAATTTTGCCTATTAAATGTACCCGAAAGGTGTTGAAAAATTGTTTTTCTTTTTTAAAAAATAGAAACTATTAGAACATGTTTACAAGATGCAGTTGTATTTATTTTGTCAGAAATGTGCTTTATGTTTGTGTATTTTAAATGTTTGTGGATACATTTTGTGGATGGTTGTTGTGGATGTATAATTCCAGAATTCAGCCTAACCTTGTTTATGTCCTGTGAATATGATATCTCATCATGTGTTCAAAAATGTGGTTTTAAATGATCATCTTACAAAACAGAGAGCAAAAATATAGATTATTTTGGAGTTCAACTTTTTCGAGTCATAAAAATGCAATTATATTTTTTTCCTTAGCGCAAGAAATTTATAACGCTGAAACTCCACATTTTCTTTCCAGATGCTGCCTTCACTCCCCCATCCACTGTCCACCTACACAGGAAGTCTGTATATCACGCTAGGTCCTGAGGTTGCTCCCTGCCTTTCTGTTTGGGTTGAGGCCCTAACTCTATCAAAACCCGTGTGTATGACGGATGATATTTCAGAAGAACTTAATTGCCATTACGTTTTTAACAAAGCCTATCCAAAAGATCTCTTGTCTCTTTTTCTAAATTTGTTAAATTTGCAGGATGCCACTACAATTTCTGATCTTGCCCTTACAGTGACAGAAAAGGAACTTTTTCAGGGGTCAATCTTGGAACTCATCATACATCTGTACTTGTATAATATTATTATATTCTGACCTTGTCGGACATACATGCATGCAGCCAAATCCATTCTGAACTATACACAACTTCAACTGGATTATTAAAAATCACCTTTAAGAAATAACTTCAAGTCATATTTGTTGATTATTTAACAGGCTTTGACATCTTTTAGATGTGTACATGTGAAATCTCAAATGAAGGCTGTCTGTCGGTCTATATATAACATGCCCTGTGCCTTGTGGGTGGCAGTATTTTCACGTAGATGATTTAGGTGTATTGACAGACAGTGTTTGTTGACAAGTTGGTGTTGAAACATCTTGTATAAATTGATCAAGGCGGAAAAGAATAAATCACATATTTTGTACCTGATCAAGATGACAGTAAGACCTGACTATTGCAATTTAATAATGTTTTTTACGAGTGTAAATTATCAACATGATAAATGTTGTGAATGGACAAGCCCGAATTAGAATTTTCCTTGACTAACCTATATTTATCATGTGTGACTAATATTGATAAACTGGTCATTATGACGAAATTTTGATCACCTGGAAGGTTAGACCTAAGACTAATCTAAGTTAGTCAGTTCGAAGAATCAAATATTGGTTTATTTGACGAGAAAAAAAATGGTCATCCGGGAGACAGGTGTATCAGTAAGCTTTTTTAGTCATTTTGCTAAGGGGAAGTTGTACTGTGTATGCTCATATGTATACGTGAATATTCCAGCCAGAGTGTGGCCATGTGTTATATGTGTGTTATCAGAAAGCTGTGTTGTACTGGAAAGTCCATTTTACTATCAAGGAACCCGCTGTCAAGAATGAGTTTTAAAAATGGACAAAATTTATTATAGATAGTAATACTATTAGATGACAAAGTTGGTCAATTACCGATGTTGTAAGGTATTTTAGAATTTCTTAGTAAGCTTTTATTATACAGCTGATATTACTTTTTTTTCAACGACGGACATAAATGATTGCAATATTGTCAGAAAACAATAATCATTCATTGATTATTTTACTTTTTATGTATCGTTGTTGCATATATGGAGGCCTTTCTGTCTTTCCAAGTGATTGACAAGAATCAGAAAGTATTTAAAACTTAAATTAATAGGTTGTGTCAGAACGTTTCACCAATAAACTCGAATGCCACTGTTTCATTAATCACTGTATACCGGTATACCTTGTTAAGATATTCACTCTTGTATTTTGCTGATGTATTACCTGGATTCTAATTATCCAGGTATTATATTATCTACAAAACAGACATACGCTAAATGGCCTGAGATTCGACGAAAAGTGCGAATTAAGACACAAACAAATGCCATGAAACATTACACTGGTACTGAGACTTACATTTCCCCATTAGCATACTATTCTACCTTCCCAACAAACCTCAAAACACATTTCAGAAATCAAAAGAACTCTGAGAATAAAGCAAAATGTGCATCTTAGTCATGGTTTGGCTGATGTAACTGAGTAATGGAAACATGTTTTTGTATCAAATAAAAGTTTCGCCAGGGGTTTATGGTAACGGACACATATCTATATACCTATCGTATACTATGTTGCGCTCAACGAGTATGTTCGAAGCTTTAGCCAGTGAAAATATGCAATAATTGTAATGTCAAATTCGTACTCCTTCACTGCTAGGCCATGTTTTGTCGTGCAGTCAATCTTAATTTATAGATTTGTGTATTTTGAAGTTATATAGGCCTATTGTAGACGTCTTCATATCCATATCTCGTGAAAGTGGAGCTTAGGAATGGCAGAACATATGTCGATTGTTTGGACATTACGGCGTTCTTGTTTTTTATTATTTAATTTTGTAAGCCTGCAAATACTTTCGATTGTTTTCCAGTCCTTCAGATGGATGCCGGTGATGTTGGTATCTGGTCAGCCTGTCTGTCCCTCTCTTGAACGTTTGACACGCCGTGCGAAAAGGGTAAACGCTTGGGCATGCTTGATCCACGATTCGCCGGAGGTTATATTCTGGGTAAATGGCAAAGGAAAATGCGACTCAGGATGGGGTGAGAGGGAGGGGGTGAGGGACTATGGCATGGGTGGCAGGATGACTGAAGAGGGTCCACGTAATACAGCGGTCACGGAGGGGTGAAAACCACCGTCTGTTGACTTGGGTCACTGGAGACCAGACAGTTACGAGTACAGTCTCGGTTGTGAAGGACGGCCAGCCTGTAAACTTAACCCACTTACACACAATGGGGACCTGACAAACACCCAACAGCAGCACGGCCCAGGCAAAATTTGGAATCAAATTTAAAACATTTATTGTGTACGTTTTAAAATTGATATCATGTAACGAGTAATGAAATGAATATATCAAAATTACTTCGGGCCTGCGAAGAATATTATCGAGATTTTAAATTTGGACTTAACTTAAAAATGGTTTTGTGGAATCCGCAAATGTCTCTTTCCTACTTCACACTAGCGCCACCTCACGGGATCAAACAATATCCCGGGTGAGTTTACCCTGAGGCTGAATTTATAGAATCTAGAAAACAAAATCACGCTTAGGTCTATCAGTGATGTTTGGAAGCCTCACTACTTGTTGTCATGTAGGAATTTGGATTCCTCTCCCTTATCTGGAAATTGCTAACATTCATTCAAATTCAAATGTTCATAATAGGCTGTCTTTTATATTTATTTTAAGACACACTACTAATTAAATTGCTCACACTAAAGCTAAACTAACTTAGGTGAAAATGAAAATTCTTCAGTGTGGAGTTAAATCCCTGGTAAATAAATAAAGAAAGATCGTCACCGGCGCTTCACTGTGTTCCAGGTATGTATCTCAATACCGGCGCTGAATAGTGTCATGGCATCTATTTACACACGAGGTTATTTGCTGAGTCAGATCATCGCGGAGGGCAACAGCTTGCAGCTATGCGTGTCCTCCCAGTGTTAGTGTGACCTTTGAACTCCGTTGCTCTGGTCAGCCGGGCGGTTTGCGAAGGGATGGGGCACCGGGTCTATGCTCTAATCGCCCCACGGACGACTGACCGAAGATAAGCTTGCGGCCACTCCCAAGCGGAGCTGGGACAGTTTATCTAAACAATGCATGGGAGGCTGTCTTCCTGTCTTTGTCCACTCCTGTGAAATTAACAAGGAAACTTTAATCTCCCCTGACCCCCAGTCAGCATTTTACCCCCCCCCCCTTTCCACCGTCCTGCCTTGAAAATGCACTCTGCCTCTCTTTTCACCTATTTTCACGTCCTTAACTCTTTGTATCACTTTATGCTTTTATTTTGTTTCGTTTTCGCCAGATAATATACAGAATGGTCATCTTATACCTGGTGATACCTGGTGATTTTACGACCTGAAAAGCAGGCATTAGAATGCATAAAGTGATCTTTGGCATTGTGGGATCTACGTCACATTGAGCTGATTTATTTGATTGTTGTCTAACGTTACACTCAAGAATTTTTCATCGGCCAGTTTTAAGGCCGGAGGAACCCGGAGTTCGAGGCGTAAACTATGGACCTTTGGCAAGTTACTGAACAACATTTCTGCATGGACATGGACCTGCATGCCATTCTGGTAGACGATATGAACGCACACGGTCGAGTGCTTATTGTGACCACGACTGTATGAAGAATGAGAGCGGGTGATCCTACACCTCCCTTGTCCCCAACCGGAACTGGGCCCATATATCGGTCCGCTAATCCTCGTGGTTAGGAGTTGTGTACCTCAATCTCCGTCCGCACATCTCAAGGTTAGGGGTTGTGTAGCTCACTGTCTGTGTGCACGTACTCGTGGTTAGGGCTTGTGTACCTCACTCTCTGTTCGCATGTCCTCGTGGTTAGGAGTTGTGCACCTGGTTCTCTGTCCGCCCGTCCTCGTGGTTACGGGTTGTGTACCTCGCTCTCTGTCCGCACGTCCTCGTGGTTAAGGGTTGTGTACCTCATTATCTGTCCGCACGTCCTCGTGGTTAGGATTTGTGTACCTCACTCTCTGCACGTCCACATGGTTACGGGTTGTGTACCTCACTCTCTGTCGGCACGTTCTCACGGTTAGGGGTTGGGTACCTCACTCTCTCTGCAGATCCTCTTGGCTAGAGATTGTGTACCTCATCATCTGTCCATACGTCCTCATGGTTAAGGAATGTGCCACTGATTATAAGTGATACAGAATGTGCCTCTGATTATACGCTGTATAGCATGTGTCTCCCACCAATGTGTTCGCTGTGATTTCAAGTCCAACTCATGCTCGCTTCCTCTCCGGCTGTACGTGGGAAGGTCTGTCAACAACCTGCGGATAGTCGTGGATTTTCCCCGGGCTCTGCCCGGTTTCCTCCCACCATAATGCTGGCCGCCGTCCGATACGTGAAATATTCTTGAGTACGGCGTAAAACACCAATCAAATAATTAAATCAATTGATGATATGCTATACAGAATGTACCTTTGATTATAGGCTACACAGACTGTACCTTTGATTATGGGCTATATACAATGTGCCTCTGATAATAGGCTATACGGAATGTGCCTTTGGATATAGGCTATACAGAATGTGCCTCTGAATATAAGCTATACAGAATGTACCTTTGATTATAGGCTACACAGACTGTACCTTTGATTATGGGCTATATACAATGTGCCTCTGATAATAGGCTATACGGAATGTGCCCTTGATTGAAGTTTCTGCCTTTCGTTATATGCTATACTGAATAGGCCTTTAGTCAGACTATGTAGTTGTGTTAAGAGAGCATACGCCTGTTGTTGGCCTATACAGTTGTGTTAAGGGAGCATATGCCCTTTGTTGGACTATGTTGTTGTGTTAAGAAAGTATGACCTGTGTTAGACTAAAGCATTGTGTGCCTTTGATTGGACTATACAGTTGTGTTAAAAGAACAACATAGAATCGTTTTGATTAGACCATAGCTTTATTAATGTACGCCTGTTAATGGAGGACTGGTGTACCCTTAGAATTGCACTTGGAACAAAAGTCAACGATGTATCAGCGACGGAAATGAATGTTATTTACATCACGTAATCCCAACATGGCGGCGCCTACCAATGTCGCAACGACATCATATCCAATCGTTACATGATTCTAAATCACATGACGCATTTTTGCACGTGATCGAGTGACCTTGCCGCTTGACCTCTGAAAGGAATCCGGCAGAACAAAATGGCTCCTATGTATCGACGTAGGCTTGGGGAAGGAAGCAGGATTAATTCTATTTTAGAGTGATGTATGCGAGTGACCCGAATCAGGTGTACGTGTTGTCATGCTCGTCCACGTATCTTGGTCTTCAGTGGCTTTGGACACAAGATGAGGCGGTACGGCATGTACATTCTTCTTGACACTCTCTCTGAAGTCAGTTAATGTATACTTAGGGTCGGGTGTCCTGTCTGGTGTCTTCTGCCTCGTGTTCCGTTCAGGCAGCACTAGATATATATATATATATATATATATATATATATATATATATATACACACACACAGACACACACATATGACGGCAATGAGTCCACCCTGCCAGAAGAAAAGCCGTGGTCATTTTATGGATATTATGGCGAAAACTACTTTAAACTCCACTCAAACGAGCAAACAAACCGGGCAATTTAGAATATCGTTATATTCGCCTGGATTTGACAAGCATCGTGATGGTTCCCTGATCAGATAATCTGGAATGTCCACTCTTCGCTCGGCGGGAGAACGGTCCAAACGTGCCACTCATCATGCAGTCACACGCCTGAATCCGATTAGTGAGGTACAATTTCATTTGGATTTTCTTTTCAATGAAAAAATGACGGAATCTTTAATAAGAAAATTCCTACAATGTCACAAAATACTTTTTTGAAAAATAAATCATTTTCTGTATACATAAATTTTTTCTCTTAAAAAAAATTATCTTTGTAAGCAAACTGTCTAATAAGACTATGTAAAAGAAGGATATGTATGAAAAATAAGGAGACAAAAATCCAAATGAAATTGCACGCCAGTATTAAGGCCAACCGACAATATTGGTGTGCATAAGTTCATTAATGAGACAGAATTATAAGTAGTCAACAATTATTTCTTGTACGAGGAAACGTCATGCTATGAAGTGCTGACTGCAAAAACAACGCTTACATACCAAGAAAACAAGGTAATCAAGGTTTCCGTGCACAGACGGTGTAAGTATATGCATAAGACTGTACATTGTTTGGTCAGAAGAGCTTATTAATTGTGAGGAGTCATCATGGTTGATTTATATGCAATCAAAAACATAGTTAGCCAACACAATTGTATTACAACTAGTTAATCGCATGTCCACGGACTGGGCATGCGTTGTCCGCAATAGCAGAATGAAGTCAATGTTTGGCCGTAAATCAGTTGGAAAACAACTTGAGTGAAAAGGTACATTGCGGAGGATATAGGCCTACATCTTCTGAGGACTGGCTCAGTTAAGGGGTACACTAACTTTGTGTGAACTTTTCTCGACAACAAACGTGAAGCGATCGAGAGGTCGGGAATGACGAAATGCGGGGGAAGGTATCAACTTGCACTTTTAGGAGGGTGAACGAGAGGTCAAGAAGGTTGCCGTGTCGGCCAAAGGTGGCTCCGTGCATCACTTCCGCCTTTAGCTTACTACTGAGGCCCGATTGGAGAATTTCAATCATTTTCAAGAGGTCACTGACTGTTCATCCGGACATGTAAATGTAACCAAAATGTCAAGTTTGGAAAACATCTGCAGATACCGTCCATACCGATCATGAATATTAAGGAACGCTTGATAACAGTACTTTTTAGCAAAAAATATAAACCATGCAATGAGTAAATAATAGATACGATGCGTAAAATTGATATTTGTTCAAAAGATTACATATTAATTAACATGATTTTGACGCGGTAAATAGTTGGCAAATTTCGTGTCTTTTTGTATATGATTGGGGAGCATAGGGGGTAGGGGGTTTCAAATAAGGTGTGAAGTTCCAGTATGTATTTATCGAATGAATTCTTGGTTCGCTCCAATTCGGACTTGTCTTCATCAGTATACAACATTGGAAGACACGGCTGCTGTTATTGTGGCAGAAGAGGGACTAACACTTGAATGTTGTGGATCATTTTGTCTTTCGATCAAAAGTATCTTGGTAGCGCTGTTATTTCATCAAATACACTAGTATATAAGGGACGAGGGATGGTGTAGGTACTTCCGCTTCATAAGGGCAGTAAGTAACGATGTGGCAGAATTCCTCGGTATATCGCTAAAACTTTAATACACGGAGTTAGGCAATGGGTCTCTCTAGACAGCAGAACGAGGATAGCATTGATGGCCGTGATGATCCGTCTGTCAGTGTTCACCCAATCATTCAGTAAACAAGACCAAAGCTCTAGAGGGACACACGACTATATACACACACGTATTTGAGTGCTCAGTGATAAACAAGCTGAACTTAAATGGCCTTTAATCGGATCAGTGACGTGCAGTCTAACTTCCGCAGATAATCCACCGCTTCACCTCAGAGTCTTGTTCATCATATATTCATGGTTCAGGTCATTCCCTTCTCGACATAAGTAGGCCTATACCTTGTTCGATTAACATCTCACACATGACTCTCGCCTATCACACATAGGGCCTACCTTTATTTCCTTTGTACACTTCCCAGACAGGCTACAATTCTGTAAAATAGTCGTGTGCATAAGACGTATCATGGAGCATGATCACAAATGCTAAATACACATGTGTACTGTCGTCGTAACAATGTGGGTATATGAGGTAACTGGGGTTGAAACGTCCGTGTAACTTTAACTCCGGAGAGAGAGTTATTCTACCTCCATGCTTCAGCACTCCCGCTTAAGCTGTGCTTATATGTAAAAAGTAACAAAACGGGATGTGGTGTCAGGTGTAGAGAAATGTACACAACAGAAGTAAATCACTAACAATATATTTTCAACATTTCACACAAAATATATAGATGGTCTGCCCACTTAATCAGCTATAGCATGTAACCCAGCATATTCGTAGATCGGTACTTTTAGATAGACATTTACAGGCAGTACTCTTTAAGGCAAGAACTACAAAAATTTAAGTTATGGTGAGTGAAAAGATCATTAAAAACTCTCATTGAAAATACCTTCACTGATTTTCTTACATTTTTTTCCACCAATTAAATTAAACGCAGTGAAATGTTCTGATTGCATGGTGGACCATCTTGAACAAGCTGAAGCACAATGACGTCACACATTCATCTGATACTCTAATTAGCCTCTGATTGTCATATTGACATATTAAATACACATACAGATGTAGTATCACATGAATATTCATGTAGAACGTAAACATATAACAATCAGAGACTGTGTGTCAGCTAGATGGAATGTGTGACGTCATCGTGCCTCAGCCTGTTTAATATAATCCACAAAGCCCATTATACAAACAAAATATTTGACTGAGTTCAATTTTGTGGAAAAAAACTAAAAGAATCAATAAAGGTATTTTCTGGTAGAGTTTTGTGTATTCTTTTCACTCACCATAGCTTCATTTTTGTGTGGTCTTTGCCTGTAAGGTGAAAGATCAGACTTGGGTGGACTCCCTTCCAGAAAGATTATTTCCCCAAAGGCATATACCGTTCACCTCAAAAGCTTAGTGAACGTGACATATGATTGTAGATTAGCCTATGGCGTAATGGCTGTCGAATTACGAAATACTTTCTGTTGCATGCGCAGTACTGTATTTTGGTACATGACATATCTAATGACGATTAAGCATGTCGGAAAAGACTTGACTGAATTAAAGCTTTATATCTACTGGACATCATTCGTGACTGAAAAAGAGACTCGTGTATTGAAAGACAAAAATGCTGTTTCCACTATACCAGTATTTCACATAATTGTTTTTATCTGAATTTTTTAATTTATCTGAACGTGTGTTGATTTAATTTTTAAACTAAAGGGCAAAAGGTATACAATTTTGCACTCGAGAATCCTATATAGGCACATCCTCAAAACTAGCATGTGCACAAACTACTTGGGGGAAGATAGGCGAATAGCGTAAAGTCTTTAAAGTAGTCTTATAAGACAGTGGGTAATTATCCCGGCTTCTTGTGCTCCAAATTGCATCCGGGTAAACAATGGATCTGTTATACCCGAGACATCCTCTAGAGGGGTATATCAGTTAAATACCGAAACTCAAAGCCAAAAATGGCTGGAAAGATTTCAATTTCTACCAAGCACAATTTACAGACTTAAAATTAAGGGTTAAAAAGCAAGAAAAAACACAGCTATGAAATAAAAGAAACTGCTTGTAATGATGTGGAATTTTTCCGTCGAGTTCCCACTGAATCTCAGTGGTGACCATTCCCGGTCGCCATGAGGGTGGGGCGGGGGGTGGCGGGAAGTTGGAGGTTGTTGTCTTCGAATTCACGTGAGTCACTGAAGCGGGCAGACGACACTTGTTTACTGGACAACCCGCAAGGGTCAAGGGGTCACGGAGGCTTCGTTTAAAAATAAATTACCTAACATGGAGACGGGCTTTGGAAGTTGATTTGTGGTCGGCAGGGGGCATTTGGGGGTCGTTTTGCATAAGAAAAGTTTCACCCGGTCAAATGCGAACGACCGGGTATAAAATCTCCACTGCCGGCTTTTTTCACGTGTATGCAAGTTCGGATCCAGCCATCAAGCAACTCACTTTGACTCAAATGCCTGCACCTGTTTGAAAGAGAGTGTAGCTAGAATTATTTTACTTTGATCCCCAAAAGTGTTTATATAAGCAAACAGATGTACGATCTCTCGGACTTGATTGAGAACAAAACTATTGAGTATAAGCAAAGGTAAGCTAGTTATCTATTTTTTTCCTTCCGTCACCTACATGTGAAAGCGATTATGGTTTAGCCATTTTTCTCTGAGGAAGTATTTAAACGGCATTAATTTCTTATCTGTTTACCAGCGACGTGGTGTGAAATTCATTACAAAAAAATCACACTGACAGAAAGATTTTAACGATGAAGTCAGGTTATAAAAAGTACCCAGCATTACCTTTCTTTACATAAATAGAACCACTTTCATGTCAGAGGGCAAACTTTGGAGTTGTAAACTTGTTTAAAAGCGACATAATGTCAAAAGGGAACAATTATTCATCATTAAAGAGTCATACTATCAGAAATATTTTAACAAAGAAATCAGGCTGCAAGTCGTCTTTTTCAATTTAACATCTCATCTAAAATGCTTCTTACCTCTCCGTGTGTACATAGGTGTAAAACTTAGTAGGGAATTGCTGATTTACGAATGTATTTTTTAGTATCAATGTATTTTGTATATATATGTATTATATATAGGTCTGACCATTTTATAATTTCTTACAATCCCGCGGACTTTTTAAATAGCTTATTTTTACGAAGAAATGAAACCGATCGGAATATTTCGGCCACGTGAAGGCAAGGCAGAGCGATGTGTGGAATGCTGCGTGTAACTTGTGGTCATTGAGTTCAAGTTCAGTCAGCTTGAACAGCGGAGCGTAATGTTAAGTAACGGTATTAGTGTTGAGCTAAGAGAGCGGGGTGAAGACAGCGAAAATCCACGAAGCTGTAAGCCATGGATCCTCCACGGTAGCTGGCCACCAGGCATGGCTTGGCCACTTTCTGATGGAATTCCGTTAACAATCCAGCAAAGAGAGTGACACCATTATCACACCCAACCGTCCCTGGCTTGATCGCTCTGACGAGCCCATAGCCGTTCCACCCCGGCCTTACTCAGTCCCAGAGGCTCTGTCCCTTAGGCTGACCCACCCATGCGCTCACCTCGGTCTATAGTCCTGGCGTTGCTGTGCCCTCTGTGACGTCATAGGAATGTCTGTCTCGGGCAGTGTTTACAGAGTCCTCCAGCGCTTATCTGTGCAGACGGAGTTTCTGGGAATGGAAAGAGATGGGTCATTTACATCCTTCCAGACATTTATACACTGTACTATGCCAGAAAATTATGGATGCACTCTGACTGGTTGACTGAGGGATTGATTTTTTTGCTGGAAGTTTAACGCCGAACAAAAAGAATTGCTCGAAAGCGGTAGCAACTGTTTGGAGTATGGTTTACTATGTGAATGGAGCAAAGACTCTTTTAGTAATCATTTACACTAATTCATGTATTTTAATGGCTTGCATTCATTATTAGTTACACTTTCCTGCATGTATGTTGATATAGGCTATTCATTCATTGTTCGTTTTATTTTTGGAACAATGTGATCTCTACACAATGACCATTTATTTACCATTTTTGACCTTATCATTGGTTACGTTTCTCACATATCTATGCATTTGCCTGTTCCAGTTTATGTAAATGTGAAGTGCAAAACCGTGCAGTGACGTTCATTTTTACATTCCAGTTTTTGAACGCTGCACTAAAATTCCTTAAAATCTTTGACCTTTCAGTGTCCCCACAGAAGGAAGGGCAATGGTTGAAGATGTCCACTCGAGTGTTTACCAGCAGGTGTCGCAGATCATTATCTCCACGCTGCTGCCGTTCATACTATACGGCTTATCCTGTCAACTCTGGTACTTCTACAACGTGAGCACCAAGGACAGCAACTGTGACCTGCCCTTGCCCCCGGGCAGCATGGGCGTTCCTCTTGTAGGAGAAACCTTGGACCTTATCTTTGGGGTGAGTTGTTCGCGCCTTCTCGGTTTTACTTCCAATGAAAGTCTGAAGTATTTGCTTTCATTTGATTGATATTTAACGCCATACTCAAGAGTTCTTCACCTACATTTAATGGCGCTTGTGTCTATTTAGGGATGGGGGAGAAAGTCCATGCTAACAGACTCAGCCGAAAGAGCATGAGCTGGATTTGAACTCTCGAGATGACCGCAACGAGAGGATGATTAAATCATCTGACACAAGGAGACCCCATGTTTGAAGTAATTAAGGGACGTAATCATCGTTAGTGTTGGTGAAGTTAGAGTTAACGATTGACGTTTTTACTTTCAGGGCAGCAGGTTCTACAAATCTCGCTGGAAGTCTTACGGGAATGTTTACAAGACGCATATTCTCGGACGTCCGACAATCCGCGTCATCGGTGCTAAGAATGTTCGCAAAATCTTGATGGGCGAGCACACGTTGGTGACGTCTACCTGGCCGGCAAGCACCCGAATGATCATGGGGGAGGGCGCTTTATCCCATTCTGCTGGGGACACCCATCGGCTGAGGCGTAAAGTCGTGCTGAAAGCCTTCAGTCACGAGGCTCTGTCTAAATACGTCCCGTGCGTTCACGAGGTTGTGCAGAATTCCGTTCAGCAGTGGTGTCAGGAAGGGTTCGTCTTCGGTTACCCAGAGTGCAAGAAATTGACGTTTGCCATTGCCTCCAAGGTGCTGCTCGGATTCCGAATCAACGAGAGGGAAACCAGTAACATGCTGAATGTGTTCAATGAGATGGTGTCCAATCTGTTCTCGCTGCCGGTCTGCGTGCCGGGTTCAGGTCTGTACAAGGTGAGTTGTGTGGTGCCTGCATCATGAGTGTCTGAGTTGTTAGTTGATGATATGGGCCTGGCACGGGAAATGGCTCGTCCAGGAGCATGGTGTGCAGTTGCTGACTGAGCGATAATCATATTTCTCTGATGCATGAATGTGTGTTTACTACGTACATCTAAAACATATTTGGCTTATTTAAACGTTGATTAACCAGAAGATATCCATGTTGAAACTAACAACTCGGGTTCTATGTCCTTCTACACAAGAAGGCAAATGTAGTAACTTATGTAGTAGCAGTGCTCTCTGTATCTTCCCGAGTAAGAATAACACTGATTCCAGTAGCATAATATATTATCATGAATAGTCATAGCTGGCATTGTTACGAAAGTGGGTGCGTGGACTGCTGTCACATATAATTTGAGAGTGGCTTCCCTTGGTAGAGGGCTGCAGAAATCCAGTGGTAGAATAATGATTTGAACGTTGTATGCTACCGATACAACGTCTAAGAGAGGTCCTTGTGAAACACGAGGGTTATTTTCCGATCCGTATTTAGACCCGTTAAATTCTGTATGTTCCTCATCCAGCAATAATGATCAGAAGAAGAGATCGCATGTCGCAGTGGTTTTAAAATACTTGTGTTAAGCTCACATTGCTTGGTTTAGACAGCGGCCCCATCATCAACTACTTACCGATCTCTAGACATTTTTGTTATGTTAAATTCTCCACACTGTGGGAGTTGTCGGCTTTTGAGGTCTAAATCCGCCGATATAGCCCTAACACAAGCGTTTTAAAACCGCTGCGACATGTGATCCTCTCGGCTGATCATTGCTGATTGAGGAACATACAGATTTTAAAGGGTAGGTACGTCCACATACGGGTAGGAAAATATCCCTGGTTTTTTCAAATGGATCTCTGTTAGACGATGTATCGGTAGCATACAATGTCTAATTCATTAGCCTACCGCAGTAGAATTCCCTTAGTATATCGGTGAAGGTTTAGCGCAGTGGCACAAAATGTGCTCAATTGTTATGCCATTTCTGGTTGACAGGGTATCAAAGCACGTGACTACCTCTTGGAGAGAATTGAAGAATGCATTAGAGCTAAGGAGAGTCGAGCTACAGGGAACGATTTCACAGACGCTTTGGACCTTATTATGAACACACAGTACGGCGAAGAAAGTTTGAACAGAAGAGAAATCAAGGAGTCCGCTCTAGAGTTGTTATTCGCCGGCCATGAGACAACAGCCAGTGCCTCCTGTTCGATGATCCTACACCTGGCGAAAAATCCCGACGTCGTGGAGAATGTGACTCACGAACTTGCGGCACACGGACTGCTGAGGCAAAATGCCCTCTCCCTGGACCTGGTTGTTCTCAATAAGCTTACCTACACCAACAACGTCGTCAAGGAGGTTCTAAGAATATTGCCACCTATTGGAGCGGGATTCCGGAAAGCTTTGAAAACGTTTGAGATCGAGGTAGGAAATGCATGTAATGCATGTCATGCATTTCTATTTTCTATTTAATACCAATTAAGTGACAGGCGACTTTCAAGAATGTAGGTCAGTATTTGGTTTGCCCTGCCTCCTGAAGGCAAAGTTTGGTTTTTAGTAATATGAAAAAGAGATACATGTATTACTCTAAGCTCTGTATTTCTTGGAGTCCGAACGCATAGGCGTACGAACAAGCATCTAAGTCATATACTAGAGCGTGCAGTCTTTTTACGCATATGTCGAAAAGAAGAAATATGGTGGGGTTTGAAAAGTGCCCAACAGCCCATGAAACCCAGTGGCGCCAATCGTTAATTATCAGTCTAAATAATGACATGGTGTAATTTTAATTGGGCTGTTTTTGGCGCAGGTTTCTGTATCTCCTTTATCTGTTTGTCCAGGGTTGCCAGATTCCCAAAGGATGGACCGTCGCCTATAGTATACGAGACACACACGAAACCTCAGAGTTCTTCACTGAAAGTGACAAGTTCGATCCCGGGCGCTGGGATGCGGAGTCGCCGTCCGATCAGTTCCACTACCTGCCCTTTGGGGGCGGAAGTCGGGCTTGTGTGGGGAAGGAATTCGCTAAGATCATGCTGAAAGTGTTGCTGATTGAGCTGAGTAGAAGCTGCAGTTGGAGACTCCTGAACGATTCGCCGACCATGAAGCGCCTTCCGGTGCCGCATCCCGAGGATGGACTTCCGGTCCAGTTTACAGAAGTTCCACCTATGAGGCAAAGGGCGTTCACCTTTTAACGATTGTCGCTGCTAACCAATTATGTACAGTTTGTCCCCAAATCCATGGAGTCCTGCAAGCACCCTCATAGTTGTCACTAGCTTTGGGAATGAATGATTTCCAAAAAAGTGGTACACAACTGTCTCATATCACCAATGCCTGAAAGTTCCACTTGGAGCGGTGTTGTTTTTAGTATGAATAAGGAATTTTTCATAATCCTCGAATTATAAAATATCACTACATCAGAGATTTTTTGAAAGTTCACAATGTTTTATCAAGTAAGCGGTTTGAATGTGTATGTGGTTTGATAGCTGTTTGGAAATCATATTTTTTATAATTTATTGAGAAGCGTGAGGTAAATTAACCGTGCACGAGTGACGAGAGTTGAACTGATGAGCCTTCAAGTATTCGATATGAATGTAACTAAATTAATGTACTAGCGACATGTCTTTTATGTGTAATTTCAATATATGTATATGTTTATGCGTACGAAAATGCTTTTGAGCTATTCTCCACACACCTGGGTTTTATCGGCTCATCACTGCGAACCAGTTCAGTATTATTTTACCTTAGGTACAAAGAATCGTTATGACTTCTGTTATTTTACGGCAAGGCTTTACCACCTTGTACTGTCCTTATTTTCAACTTGTTATGGTTCATAACCATAGCTATTCAGTTTCATTTTACTAGCTGTATTTAATATAAAATACCCGTGAATCGGCATATTGTTGTTGTTTTGTGGTTATTTTCATCTCCACGGCTGCATTTTGAGGAATGGGATAAAAGTATCGTCAGTGTTGTATAAAATGTGATAAGCAACTGGCGTCAATGTGCTCAGGCACTATGAATGTTTAATTGATGTGTTTATGTCTGAGGTATTTGCGATGTTTTATTCCTTAACTTATTCACGTTCATGCCATACGTCATCATTTACGTCCTTGACAGTTGATCACAGCGTTGCTTATTATTGTAGTGCATTCCAGTAATAAATAATTCACCGCCACCAATACATTCAAGTCGTTTTTCAGACACCTAGTTGTGTATAGGAATTTTACTAGATATTGTGTTACTTGTCTTTTATTGACACATCTATTTATTTGATTGGTGTATAACACTGTACGCCTAAAGTGGTCCCTTGCAGATGACGACCAGGATTATAGGTGAAAGACCGTCACCGGGAACCGAAACCGTGAGAGCTTGATTTGAACACGCGGTCTCACTGGCCAAAACGATAATATCCCCAAGAGACCAGGCCGCGGGATCACGAAGCGACCTTAGACTTAAGTCAAAACTTCAGACATTAAACTTCTTTCCCTTATTTTAGCTGAAATTGGTTTCACTGTAACTTAACCAGAATTTACATTGTTAAGCAACATTTTGAGCCTGTCACGTACAAAATAACAATTTTAAAGCGATTCGAAAATTTGACCTAAGTTTGAGATCGCTTTGTGGCCCCAGGGCAAGGGCTTTAACTGTTCGAGCCACCGATGGCTTCTCTGTCTTACCTGACAGAGATCCATGTGTGGTCACAAGGCAAATCACGGGAGTGGTTAATTCTCTCCATCAGACGGTTTGCTTAATGTGACACATTTTTCCATGGGCCCCGATCATAAGACTTTCTTCCGAAAGCCATACTGGTTACTGAAAAGTATCGAGCCTATGTGCCGAAATCTGATAAAATATAACTGGCTTCCGTTACTGACGAAAGTATGGTGTGATGCTGTCCTCTATACATAAGCACTTCGCAGGTCTGGTAATTTAAGGCACTTGGTAGCTGTCAACATTACCCCAAAAATTCTTCCGTTAAATCTATATTTGAAGGATGACGGTGGCAATTTTGTTAAATGATCTAACTGATTAGTCTGTTAAATCCATTAGTTGAAGGATGATGTATTGAAATCTTTAAGTAATACATTAATCCGTTTCTGGTTACGAATTAATCCGTTCCTGATAATAATCTCTAATCTGAAATGCAATCCATCATCCTTCAAGTTGCGGATTTAATGGAAGACTTTTATGAGGGTAGTTAGGCCGAATCATGACTGAAGTCATCCTGCAGCAGGGCTTCTATGTGAGGGTAGTTAGGCCGAATCATGACTGAAGTCATCCTGCAGCAGGGCTTCTATGTGAGGGTAGTTAGGCCAGATCATGACGGAAGTCATCCTGCAGCAGGGCTTCTATGTGAGGGTAGTTAGGCCGAATCATGACTGAAGTCATCCTGCAGCAGGACTTCTATCTGAGGATAGTTAGGCCAGATCATGATGTAAGTCATCCTATAGCAGGACTTCTATATGAGGGTTGCTAGGCCAGATCATGACGGAAGTCATCCTGCAGCAGGCCTTCCATAAACTGAGCGCCAAGTCAGGAAGTGTACAAAAAGCCTTAGGCGTGACTGAGGATCTTGGGATTGAATCTCCAGCTTACGAAACAGAGGCTCTGGTCCACCTGCATATTGGTATTTAAGCGATTGTCACGTTAAAACAATGTTTTCTGTTTGCAGACTGTGGAAATCGAGGAAATCAACAAGATTATGAGTTTTAAAATTTAGCCATGAGGTGCTTTGGTATTTTGGTTGAAGCTTAGGCATTTGAAAAGCAGTCGTGAATATGACTCCAACGGAGTGGTCTTTTCACCTTAAAACTGATTCCTGAGAGTTTATTCAACCATCCAATATAAAACAGTCAACAGATATCTTCCCCATGAGTTAGATAAAAAAAATGAGCTACCCTCTCTATATACATCCTCGGGTAATTGTTTAAAATGTGTACATATACATTCCACGATAGTTTTGACAACAAACTAGGCAATTTATTCTGGTCAGTTGGACTACACTATGAAGGTGTACCGTAATCTTATTTCTCACTCGGTAAACCAATCACTCAGCTAACGGTTATTAAATAGACAGAAGACAACAGATTATCTTTGAAAGTCTTCGGACTTATTTGACCTTGGCCTTACAATGTACAACTCTAAAATGCACTTGGATTTCTTCGTTTGTTTTTCAGAGTGATCAATTTTTCAGGTTCCCAGCATAATATTTCATTATAATTCAGATGAAACCGAGTACAATCAAGCGGAAGTGACGATCTTCCTTTGAATTCACGAGACATGTCCCGGCGTGTTACGCCACGGCTACACGCCAGGTCTGGGTTCTTGTTTTATGGAGTAAGGTTGTAGTATGTGCCAACTAGACACTCGATAGAAGCTTGGTTAGAATGTAGGCTACACATGTAGAGAAAAGGGGTATAACATACGTAAGTCCGGTATGTATACAAGCCATGGTGAATAGAGACAAACACAACTTATACATTTCCGTGCTGAATATGACCGCCATATCCTGCCAATCTTGCCAATGAACCCCAGCCAAGGAAATCACACTGGCAATTTTACATGACAGATTATAATGTCTAAATTACTGGTATGACGCGATGTAGCTCTACCACAAACTTGACACCATGTTAGAATAAGAACTGTGGTTACATGATTTGTCAGAGGTTCAGCTGTTTTTACTTACAGTGAAGGTGAAGTGCAATGAAATTGTTAGCGTTCAGCAGATCATTGCTGTGTGCCTTTTTGTGTTTTCCTGTTTTGGGCTGGGAAAGGGGATGGTTGGGGAACGCTTGGCGATGAATTGACGACGATATGCTTTCACAATAGCATTAACAACAACAATAGTATCTGGCGGGGTATGGGTGAACTTGAACTGTAAAGGATAAACTGACCAGGACACATTTCCAAAATAGCATTAACAAGGGCCATAATAGCGTTAACAACACCATGACTTGAGGGCATGTGAACTTGACCCATAAGCACGCTTGAATGCAGATCACAAACAACAATATCCCAGCATTTCTGCATATTAAACCAAAAACAATGTTACTGTGCGACACACGCGCAACAAACGGCTACAGTGTTATGTCCTCAGACATTTTAAACTGCTGCATGCAAAGTCTTTTCACTGGTTTTGAAGCTTGTTTCCTGGAATCGGTGAACTCTATCGCGGCCAGACTAACCGGTGTTTTTCAGTAAGATTTTGGCATCTTACTGTATGTAAACAAGCGAGACCTCAGCCGTATACCATGAACTGTTGCACTCCAGGGGCGTGCAGCGCACAGTGGGGGAGGAGGTGAACGGTAAATTTTGTGATCAGCCAAGCACGTAACTGTTCAGGTAACTTTCTGTCTATCTTTAACGCCCCATGTAGTTATTCCCTGTTTTTGTTCACCTTAGTCTCGACATTGTCTCCCATAAGTACTGTGTAATGTATTCTTCGGTAAATACATGCAAATATACCTGTGAGTGTCACAGTGTCATAGAACGTCCATCAATAAATCGTCCAAAGACAAAACGTTCAGTGTCAAACTGGATCAGATGTGTTGCGTGTCTATAGTTGTTCGAGGCAGGTCACTTATTCACAAGTTTACCTGCATATTGCGTATGCATGTGTATGTAGTGACCGAAGAGGGTTCTTTACTCAAGCAGCTGCACTAACAATTTACCCAGGTGAAAATGCCACATTATTGTGTGCTAATCGTTAACAATGATTATCACATTACCGAGGTGTCCGTGGCCGATGTGGTTGCGTACTAGCGCAGCGCAATGACCATGGAGCCTCTTAGCGAAGTCATCGCAATGTTGTGGGTTTCCCTCACGTTCTGTTCGCTTTCTTCCCACCATAATGCTGGCCACAGCATAATACAAATTACAAAAATTATGCAAGAGTACAAATATTCTTCTGTACAAAGTAAAACACCAAACAAATAAATAAACAGCTTATTACATCGATTGTGCTCCAGTTACGTGACCAGGGTGTTCCCGGTAATCTCGGCATGGATTGAGAACGTCTTCGTTTACTGGCTCAATTTTGAGGTGGGTTCGAATTAATATCGGCATGTATTAAAATTATTATCGGGTTGGGGTGAAATTATTTTTTTGACGAGTTGAAATTACTTCTGGGCAGGTTGAAAGTTTGAGCTGCCATAACTTCGTCAACAAAAACAGGTTGTAGAGTAGATAACACTGAAAAAACCAAAACGCAACTATAGTTCTAAGTTGTATTATAGGACCATAAGAGTTAACAGATACTAAATATACACACGATTTCATGCCAGCTTAAGACAAGGTTTGTTTGGAAGGTAGCATGTCATCCTACTGAATAAATTTAAGTCTCAATACCAAAATTACTATTTTATTACACTACTTTTTTGTACGAAATGTTAGGTCATTTGAAAGATTAACTATGAGAAAATGTTGCCATTATACAAGCCTCTGAAGTCTTGGGCTACATTGGGATGACATTTTACACACTTAAGAAGTTTGGGGCTACATTGGGATGACATTTTACACACTTGAGAACTTTGGGGCTACATTGGGATGACATTTTACACACTTGTGAACTTTGGGGCTACATTGGGATGACATTTTACACTTGAGAAGTTTGGGGCTATATTGGGATGACATTTTACACACTTGAGAACTTTGGGGCTACATTGGGACGACATTTTACACACCTGAGAAGTTTGGGGCTATATTGGGATGACATTTTACACACTTGAGAAGTTTGGGGCTACATTGAGATGACATTTTACACACCTGAGAAGTTTGGAGCTAGACTGGACTGACGGTGTACAAACCTGAGAAGTTTGGGGCTAGACTGGGGTGACATTAAACAAACCTGAGAAGTTTGTAGCTAGACTGGACTTACGGTATACAAACCTGAGAAGTTTGGGGCTAGACTGGATGACATTATACAAACCTGAGAAGTTTGTAGCTAGACTGGACTTACGGTATACAAACCTGAGAAGTTTGGGGCTGGACTGGATGACATTATACAAACCTGAGAAGTTTGGAGCTAGACTGAACTGATGGTATACAAACCTGATTAGTTTGGGGCTGGACTGAGATGACAATATACAAACCTGAGAAGTTTGGAGCTAGGCTGAACTGACGGTGTACAAACCTGATTAGTTTGGGGCTAGACTGGATGACATTATACAAACCTGAGAAGTTTGTAGCTAGACTGAACTGACGGTATACAAACCTGATTAGTTTGGGGCTAGACTGGATGACATTATACAAACCTGAGAAGTTTGGAGCTAGACTGGACTGACGGTATACAAACCTGATTAGTTTGGGGCTAGACTGGGATGACATTATACAAACCTGAGAAGTTTGGGGCTAGACTGGGATGACATTATACAAACCTGAGAAGGTTGGGGCTAGACTGGGATGACATTATACAAACCTGAGAAGTTTGGGGCTAGACTGGGATGACATCATACAAACCTGAGAGGTTTTGGGCTAGACTGAGATGACATTATACAAACCTGAGAAGTTTGGAGCTAGACTGGACTGACGGTATACAAACCTGAGAGGTTTTGGGCTAGATTGGACTGACAGTATACAACATGCAGTTTTTGGGCTCTGTATCAATGTAATTTTGGGCTAGATTGGGCTGACAGTATACAAAATGCAGTTTTTGGTCGTGTACCAAATGAATGGGTCAACCTTTCAGATCACATACGGTTTGTACCCCTTAGCAGACAAAATCATAATCTTAACCACCAATAGGTTTGGTCTAGATTTGGCTGACAGCATACAAACCTGAGAAGTTTGGGGCTAGATTGGACTGAAATAGACGCCTAAGAAGTTTTGCGCTAGATTGGGCTGACAGTATACAAAATACAGTTTTGGCCGTGTACCAAATGATTGGGTCTAGCTTATCATGTGTGACATTTTCAGATCACATACGGTCCGTACACCTTAGCAGACAAAGTCATAATCCTAACCACCAATCGGCTGAAAGATCAAACGGCCCAGCCCGCAAGGCAGATATCATACGTCAGTGTCGAGGTCAGTCTCTGATGTTACAATAGATACTTTATATATGAAATTAAGCCACATCCATTTTTACGCCTACAAGACCGAGCTTTTTTATGGCTAATTTTCTAAATTGGCAGGCTTGGTGGTGCCGCCGTGTTTGGCAGAAAACAACACTGTCAGAATGCCATGTATCAAAGTTCCCAGAGATAAGAGCCTTTGTCTTGTAAGCGGGAGCTCAGGGTTCAGTACCGAGTCAAGCTATGTCTAAAGCTTTACATGGCAAAGTTACTTCTTTCCTGGGATAAGCAATTACTCGCCGACGCGGTGTAATGTGACTGGGTGGGGTGTCGTGTCTGGTGTCAGTGTAATGTGACTGGGTGGGGTGCCGTATCTGGTGTCTGGTATAATGTGACTAGATGGGGTACAGGACTGGGAATAATGTGTATCTTTTTCTCCTCAATGCCACAACCTGTCTCTCAGTTAAGTATCAAGTTACAATCATTGTTTTCTACATTGTTGTTATTGTATGTTATTTTTCTGCAATTCACACACTTGCCACGCACGTTCCATACATTGTGATACGGTTCAAAGTTATGCACAAGTCAAGACTTGTACTAACACATCCACAGCGTCACAACTTGTCAGGAGGACGACAGAACCTAGGCTGTATGTAACAAGGACACATCTAGGTATAGTCAGTGCAGTACACTCAAACCAATGTAAAACGCTACAGCATATCGAGTAAAACAGCGACGACAGTGTAACGGTTGGCAAATGGTCACACATAATAGGTGAAATCCGGCCTCCTATCAGTTTACCTCAGGTAAGGTTTTATTCCAACTGTTAATGTAAACCCCTAAATAGTGGCAATTCACACCCCCTTTGCGCCATGGCTTAAGCGGAATTAGGTAAAAATGCAGAGACGTTAACTGAAATTGATGAGTTCCAGGCCTCATGTCCAACCTCACAGGTCAAAGGTCATCCAGTGGTCAGTGGCTGAGGATCCATGATCTAATGTGTCCCTGTCCAGTATGTACTTACTGCAATGTCCGTCTGGCAAATACTGCGATCTAACTTATCGTGAATACTTGGTGTTCCTTTGAAGGACTGCGCATATTCAGCCGCCTTGGTTTGGTCACAACAAAACAAAAGGTCATATCTGAGTAAAACTTTCCACTTATTTATTGAAATTATTTACATAATGAACGTAATGATAGATTAGACAGAGAAGCAAATCATGTGGGGATGGGGGAGAAAGTCCATGCTAACAGACTCAGCCGAAAGAGCATGAGCTGGATTTGAACTCTCGAGATGACCGCAACGAGAGGATGGTTAAATCATCTGACACAAGGAGACCCCACGTTTGAAGTAATTAAGGGACGTAATCATCGTTAGTGTTAGTGAAGTTAGAGTTAACGATTGACGTTTTTACTTTCAGGGCAGCAGGTTCTACAAATCTCGCTGGAAGTCTTACGGGAATGTTTACAAGACGCATATTCTCGGACGTCCGACAATCCGCGTCATCGGTGCTAAGAATGTTCGCAAAATCTTGATGGGCGAGCACACGTTGGTGACGTCTACCTGGCCGGCAAGCACCCGAATGATCATGGGGGAGGGCGCTTTATCCCATTCTGCTGGGGACACCCATCGGCTGAGGCGTAAAGTCGTACTGAAAGCCTTCAGTCACGAGGCTCTGTCTAAATACGTCCCGTGCGTTCACGAGGTTGTGCAGAATTCCGTTCAGCAGTGGTGTCAGGAAGGGTTCGTCTTCGGTTACCCAGAGTGCAAGAAATTGACGTTTGCCATTGCCTCCAAGGTGCTGCTCGGATTCCGAATCAATGAGAGGGAAACCAGTAACATGCTGAATGTGTTCAATGAGATGGTGTCCAATCTGTTCTCGCTGCCGGTCTGCGTGCCGGGTTCAGGTCTGTACAAGGTGAGTTGTGTGGTGCCTGAATCATGAGTGTCTGAGTTGTTAGTTGATGATATGGGCCTGGCACGGGAAGTGGCTCGTCCAGGAGCATGGTGTGCAGTTGCTGACTGAGCGATAATCATATTTCTCTGATGCATGAATGTGTGTTTACTACGTACATCTAAAACATATTTGGCTTATTTAAACGTTGATTAACCAGAAGATATCCATGTTGAAACTAACAACTCGGGTTCTATGTCCTTCTACACAGGAAGGCAAATGTGGTAACTTATGTAGTAGCAGTGCTCTCTGTATCTTCCCGAGTAATAATAACACTGATTCCAGTAGCATAATATATTATCATGAATAGTCATAGTTGGCATTGCTACGAAAGTGGGTGCGTGGACTGCTGTCACATATAATTTGAGAGTGGCCTCCCTTAGTAGAGGGCTGCAGAAATCCAGTGGTAGAATAATGATTTGAACGTTGTATGCTACCGATACAACGTCTAAGAGAGGTCCTTGTGAAACACGAGGGTTATTTTCCGATCCGTATTTAGACCCGTTAAATTCTGTATGTTCCTCATCCAGCAATGATCAGCCGAAGCGATCGTATGTCGCAGTGGTTTTAAAATACTTGTGTTAAGCTCACATTGCTTGGTTTAGACAGCGGCCCCATCATCAACTACTTACCGATCTCTAGACATTTTTGTTATGTTAAATTCTCCACACTGTGGGAGTTGTCGGCTTTTGAGGTCTAAATCCGCCGATATAGCCCTAACACAAGCGTTTTAAAACCGCTGCGACATGTGATCCTCTCGGCTGATCATTGCTGATTGAGGAACATACAGATTTTAAAGGGTACGTACGTCCACATACGGGTAGGAAAATATCCCTGGTTTTTTCAAATGGATCTCTGTTAGACGATGTATCGGCAGCATACAATGTCTAATTCATTAGCCTACCGCAGTAGAATTCCCTTAGTATATCGGTGAAGGTTTAGCGCAGTGGCACATAATGTGCTCAATTGTTATGCCATTTCTGGTTGACAGGGTATCAAAGCACGTGACTACCTCTTGGAGAGAATTGAAGAATGCATTAGAGCTAAGGAGAGTCGAGCTACAGGGAACGATTTCACAGACGCTTTGGACCTTATTATGAACACACAGTACGGCGAAGAAAGTTTGAACAGAAGAGAAATCAAGGAGTCCGCTCTAGAGTTGTTATTCGCCGGCCATGAGACAACAGCCAGTGCCTCCTGTTCGATGATCCTACACCTGGCGAAAAATCCCGACGTCGTGGAGAATGTGACTCACGAACTTGCGGCACACGGACTGCTGAGGCAAAATGCCCTCTCCCTGGACCTGGTTGTTCTCAATAAGCTTACCTACACCAACAACGTCGTCAAGGAGGTTCTAAGAATATTGCCACCTATTGGAGCGGGATTCCGGAAAGCTTTGAAAACGTTTGAGATCGAGGTAGGAAATACATGTCATGCATTTCTATTTTCTATTTAATGCCAATTAAGTGACAGGCGACTTTCAAGAATGTAGGTCAGTATTTGGTTTGCCCTGCCTTCTGAAGGCAAAGTTTGGTTTTTAGTAATGTGAAAAAGAGATACATGTATTACTCTAAGCTCTGTATTTCTTGGAGTCCGAACGCATAGGCGTACGAACAAGCATCTAAGTCATCTAAGCAACTAGTGCGTGCAGTCTTTTTACGCATATGTCGAAAAGAAGAAATATGGTGGGGTATGAAAAGTGTCCAACAGCCCATGAAACCCAGTGGCGCCAATCGTTAATTATCAGTCTAAATAATGACATGGTGTAATTTTAATTGGGCTGTTTTTGGCGCAGGTTTCTGCATCTCCTTTATCTGTTTGTCCAGGGTTGCCAGATTCCCAAAGGATGGACCGTCGCCTATAGTATACGAGACACACACGAAACCTCAGAGTTCTTCACCGAAAGTGACAAGTTCGATCCCGGGCGCTGGGATGCGGAGTCGCCGTCCGATCAGTTCCACTACCTGCCCTTTGGGGGCGGAAGTCGGGCTTGTGTGGGGAAGGAATTCGCTAAGATCATGCTGAAAGTGTTGCTGATTGAGCTGAGTAGAAGCTGCAGTTGGAGACTCCTGAACGATTCGCCGACCATGAAGCGCCTTCCGGTGCCGCATCCCGAGGATGGACTTTACAGAAGTTCCAGTTTACAGAAGTTCCACCTATGAGGCAAAGGGCGTTCACCTTTTAACGATTGTCGCTGCTAACCACTTTGTCCCCAAATCCATGGAGTCCTGCAACCACCCTCATAGTTGTCACTAGCTTTGGGAATGAATGATTTCCAAAAAAGTGGTACACAACTGTCTCATATCACCAATGCCTGAAAGTTCCACTTGGAGCGGTGTTGTTTTTAGTGTGAATAAGGAAATTTTCATAATTCTCGAATTATAAAATATCACTACATCAGAGATTTTTTGAAAGTTCACAATGTTTTATCAAGTAAGCGGTTTGAATGTGTATGTGGTTTGAAAGCTGTTTGGAAATCATATTTTTTATAATTTATTGAGAAGCGTGAGGTAAATTAACCGTGCACGAGTGACGAGAGTTGAACTGATGAGCCTTCAAGTATTCGATATGAATGTAACTAAATTAATGTACTAGCGACATGTCTTTTATGTGTAATTTCAGTATATGTATATGTTTATGCGTACGAAAATGCTTTTGAGCTATTCTCCACACACCTGGGTTTTATCGGCTCATCACTGCGAACCAGTTCAGTATTATTTTACCTTAGGTACAAAGAATCGTTATGACTTCTGTCATTTTACGGCAAGGCTTTACCACCTTGTACTGTCCTTATTTTCAACTTGTTATGGTTCATAACCATAGCCATTCAGTTTCATTTTACTAGCTGTATTTAATATAAAATACCCGTGAATCGGCATATTGTTGTTGTTTTGTGGTTATTTTCAGCTCCACGGCTGCATTTTGAGGAATGGGATAAAAGTATCGTCAGTGTTGTATAAAATGTGATAAGCAACTGGCGTCAATGTGCTCAGGCACTATGAATGTTTAATTGATGTGTTTATGTCTGAGGTATTTGCGATGTTTTATTCCTTAACTTATTCACGTTCATGCCATACGTCATCATTTACGTCCTTGACAGTTGATCACAGCGTTGCTTATTATTGTAGTGCATTCCAGTAATAAATAATTCACCACCACCAATACATTCAAGTCGTTTTCCAGACACCTAGTTGTGTATAGGAATTTGACTAGATATTGTGTTACTTGTCTTTTATTGACACATCTATTTATTTGATTGGTGTATAACACTGTACGCCTAAAGTGGTCCCTTGCAGATGACGACCAGGATTATAGGTGAAAGACCGTCACCGGGAACCGAAACCGTGAGAGCTTGATTTGAACACGTGGTCTCACTGGCCAAAACGATAATATCCCCAAGAGACCAGGCCGCGGGATCACGAAGCGACCTTAGACTTAAGTCAAAACTTCAGACATTAAACTTCTTTCCCTTATTTTAGCTGAAATTTGTTTTACTGTAACTTAACCAGAATTTACATTGTTAAGCAACATTTTGAGCCTGTCACGTACAAAATAACAATTTTAAAGCGATTCGAAAATTTGACCTAAGTTTGAGATCGCTTTGTGGCCCCAGGGCAAGGGCTTTAACTGTTCGAGCCACCGATGGCTTCTCTGTCTTACCTGACAGAGATCCATGTGTGGTCACAAGGCAAATCACGGGAGTGGTTAATTCTCTCCATCAGACGGTTTGCTTAATGTGACACATTTTTCCATGGGCCCCGATCATAAGATTTTCTTCCGAAAGCCATACTGGTTACTGAAAAGTATCGAGCCTTTGTGCCGAAATCCGATAAAATATAACTGGCTTCCGTTACTGACGAAAGTATGGTGTTATGCTGTCCTCTGTACATAAGCACTTCGCAGGTCTGGTAATTTAAGGCACTTGGTAGCTGTCAACATTACCCCAAAAATTCTTCCGTTAAATCTATATTTGAAGGATGACGGTGGCAATTTTGTTAAATGATCTAACTGATTAGTCTGTTAAATCCATTAGTTGAAGGATGATGTATTGAAATCTTTAAGTAATACATTAATCCGTTCCTGATAATAATCTCTAATCTGAAATGCAATCCATCATCCTTCAAGTTGCGGATTTAATGGAAGACTTTTATGAGGGTAGTTAGGCCGAATCATGACTGAAGTCATCCTGCAGCAGGGCTTCTATGTGAGGGTAGTTAGGCCAGATCAAGCCATCCTGCTGCAGGACTTCTATATGAGGGTAGTTAGGCCGAATCATGACTGAAGCCATCCTGCAGCAGGACTTCTATCTGAGGATAGTTAGGCCAGATCATGATGTAAGTCATCCTGCAGCAGGACTTCTATATGAGGGTAGTTAGGCCGAATCATGACTGAAGCCATCCTGCAGCAGGACTTCTATCTGAGGATAGTTGGGCCAGATCATGACGGAAGTCATCCTATAGCAGGACTTCTATATGAGGGTAGTTAGGCCGAATCATGACTGAAGTCATGCAGCAGGGCTTCTATCTGAGGATAGTTAGGCCAGATCATGATGTAAGTCATCCTATAGCAGGACTTCTATATGAGGGTTGCTAGGCCAGATCATGACGGAAGTCATCCTGCAGCAGGCCTTCCATAAACTGAGCGCCAAGTCAGGAAGTGTACAAAAAGCCTTAGGCGTGACTGAGGATCTTGGGATTGAATCTCCAGCTTACGAAACAGAGGCTCTGGTCCACCTGCATATTGGTATTTAAGCTATTGTCAAGTTTAAAACAATGTTTTCTGTTTGCAGACTGTGGAAATCGAGGAAATCAACAAGATTATGAGTTTTAAAATTTAGCCATGAGGTGCTTTGGTATTTTGGTTGAAGCTTAGGCATTTGAAAAGCAGTCGTGAATATGACTCCAACGGAGTGGTCTTTTCACCTTAAAACTGATTCCTGAGAGTTTATTCAACCATCCAATATAAAACAGTCAACAGATATCTTCCCCATGAATTAGATAAAAAAATGAGCTACCCTCTCTATATACATCCTCGGGTAATTGTTTAAAATGTGTACATATACATTCCACGATAGTTTTGACAACAAACTAGGCAATTTATTCTGGTCAGTTGGACTACACTATGAAGGTGTACCGTAATCTTATTTCTCACTCGGTAACCCAATCACTCAGCTAACGGTTATTAAATAGACAGAAGACAACAGATTATCTTTGAAAGTCTTCGGACTTATTTGACCTTGGCCTTACAATGTACAACTCTAAAATGCACTTGGATTTCTTCGTTTGTTTTTCAGAGTGATCAATTTTTCAGGTTCCCAGCATAATATTTCATTATAATTCAGATGAAACCGAGTACAATCAAGCGGAAGTGACGATCTTCCTTTGAATTCACGAGACATGTCCCGGCGTGTTACGCCACGGCTACACACCAGGTGTGGGTTCTTGTTTTATGGAGTAAGGTTGTAGTATGTGCCAACTAGACACTCGATAGAAGCTTGATTAGAATGTAGGCTACACATGTAGAGAAAAGGGGTATAACATACGTAAGTCCGGTATGTATACAAGCCATGGTGAATAGAGACACACACAACTTATACATTTCCGTGCTGAATATGACCGCCATATCCTGCCAATCTTGCCAATGAACCCCAGCCAAGGAAATCACACTCGCAGTTTTACATGACAGATTATAATGTCTAAATTACTGGTATCACGCGATGTAGTTCTACCACAAACTTGACACCATGTTAGAATAAGAACTGTGGTTACATGATTTGTCAGAGGTTCAGCTGTTTTTACTTACAGTGAAGGTGAAGTGCAATGAAATTGTTAGCGTTCAGCAGATCATTGCTGTGTGCCTATTTGTGTTTTCCTGTTTTGGCCTGGGAAAGGGGACGGTTGGGGAACGCTTGGCGATGAATTGACGACGATATGCTTTCACAATAGCATTAACAACAACAATAGTATCTGGCGGGGTATGGGTGAACTTGAACTGTAAAGGATAAACTGACCAGGACACATTTCCAAAATAGCATTAACAAGGGCCATAATAGCATTAACAACACCATGACTTGAGGGCATGTGAACTTGACCCATAAGCACGCTTGAATGCAGATCACAAACAACAGTATCCCAGCATTTCTGCATATTAAACCAAAAACAATGTTACTGTGCGACACACGCGCAACAAACGGCTACAGCGTTATGTCCTCAGACATTTTATACTGCTGCATGCAAAGTCTTTTCACTGGTTTTGAAGCTTGTTTCCTGGAATCGGTGAACTCTATCGCGGCCAGACTAACCGGTGTTTTTTAGTAAGATTTTGGCATCTTACTGTATGTAAACAAGCGAGACCTCAGCCGTATACCATGAACTGTTGAACTCCAGGGGCGTGCAGCGCACAGTGGGGGAGGAGGTGAACGGTAAATTTTGTGAGCAGCCAAGCACGTAACTGTTCAGGTAACTTTCTGTCTATCTTTAACGCCCCATGTAGTTATTCCCTGTTTTTGTTCACCTTAGTCTCGACATTGTCTCCCATAAGTACTGTGTAATGTGTTCTTCGGTAAATACATGCAAATATACCTGTGAGTGTCACAATGTCATAGAACGTCCATCAATAAATCGTCCAAAGACAAAACGTTCAGTTTCAAACTGGATCAGATGTGTTGCGTGTCTATAGTTGTTCGAGGCAGGTCACTTATTCACAAGTTTACCTGCATATTGCTTATGCATGTGTATGTAGTGACCGAAGAGGGTTCTTTACTCAAGCAGCTGCACTAACAATTTACCCAGGTGAAAATGCCACATTATTGTGTGCTAATCGTTAACAATGATTATCACATTACCGAGGTGTCCGTGGCCGATGTGGTTGCGTACTAGCGCAGCGCAATGACCATGGAGCCTCTTAGCGATGTGATGGCAATGTTGTGGGTTTCCCTCACGTTCTGTTCGCTTTCTTCCCACCATAATGCTGGCCACAGCATAATACAAATTACAAAAATTATGCAAGAGTACAAATATTCTTTTGTACAAAGTAAAACACCAAACAAATAAATAAACAGCTTATTACATCGATTGTGCTCCAGTTACGTGACCAGGGTGTTCCCGGTAATCTCGGCATGGATTGAGAACGTCTTCGTTTAATGGCTCAATTTTGAGGTGGGTTCGAATTAATATCGGCATGTATTAAAATTATTATCGGGTTGGGGTGAAATTATTTTTTGACGAGTTGAAATTACTCCTGGGCAGGTTGAAAGTTTGAACTGCCATAACTTCGTCAACAAAAACAGGTTGTAGAGTAGATAACACTGAAAAAACCAAAACGCAACTATAGTTCTAAGTTGTATTATAGGACCATAAGAGTTAACAGGTACTAAATATACACACGATTTCATGCCAGCTTAAGACAAGGTTTGTTTGGAAGGTAGCATGTCATCCTACTGAATAAATTTAAGTCTCAATACCAAAATTACTATTTTATTACACTACTTTTTTGTACGAAATGTTAGGTCATTTGAAAGATTAACTATGAGAAAATGTTGCCATTATACAAGCCTCTGAAGTCTTGGGCTACATTGGGATGACATTTTACACACTTAAGAAGTTTGGGGCTACACTGGGATGACATTTTACACACTTGAGAACTTTGGGGCTACATTGGGATGACATTTTACACACTTGAGAAGTTTGGGGCTATATTGGGATGACATTTTACACACTTGAGAACTTTGGGGCTATATTGGGATGACATTTTACACACTTGAGAAGTTTGGGGCTATATTGGGATGACATTTTACACACTTGAAAACTTTGGGGCTACATTGGGACGACATTTTACACACCTGAGAAGTTTGGGGCCACATTGGGATGACATTTTACACACTTGAGAAGTTTGGGGCTACATTGAGATGACATTTTACACACCTGAGAAGTTTGGAGCTAGACTGGACTGACGGTGTACAAACCTGAGAAGTTTGGGGCTAGACTGGGGTGACATTAAACAAACCTGAGAAGTTTGTAGCTAGACTGGACTTACGGTATACAAACCTGAGAAGTTTGGGGCTGGACTGGATGACATTATACAAACCTGAGAAGTTTGGAGCTAGACTGAACTGATGGTATACAAACCTGATTAGCTTGGGGCTGGACTGAGATGACATTATACAAACCTGAGAAGTTTGGAGCTAGGCTGAACTGACGGTATACAAACCTGATTAGTTTGGGGCTAGACTGGAAGACATTATACAAACCTGAGAAGTTTGGAGCTAGACTGAACTGACGGTATACAAACCTGATTAGTTTGGGGCTAGACTGGATGACATTATACAAACCTGAGAAGTTTGGAGCTAGACTGGACTGACGGTATACAAACCTGATTAGTTTGGGGCTAGACTGGGATGACATTATACAAACCTGAGAAGTTTGGGGCTAGACTGGGATGACATTATACAAACCTGAGAAGGTTGGGGCTAGACTGGGATGACATTATACAAACCTGAGAAGTTTGGGGCTAGACTGGGATGACATCATACAAACCTGAGAGGTTTGGGGCTAGACTGAGATGACATTATACAAACCTGAGAAGTTTGGAGCTAGACTGGACTGACGGTATACAAACCTGAGAGGTTTTGGGCTAGATTGGACTGACAGTATACAACATGCAGTTTTTGGGCTCTGTATCAATGTAATTTTGGGCTAGATTGGGCTGACAGTATACAAAATGCAGTTTTTGGTCGTGTACCAAATGAATGGGTCAACCTTTCAGATCACATACGGTTTGTACCCCTTAGCAGACAAAATCATAATCTTAACCACCAATAGGTTTGGTCTAGATTTGGCTGACAGCATACAAACCTGAGAAGTTTGGGGCTAGATTGGACTGAAATAGACGCCTAAGAAGTTTTGCGCTAGATTGGGCTGACAGTATACAAAATACAGTTTTGGCCGTGTACCAAATGATTGGGTCTAGCTTATCATGTGTGACATTTTCAGATCACATACGGTCCGTACACCTTAGCAGACAAAGTCATAATCCTAACCACCAATCGGCTGAAAGATCAAACGGCCCAGCCCGCAAGGCAGATATCATATGTCAGTGTCGAGGTCAGTCTCTGATGTTACAATAGATACTTTATATATGAAATTAAGCCACATCCATTTTTACGCCTACAAGACCGAGCTTTTTTATGGCTAATTTTCTAAATTGGCAGGCTTGGTGGTGCCGCCGTGTTTGGCAGAAAACAACACTGTCAGAATGCCATGTATCAAAGTTCCCAGAGATAAGAGCCTTTGTCTTGTAAGCGGGAGCTCAGGGTTCAGTACCGAGTCAAGCTATGTCTAAAGCTTTACATGGCAAAGTTACTTCTTTCCTGGGATAAGCAATTACTCGCCGACGCGGTGTAATGTGACTGGGTGGGGTGTCGTGTCTGGTGTCAGTGTAATGTGACTGGGTGGGGTGCCGTATCTGGTGTCTGGTATAATGTGACTAGATGGGGTACAGGACTGGGAATAATGTGTATCTTTTTCTCCTCAATGCCACAACCTGTCTCTCAGTTAAGTATCAAGTTACAATCATTGTTTTCTACATTGTTGTTATTGTATGTTATTTTTCTGCAATTCACACACTTGCCACGCACGTTCCATACATTGTGATACGGTTCAAAGTTATGCACAAGTCAAGACTTGTACTAACACATCCACAGCGTCACAACTTGTCAGGAGGACGACAGAACCTAGGCTGTATGTAACAAGGACACATCTAGGTATAGTCAGTGCAGTACACTCAAACCAATGTAAAACGCTACAGCATATCGAGTACAACAGCGACGACAGTGTAACGGTTGGCAAATGGTCACACGTAATAGGTGAAATCCGGCCTCCTATCAGTTTACCTCAGGTAAGGTTTTATTCTAACTGTTAATGTAAACCCCTAAATAGTGGCAATTCACACCCCCTTTGCGCCATGGCTTAAGCGGAATTAGGTAAAAATGCAGAGACGTTAACTGAAATTGATGAGTCCCAGGCCTCATGTCCAACCTCACAGGTCAAAGGTCATCCAGTGGTCAGTGGCTGAGGATCCATGATCTAATGTGTCCCTGTCCAGTATGTACTTACTGCAATGTCCGTCTGGCAAATACTGCGATCTAACTTATCGTGAATACTTGGTGTTCCTTTGAAGGACTGCGCATATTCAGCCGCCTTGGTTTGGTCACAACAAAACAAAAGGTCATATCTGAGTAAAACTTTCCACTTATTTATTGAAATTATTTACATAATGAACGTAATGATAGATTAGACAGAGAAGCAAATCATGTCCTGACTCCACGCAAACTGTAAACCGTTCCTTGAATTTTATCAATATTTATATGTTTTCAAATGATTCATGACAGATATATATTATTTCAAAAAATATAAAATATTTATCACAATTTTGAGGAATACTTTATAACAATTAGATACCTTTGTTTTCATAAATATATTAACAATAAATGCCGTTCAAATTTTGGCCCAAGAAATTTATCTTGAGGATAAGCCGATTTTTACGGTTTAACATGTGGGCTGAAATACAAAGTTTCTGGATTATTCATTTTGACAAAATGGCCGATTCTTGCCCAGCCTTCCTTGCTACTCATGATTTCTAAATTGTCGAACTCTGCGATACCGTAAGGATCAGTGCCTATCCCCACGAAACCGCTCTTCGGGTCTTTAGGTACAGCAGTTGTGAAGAGCGTTTTGTTGTTCAACATGCCAGTTATCCTGTTGGACTGCAAAATGGAGAAAACAGTAAAGGTGTAATGAAGAATATATGTGCTGTACTACTTATCTCTCGTTGCACTTACCAAATTCATGGCGTAAAACAACAGAGCCACCATGACGCAGAACAAACAGCACCATGTATACACTATCTATGACCTGTATACACTACAAACATGGCTCGGTAACCAGCCAAGCTTTACCTTAAATTCTCATCATCCCAATAATCGATCTATATTAACAATAAAAAGCACATGTTTCAATACTTGCGCTATATATGCACCAAACTTCGGCCTACGACCTTTATTTGATTATAGTTTTATGCCTAGAATACAACATATCAGGTAATCCAAGGAGAAAATATACCAGAGATCACTTTCATAAAACTTTGTAAATATAATGAGCAAATGTACTAAATATGCCAATGTCATAAATCCTCATAAATCCACTGAGAAAATATGTCAGAGATCAATGTAATAAAACGATATAAATCAACTAAACAAATGTGTCAATCACCAATGTCATAAAAGTTCACAGATCCACAGAACAAATATGTCAGTGACCAATGCATTAAAACTTCATAAATCTACAGAACAAATATGCCAGTGACCAATGTCATAAAACTTCATAATTCCACTGAGCACATATGTCAGTTACCGATGTCACAAAACTTCATGGCCCCCTGCGGGGGGTATGTCAGTGACCAATGTCATAAAACTTCATAAATCCATTGAGCCAATATGTCAATGACCAACGTCATAAAACTTCATAAATCCAGCGAACAAATATGTCAGTAATCAATGTCATAAAACTTCTTATATGCACAGAAGAAATATGTCAGTGACCAATGTCATAAAACTTCATAATTCCACTGAGCAAATATGTCAGTCACCGATGTCACAAAACGTCATGGACCCCCTGCGGGGGGTATGTCAGTGACCAATGTCATAAAACTTCATAAATCCAGCGAACAAATATGCCAGTGACCAATGTCATAAAACTTCATAAATCCACTGAACAAATATGTCAGTGACCAATGTCATAAAACTTCATAAATCCACTGAACAAATGTCAGTGACCAATGTCATAAAACTTCATAAATCCACTGAACAAATATGTCAGTGACCAATATAAAACTTCATAAATCCACTGAACAAATATGTCAGTGACCAATGTCATAAAACTTCACAGATGCACAGAATAAATATGTCAGTCACCAATGTCATAAATCTTCATAAATCCATTGAGCAAATGTGTCAATGACCAATGTCATGAAACTTCATAAATCCATTGAGCAAATAAGTTAGTCATCACTTTCATTAAAAAAGTTACTAAGCCATTCTGTTGCCCTTTTTGAGATTGTGGTCCGAATTACAAAAGCCATTAGGTGATTTGCTTGACGGGAAAGCCACAACGAACCGATTTATAAAGTTCTGTGAACGTGGCCCTAGCATTTACCTGGATCAGTAGTCCTAATGTATTCCAGTCTGAACTCGCCTGGGCGGCTCCAGATTTCAGTACGGTCTTTCCACCTGTAAAATATCAAAGCATTGTTCTGTCATTGCTATCGGTCAGGTCTCCGACTGTTGGGTTTATAATCCTACTGGTGGAATATTTCACCGAACATAAGATCCAAACTTTTACATGAAAACAACAATATGTTGCGGTTGGCCTATATGGTGCTAGAGGACGTGTAAGTTGTAACTATTAAAGGATTTACGTAAACAGTTAAAATAAACTCCCAACTAAGGTCAACTAACAGGAGGCCGGATTCCATCAGTTACACCTATGACTAACAGCCGCCTACCACACTGTCGTCGCTGATCTCGTTTTATTCTCCGTACTATAGTCATTTATACTGTTACGTTGGCCTGTTTTTGATATTATATATACCAAGTATATATCGCTCGTCTTTTGTTAGAAAACCAAGAGCGTTCGCAAGATAAAATCATAGGCTGTATCTATCAAACTTGGTAGCAATCAACTAAAGGGAAATCAGACATTCAGACAGAACACAGATGGCTGTACTCTTCCTCTGATGACGTACGCGAGACGTACAGCCTACGCCTGCCTTGTCAATGCTCTACAAGAAGAGATTACATTTCACACTGTCCTTACATCTTTATTTCAGAAATCCTCTATTCCAAACAAAACCGGTTATAGGAGATGCGAAGCACTAACCCAAGTCATTTGTCAGGAGGTATTGCTGCTGTGATGGGTAGATGTAGAGGAATAGTCCGCTGGCGTCCGCGGCCTGACATCCTCCTTGGCTAACCCGCGCCGCAACGAACACACCTCTGGACGCGTTCACGGTGGCACCTCTCAGGTCACACTGCACGTAAATGTCTGTCCTGCCGGTACAAACATAGCACTGGACAATGAAACTATTCTATACACATTTATCGGCTAAAGCAAATAATGTCCTGGCTGGACAAGGAAAATCGTACTGAATATGTTTATATGAGACATGGTACTCTGCATGAAGGCCCTGTGATGTGCCGAAATGACCGAGCTATGCCAGGTGATAAATCAACTTATAACTAGTATGTTACATTTATCTCGTGCCTTTGACCTATACATTTCATGTCTCAAAGTCTTATAGGTCTTGTGCCTCAAAGCCATATATGTGTCTGAAAGTCATATATTTCTCAGGCATGAAACTCCTCAATGCCTCACGTTTCAAAAGTGGTCTGTGCCTCACGCCTGAATGCTCAGACGTCTCATGCCTGGAAGTCTTCCTTTCTTATGCATAAGTCCTTCGTTTTCCATTTCTCAACTCCTTCATTTTCCATGCCTTAAAGTTCTTCATATGTCACGCCTAAATGTTCTGTCTGTGTTATGTCTCAGTCCTATCTGTTCCACGCCTTACAGACCCATTTGTCACAAGCTTCAAATTCCTATATGTGTCATGACTTCAAGTAGGGCGGCAAAGTACAATTTATCTGACTGGATCAAGGTTACAAACAGAGGAACCAGGGGCCACGAAGAGGAAACAACAGCACCTTGCCTGGTACATCCTGACGCGAGGCCTCCGCAAAGCCACATGGACATGCACTTAATTGAAACATACGTTTTTCAAGGTGTGTCTGAGGTCACGCGACAAGTAGTAAATATAATGCATTCTAACTTCTTGCTTTGGCAGCACCTTTTTCTTTTCCTGTCTTTTGGTTACTAAATTGATCAAGACACCAGACAGTACTGACACTACTTAATGCATGCCCTTTACCAGTAAGTTTGTCCTGTAAATTCTTCATGATTACTTTATCACGATTTTAGGGGTTCAAATCTCACATTCTAAACTCTTTTTCTATTCTCCGTCACATCGGAGAGACTTTCTATGATTAACGCAACCATTTCAGGTCTTTCCCACAGCTAAGATATTAACAGTGTCTCTCATTCAACCCCTTTTGGTTTTTTGGTGTCATCAGTTTTCTTGAATTGAACACCAGCATCTGCCCATGGCATAGAAACTTATTTCACGAGTCAGGGGCAATAACTCTTCAAAGCAGTTATCTCCCGGAAGAGTCAGTGTCGACTTCCTATATAAATTCGAAGTGGCGTGATGCCATACTCATTCAATCCGTCGCCCCATGGGAATTAATGTCTTCATTTCACTGTATCTACGAATGAAATATAAGCTTAAATTATCATGACACCAAAATTATTACATGAGCAAAACTTCGACTGACATCATTAAAGTGAATGAAAACGGTGGGAAAGTCACTGGTCACATAACACCGTTAAATCTAATGCCTGTGTGCGAGTGGATGAGGTAGGCCTACTTACCAGTTGGGGTTGCCGATGATACTCAGAGTCCTGTTGCCTGTCTCGGCGGCACACCAGTAGACAGGCCGTTGTAGGACGACCTGACGAATGACCCCTCCCCTCTCCGACTCTCCCGGGAACACTTCCCAAACCCCTACCTGCTGAGCCAGATTGTATGGCTCCGAGTTCAATTCGTAATCTGCACAGACAAACAGAAGATATGACACATTGTCACTGAAGAATGTCTTACTTACTTATTTGATTGCTGCTTTACACTGTACTCAAGAAAATTTCATTTATACGACGGTGGCCAGCATGATGGTGGGAGGACACCGGAAGGAGCCGAGAGGAAACCCATGACTATCCGCGGGTTGCTGGCAGACCTTCCCTTCAACTCACAACGATCGGATTGGTGAGAATGGCAGCTGATTCGTGCAGATATTGGTTGAGATTAAAGGTACCATATGATGTTCTCTTGTATAAAAATGTTATTTCCAAACAATCAACTAAAATATCCTACTATCAAAATCATCCTTGTAGGGCAGAGGGAAGGGCTTAGAGGGCGGTGGGTCGGGCGCTGTGCCTTTCTGTCCGCTAGATACCGTGGTCAAGGTGTACATCTCATCTACCCCCAGAGACAGCGATAGCGCACCGTTGACCACCTGCATGGGAAGACGACAGTATGTGATATAAAGGACTACAGCACAGGGAGTAAAACCATACATGCCACGTATAGTGAGGCAGTGGTCAAATGTTCTCAGGTAACCGGTGAAGCTCGGTCTCTTGTCAGTTTACTTCAGGTACGCTTTTATTGTACCTATTTATATAAAAGCTTACAAAGTAGCCACTTACACGCTCTCTAGCATCATGGGTACACCAATCAGAGTTTCTTCTACTACTACAGGCCATACATATTTCATATTTACGTTCATCATACTCATGTATTGGGGTTTTTTTTTAAATTTTTTAATTTTTATTTTTGAGAGTTACTGTTCCTAATGTAAGACTTCCAAATACCTAAAAGTTTACAATTCTTGTCGTATTAGATATAGATATGTACAAAATATATCTCAAGAAGGAAAGCTTAAATAAGAAAGCATCTCACCTCTATCGGAGGCATTTGTTTGAAAAATGTGCTGGGACTTCCGTCAAATCCAAGCTTAGTGTACCAGACATTTAGAGACTTGACATTAGCCTGGCGACAAGAAAACCATTATTCTTAGGCAAAGTGGATATAAGGAGTGTGGCGCTGTCCCACTTATCCCTGACATTCAGCTCCATTTCTTTTTGCTCCACTGGAGTCGTTATAATAACAGGTTCAGACGTTATTTACAGATAAGGAAGTAAAGAAGAAATAAGTTCAATATTTCTACAAACGGTTTCATATGTAACAAACCAATATAACTGATGTGACAGCAGTCAGAACAAACATATCCAGAAATTACAGACTAAAAGATTTAAATCCTCAACAAGCCTAGATTAACAGCATGGCTCCATTTGAAGTAGCTCAAGTATGGCTCCAACGATTCAAATATGAGCACGAGTGTCAAGTAGTGTGAGATAATAGTTGTCAATACTCACAAAACTGCCAGTCAACTTGAAGGTTGCATTTTGTGGGCTTACGTCGTACTTGGGTAACGGTGGCCGAATGCAGATCGAATGGTTATGGCTCTGCAAAGATATCAATGATAATCCTTTTTCAGGCCAGGAGTGATAAAAAGTAAACTATATGTGTGTCTGTAAACTGCTTTAGTTTTGGCAAAATTTGTGAGGAATATATTATATGAAACTAGAGTATGCGCAACGGAGTAACGGAGTTTAATGATCCCAAGTGCAATCCGCAATAAGCATTTATCCACAAGTCCCGAAAGTCAGGAGAAAGCTCGCTAACCCTAAGAAATCAACAAGCATGAAAGGTGCTTATGCCCAAATGTTTCACATTTCAGTAATTCCAGTTTTTTTGGTTGTGTCCAGTCTAAGTTAAAACTTCTGATCCACAGTCTTTATTCGTATTCCTGAAGTCAGAGAGCTCTCATTGGTCATCGCTTTGAAACCCTCCTGCACAATGCATGTTTGAGGTCAGCTGTACGATTTCTGTTTCAGAATACAATTCCGATTTAGCAGGCATAGTGGCTATAGGGACAATGTCAGATAAATGATATCCCGAAACGTAAAAACCCAGTGAACTCGTACCATAGTTTCAATGACAATAGTGAGAGCTTGTTGACCGATGTTGGTGAGGGAGACGTAACTTCCTCCGGCCGCCAGCATCCCCACCCCCGCACCGTGAGGAAGGTACCGCCATCCCGGCTGGGCGAACTGGGTCGTGTGGGCTGCAGAAAATACGCACATAAACGAGACTAGTAAAATGCACAAAAATATATTCTAAAATGCAATAAATTACCAGAAACACCTTTCACGAAAGTCAAGAGAAGAATCTTTTTCACCCACCTTACTCATTCACGAACTAGGGATTATAGTGAAGCCCGTCGTTATCAAAGTATAGGCACGGTTTTAGTTAGGTACAGCGCATGCTTTCTCGGCAACCATGACATTATAATTGTCGTTAAACATGTATATTTAGTTATATCATTCCTCACCTGATACCCAGATTGGCGCTTCGATAATGTAGTTGCCACTCCACGGCTCAACGGCTGTCATCAGACCATCACGGTAAAAAGGGAGATTACTGTAGTACGACGCTATCAGATTCCAGGAAATGGTGCTGTGGGCAGGGATGTCACCCCAGTTCAAGAGAAACTCTGGACTATGTTCTGCTTCCTCGACAAAAGCATTTGTTTTAACGTCATTTAAGTTAAAAGTTCACCAAATTAGAGCTTAACTTCATGATTAAAGTTAGCATCCGCATTCACTTTTGCCTTTAGACCTCGATTTTCAAGATACATGAACAAGCACAAAACACATATCAAGACATACCAAAATATTTAGTTATTCAATATCATTACACATGGAACTCACGCAGTCATATATCCGTTTACGTAGTTCTGGTTCAAAATCTGAAAAAAGAAAAACCAAAGTGATAGAAGAAAGAACGCTGAAACAAGAACGAGCATCCACTGATACACTCACAGTTGTAAAACTTCATAATCTTCATCGTCTTCCCCATCACATACATGTAACCCAGAACAGATGTTCTCTTATGCCCTTGCAAACACTATACAAGATATTCCCTTATGCCATGACAAACATTATGCAAGATGTTCTCTTATGCCATTGCAAACACTATACAAGATATTCCCTTATGCAATGGCAAACACTATACAAGATATTCCCTTATGCCATGGCAAACACTATACAAGATGTTCTCTTATGCCATGGCAAACATTATGCAAGATCTTCTCTTATGCCATGGCAAACATTATGCAAGATGTTCTCTTATGCCATGGCAAACCCTATCCAAGATATTCCCTTATGCCATGGCAAACACTATACAAGATATTCTCTTACGCCATGGCAAACACTACACAAGATGTTCCCTTACGCCATGGCAAACACTATACAAGATATTCTCTTATGCCATGACAAACACTATACAAGATGTGCTCTTATGCCATGACAAACACTGCACAAGATGTTCTCTTATGCCATGGCAAACACTATACAAGATATTCCCTTATACCATGGCAAACACTATATAAGATGTTCTCTTATGCCATAACAAACGCTATACAAGATGTTCTCTTATGCCATGACAAACGCTATACAAGATATTCTCTTACGCCATGGCAAACACTACACAAGATGTTCCCTTACGCCATGGCAAACACTATACAAGATATTCTCTTATGCCATGACAAACACTATACAAGATGTGCTCTTATGCCATGACAAACACTGCACAAGATGTTCTCTTATGCCATGGCAAACACTATACAAGATATTCCCTTATACCATGGCAAACACTATATAAGATGTTCTCTTATGCCATAACAAACGCTATACAAGATGTTCTCTTATGCCATGACAAACGCTATACAAGATGTTCTCTTATGCCATGACAAACACTATACAAGATGTTTGATTCATTTATTTTCTTAGGGTATCACGCCCAATCTTCGTAGATGAATTGAGGAAACTGGCCAGAACCTAGAGAAAACCAACGCACCCTACCAGCTACGTCATAATCCCCCTGGCTTCACTCCCTGGTTTATAAAAGCAAGTACGAGTTATCCCGTTACGATCGTAAGTGGGCTATATTCGCTCTATTGCTTGAACCTGATGGAGTGTTTTGCCTTCCGAGTGTATAGACGACCCATGGAGCAGAAAAAACAACTACTGAAATTGAAAAGGTTGCTACAGTGAGAAGTAGCAGACGTACCCGAGCCCAGCAGCCGCCACCAGTATTGTCATTGAAAGTGCTATAATCTTCAGATGCCCACAGCTGTTTGTCGGTCTTTACTGCGCTTGCTGTAGAGAATGTCCCCGGGTAGTGTTTACTGATATACAAAACCACACATATTAGGTACATACGCAAAACTTCGGGTATCCACTTGTGCGCCCAGGAAGTTTAAAATTTGGTGAAGGCGAATAAACCTAGATTTGTCCAGCTGCATGATTTAACATACGCTATTCATTTATTTATTTATTTATTTACTTGATTGATGTGTAATGCCGTATACAAGAATGTTTCACTTACACACCGGCGACCAGCACGGTGGAAGTAAACCGGACAGAGCCCCAGGGAAACCTACCACTATCCGCAGATTGGTGGCCGACTTGCTGGACAGGGAACACACACACACTATAGGTTCGGGTCGACTTGCTGGACAGGGAACACACACACACTATAGGTTCGGGGCGACTTGCTGGACAGGGAACACACACACACACACACACACACACACACACACACACTATAGGTTCGGGTCGACTTGCTGGACAGGGAACACACACACACTATAGGTTCGGGTCGACTTGCTGGACAGGGAACACACACACACACATACACACTATAGGTTCGGGTCGACTTGCTGGACAGGGAACACACACACACTATAGGTTCGGGTCGACTTGCTGGACAGGGAACTCACACACACTATAGGTTCGGGGCGACTTGCTGGACAGGGAACACACACACAATATAGGTTCGGGGCGACTTGCTGGACAGGGAACACACACACACTATAGGTTCGGGTCGACTTGCTGGACAGGGAACTCACACACACTATAGGTTCGGGGCGACTTGCTGGACAGGGAACACACACACAATATAGGTTCGGGGCGACTTGCTGGACAGGGAACACACACACACTATAGGTTCGGGTCGACTTGCTGGACAGGGAACTCACACACACTATAGGTTCGGGGGGACTTGCTGGACAGGGAACACACACACACTATAGGTTCGGGGCGACTTGCTGGACAGGGAACACACACACACTATAGGTTCATGTACAGAATCTCACAAAAATGTCTGGAGCATGTTAACATACATATTGGCTGAAAATCTTTATTGTTATCGAGACGACCGACCCGATATAATCCATGGAGGCGGCCAGTTCGGGATCCTTGAGAACATCCTCAGCGATTTCCCAGCCTCCATCCGCCGCCACGATCCGCACATGGTTCATCCCTCGCTCATCCAGCGTTCTCCGCAACGTCTTACCGAAAACACAAACATGCCTTATAGTATAGCCATGCTTCAATCTACACCTTAAAAACTGTGTCATTACCAGTAAAAAGTGTAATCATAGACACTTTCTCATTCAGATCTGGAGTAATCTGTTGTGATTATCATGTGCACACTGAAATACTTTCACACCATATGGAATGTCATCACCTTTGCTTGAGATGTACTGGAGATTACCATAAAACATGTACGCCTAAAAATGTCTACTGGAAGAATTTTTTGCCCAGCCACAAGCAATCCCCCACAGCATATGTTACATGGTACATCTCTTCGTCGCTTTCCATGGAGAGACGCTTTCGAGCATTCAACCAGCAATGGTGCCTGGGAAGCCATTGCCACTTCAATTTTAGCCTTGTAACAGCCATCTGTATACGAAATGCCAGTTGAAAAATCAGACACACGAAGATCACGAAGTTATCTTAGGCTGCATGAGTTTCGTAAACATCTATGGCCTGATGACGTATGTTTTTAATATGAACTGCATAGGTAGTTATATCAACTTTGTCTAAGACATCTGTTTGCAAGCGGTTCGGGGCCAATACATTCTACTACTCAAACAGAGACAATGACGCTGGTAGCTTTGTAGGTACATGTAGTCTATAACCAAGAGTTCGCGATTCAGGCTGCTTGTTATATTTCCAGACTTCACAGGTGACGTGTGACTGCTGTTACCACACCTACAATCTTCACGTAGCTGTGTCAGTAATCTCAATGTTAAGACGTTTACAAAACTTCGTCCATCTGAAACTATCTTCTAAACATCAAGGTTTGCAAACAGCGTCTCTTCGAATGTAATAGTTGATAATGAAGTATTCATAAGAAGAGATGGCGATAAAGACTGCATGTAATTTTGAAGACTGGATCCGAATAATAAATGAATAATACATCCAATCACAGAACAGACAAACAAAATCAGAAGACATGGACGAAAGGAATGACCCGGGGTGCAAGTCGTCTCTATCACAGGACATGAGAGAGTTTACCACTCTTCACTCCCTCACCCACTTCAGGGCTTTGGATACCAAGTCTGTGATCACTATACATGTCCGGATATCATGAGTTCCTACTTCGGACCAAGGACGCCGGCCTGGAGAATTCTTGGTTTTCACTGTTTCATTAAGTAGATTATGAGAAATTGTTTGTCGGTAATTTGTTGGACTAAGACATACACATACTGATGCTGTTTTACAGAAGGAAATGTTGAATTTCCACAGATATTGTCCGCAGTTCCATGATGCTAGTCCGCCGGTACATATTATGATGCCAGTGAAGGGAGTCCTTTATGTTTTTCGTGATATTTGTGATAAGCTGTTCATATCCTGCTTGAATTCTTTTGATCAACATGTCTGCAGAAAAGGTTTGGGGCTATACAAGTGAAATGCTGAAGCAATTAACTCTATTGCTGTCCAGACTGTTGGCACTTCTGCTATCAGACCTTCATGATTTACCACCCTTTATCCATAGCTGAATCCATCCTGCCGCATGGTGGGACAAATGGTGAGGATGGCTCATCCATACATATAGCAATATCCCGAAAGGAAAATATAAAGCTTGACGCTGCAGTGGGAATAAGGTTTCAGGTAAAGTTTTTTGAACGTCAGAATGGTTTATTTATTTTATTTTCTCACTTTACTTTTCCCCACATGAGAAAAACGCCTACAGCACACTTGCATGTATAGATCAACTGCATTTATAAACTTATTGGAATTGTAAAACACATCAAGATTCTTACCTTGATATACGTTATGTCATAGTTTCTCTCATTCCAAATCTGTACAAAGAAGTGAAGCAAACATTAATAGCAACTCAATGGTGGGCACAATCGGATTTTGCTTTTGCAAGTCTATAGTAAATGAATCTTAATCGCGAGCCAAACCATTTTCCAGTCAGATATAAAGGCCACAGAGCAGGTAATCAAGGACCATTTCACCATGACAAAATAACGATTATTTAATTATTGGAGTATCCCGGTCAGTGTAATACAACAGAAAACAGTGTAAGTGAAGTGACTTACACCGATGTAATCCAGCTGCTGACCGTAGTAAGTCTTGGCTCCGGCGATCCAGCGAGCGATGTAGTCGGCTGTGATGCTGGGGGTGTTGTACGGACTATTTGTCCCGTTGCCAATCCAACCTGGGAACGCCCACGGCAAGCCGTAGAGAAGGATGTCTGGGTTACGCTGGAGAACAGATACAGTCCAGCCAGTCACATAAAGGATGTCTGGGTTACGCCAGACAACACATACAGTCGAGCCAGTTAGAGGATGTATGGTTAACACTAGAGAACAGATGCAGTCCCACCTGCTACAGTAGCTTACATAATTTCACTGTGGATCATAACTGTCCGGCTAGGAATCAATCCCAGTTTCCACGAATACAGGTTTAAATGACCCAAGCGAGGTTAACTATTTTCTTCATACAGTGTAAGCATCAATGGCATTCGGGATATTTTCGTATTTCAGATTACTGCCCTTACAAATCAACAGATCTTGCCAGATGAGTTTGTTAGAAATCCCAATCCACCCATGATGCCACTTGCATTCGCCAAATTACAGAGGTGCTTAACTGTAATATGTTCGTGTATAATGCAAACAAACATCTCATCTATGGCGCTCTCCATGTAGCATTATGTAGTTGACGCATAAGTTAAGTCAGAATACGCAAATTATCCGTACACAGGCACATGGAACCAACCAGTAGAGCAAAATAAAACGGGCGTGGGCGAGTGTTGCCGAATTTTGCCGGAGAACGTTGTTAAGTAAGGTTCGACGGCTTGGTGTGACCAGTGTCCAGTTCGTCCACGACAGATTAACGCTTATTCCAGGGGAGTTTGACGCCAAGGATGGTCACAAAATAAGAATAAAAAGTTCTCAAGTCGTCCAGATGTATATTCAATTTGGTGTTCGATTTGACAAATTCGGTGAAATATTACCGAGAAGCGGTTATGCCGCTTTCGAGACATTCAAGATGGCGAGTGAGAGACCTTTAGGTTATTATATTATCCTAGCTTACCATACATTGTAGTGTTTCCCTTTTCTCTAACATGGTCGATTCCAGGTGCCTGTGCATCCATATCATAATGTCCACATTCACCACTAAGACTGAGCCTTAATTCCAGATATTTTAAATGTAAGTTTCAAACCCAACCCTAAATGATAAAAGCAGCATACCTTTTTGGCCTCCACCATAAGCCACCACTCATAACCTCTGCTGTAATTTTCGTCCCAACTTTCATGCATGTGAGAAGACTCTGTACCGTCTGCAGTACGAACATACACTATCATTAGCAACTACGACAAGACAACATGAACTGTTGTGCTGACGACGATCCCTAACCCAAGGCATTTTCAATCCAAAGTCACCTTAACTATAAAATCACAAAATTTACAGAAAATTGTTTCAGACGGGTAAGTGTATTAGCATACAGTACACATCATCAAATCATCGACACACTTATCAGACTGAGGAAATCTTCCAATGGCCAGAACACGTGCTGTGCGCTCAATTCTAACCTCGAACAAGCAGTTACCGATATTTTCCCGCTTTCACTGTTGTCGAGCCCTCTGTTGACGTCGCTCGTCTCTCTGTTTGAGTGATCTGATATACATATTTGATTATCGACACCATATATACTAAACTGGTACCCGATATGGAAACTGATTTTATTCATCCACCTATAGCATTCATTGCTTGTTGTCGTCATCATTGAAAACTGTTGACTGCTTCTCTCTGCATGAATCCGTCGTAATTTTCGTATTTCATAGGTTTTCTTACTTTGTTAGTGTTGTGTTATTTGTCATTTTCAGAGACTGGTCTACGAATGTCGGTTTCGACGCCTAGATTCTGTCAATATCTGTACGTCACATATAAGAATTGTCAGTTACATGCCAAATGTCAGTAGTGTTTCTATTTTCTCCACCCATGAAGCTAAAACTTGTGTTATTAAATATAAATCGGATATCGTTAAACCTCAATCAAATAAATAAATATCGCACAATAAACTTCTATATTTCAATTTTCCGTACTGAGGTGAATTTGACTACTTTTTCTACTTCAATAAAAGTCCAAAGAAAATCGTTTGTTGTGTTCAAAATATTAGAAGTGAAATTACAAATAAAAAAGAACAGAATTTAATTGAATGAGATGAACCTGTAGTTACCAGTGCTCTGAGAGTCTCCCCCAATCTCCACCTTCAGTATGTGTAGCGAGGCTCCATAGTTTGGCTATAAGAACAAGACATAAAACGTTTGATAACGTCTTTTGGAAAAATTTGTCAACCCTTCGGTATCCAGCAATTCCTCCGTTTTCCGTGAGAAATCGTCGTCATACGTTGACTAGTGTCTGATTACAGCGAAGCGTATAGCTGTGTGTGTGCCGTTTCTTGTCCAAAGAAAATCGTTTCTTGTGTTGGCTGCTCGCTCATTTATGCCATATTTGTCGGAAGATATTAAAAGTAAATTATAGGATACCTGTCCTAAACACTTGTAATAGTGCCAGCATGTCAACATTTATTTATGACAAAGTGAATTCAGTATTAAAAGTGATGTTTCAGTTTAGGTTAAGATTCACCCGTTATATTAAATGTAACAATGATAAGCCCACTTTTGGCGACAGCAGGGGAGAAGTAAACATTACTATCTATCTTATAAGTAAAAACTGTTTAAGAATGAACCTACAAATGTAAGAATCTATACAGCGTTCTAAATCAACTGCAAGCGACACCTTTAAAGTAATTATACAAGTTACTGAATCTGTTACCGTAATATTTCAAATGGGACTAATTTGCTTTGCATTTTCTGGGTAATATAAAAACGTTTGGGCTCACATTTATATGTCCGGCACTCCATCCAGTTAGAATGAATGAATGAATGCTTATTGTTTAACGCCCTACTCAAGAATATTTCACTTATACGAAAGCGGTGTCTCCTTGGTGCAGGAGGGATTTCCACCGTAACTTTTATATGGTGCTGCCTCACCGAGACGACTTGCCGAAGACACCTAACAAGCCCCATCATCCAGTCACATTATACTGACACCGGGCCGACCAGTCCACCCTCTATCCTCTTATTGCTGAGCGCCTAGCGAGGAAGCAGTTTGTACTATTTTTTAAAGTCTTTGGTATGACCCGACCCAGGTTTGAACCCAGATCTCCCCGTCCGAACCATCTAGTTAGAGAATGGTACACTAGCTGAGAGGGGAGAGGCTTCTCTAAACCGCGCTGCCAATAAAGCTAATGCCCTCAAAACGAAGGAAGTACACAGACTAAACCAATATACCTTGAACAAAAAGTCTAGAATCTCGTTTCTCTGCTGTTCCGGATAGTTCTGCAGCAGTTTGGAAGTAGCCTGAAACAGAGAACACATGGATAACAGCAAGCATACCATCGCTGCACAGTATATTGTTCCATTTACACCGTTATCATTTTTGCCTTGTACCAAATGTTATTTTGCATACATTAATATATTCAGAATACATGTAGATATTCATGCAAACAATCGACGAAACCGAGCATTTGTTTTATAGAATCAACGAATACCGCATAGGCCTAAGCCTAACTGGAAACTGCTTCTGAAGTCTGACGAAATAACAATGCCTGCTTTTTGTGTGATTCGGGTTAGACTAATTCTTGAATTCTACTAGCATGCATATACAATTTGTGAATAAAGCATTTTCCAAGTAGAAACACAGGTATTCTACGGAGTAACGCCGCTGTAGTTTAAGTTCTTGTTGTTCGCGTGAATAGGTGTCGACCAGACTGTATGTTCATCAGATTTCCAGGAAGGATAGCACTTCACAAAACTTCCTGAATGCATGTTAAAAGTTTAGTTTCTGTGTTTGCCTGAGACATGACGTCGCTATGTTCGCCTCTTCAGGTGTACCATGTTTCCCTGTAACGTGTTTGAAATCAGCTTGGTCATGTAATGCTACGACTCTGGATTGCCATCTGCTCTCGATCAGCAACCGTGTTGCGACAACGGGCTTTTGTCTTGTTTTCTCATACAGCATAAACAAGAAGAAGTAATGGCATTTCCAAATTTGATGATATCACCTCTTAGACTTCGTCTGATTTGACATTAAGTCATCCGTCTTCCCTTCCTTATCTACCTAGATACACAGGTATCACGACAAAACAATTAACTGCTGGATTCCCAAGAGATTTTTGGCCGAATTTAATGCCAAAAATGGGGTGTGATATGTTTTAAACGAATACTGACGCTGAAAGATAACCACAAGGGGAGCTGCGACAGGAGGTATGACTCTTCTTCAGGTACAAAGGTTTGTAACTCGAGTGATCTCCCCCCGTTGGTTGAACAGTAGATTATCCGCCATATTGAATCAGTATTAGCAAGAACTGGTAGAAAACCATGCCTCTCATATGGTTGTCAAACCAAAGCCATCCTAATCCTCTATATTATATTATCACAACACTCTGCATAAATGTTATTCTGTAATGGGTTATCACAGCACTTGACACACAGGGGATACAAGTAAACTAAGACCTTTGAGATAAAATTATTATTGTAACTTGAGATAAAGCTGCAAGTATCTTGCCAGTACAAAAGTAACAATATAACCCTTGTTTGATCTACATTTCTTGTTACAGGGCTTGTGTAATTTTTCAGTAATATATATGTATAGAGTTTAAAAAGTTGTTTTCTTTTCTGGCGTGGAGAGGAGGTATAAGAAAAAACAAAGAAACCTAACATTTCGGCTGCAGTAGGAATTTTAATCTGGATAATGTTTAAATATATTTATATATTTTCTATTTCTTTCAAACTTCTGACAGGCGCTCACGTTGACGCAAGTTGGTCAATAACTATAGGGGCGGATTAATAATAACAAGTTTTAGACAAAGGTCAAAATGATTAGATTAAAATGTTGCACTTCGAATAATTTATTCATCTGAGTGTTCTTTAACTCAACAGTTCGGAATTTTTCACTAAGATTCCATCAGTTTTGTGAGTGAAAAACAAAAAAATACCGGAGTACCGGAGTTAAATAAAAATGTGGCAAATGTGGCGAAACCTTCCCACGTGTGACGAACAGATATGCAAACCATATTATTGGTGGCAGGCCTACTCAAAGAGCCTCGCGAACGTCATCGACTGCGCTTATTGTTGCCAGATATCAACGAGCAGTGGAGCGGTGAGCCCGATACACATGTCCTGTCCAAGACCGGCGCTGTCGGTAAGGGAACTCCTTGTCCACTGGGTTTTTCTTGTAATACAAAATGTACATTTAAATTTTACATCTCAGTTCCACTAATACCAATGTTATTCATCCCTTCCCGGGGTAGGGTGTCTGGACAAGTAGAAATGTCCCAGGAAAGTGTCCCGACAAATGAACTATGATTCATATGCTCTTGCAATATCGCAAAATAAAGTGTCAGTGTACGGAATCAATCCCCACGTGCTCATGCACCATGGGGTTCAAAGCTCGGCTTACCAGTGTTACATTTTAAATTTGTGCCAAGATGACTTTGTTAACGACGGATTTAATGTAAAGCCAATATATCGGTTTTCACACTCTGGGCCACAGCGTAATAATTTTAATTGTCGGTGACATTCGAGTCCCTCTCGTGGGGACCCTCACACAACATGAACCCAGTGTCATAGACTTACCCCGCCGCCACTGAGGCCGCCGATGCCATCAAACCGGCGCCCGTAGCCCGCTGTATCGTTCACGTTATAGACGTTGTTCTGAGCGAGGCTTTCGGGCAAGGCGGCGATCAGTGAAATCACTGCCCAGAGTAACGCAGACATGACGCAGTCAATATCCTCCTCTCTCTCGCCTGGTCGTGTAGCGCGGCATTCTGACAACAAAGTTCACTCCTTCCGCTGCACACAGCGGGAGAATATCTCGCATTAAAATAAAAGCCATCATTGTCAGACAAAACAAGGGAGGTAACTTTTTTATGTACTGCGGTGATACAGTTGCGACAGGTTTCTGTTATTGATGTGCTCGAGTAGAAGGAGTTTATTTACACCACAGCCGGTTCTGTGAGTAGACACATGAGTAGAATGTTAGGTCAGCTTTGTTATCACGGGATAACTATGAAGGAGGGTCACATGTCGTATTATCGATTAGCCTGTGAGGGCAATGGTCCTCCGAGGCCGAGGTTATTGGCGCGCTAGCGCCGTGCAACACCTCAGCAGCCTCTCACGAATGTGGTCGTTGTGAGTTCAAGTCCAGAGCATGCTGGCCGTACATGGGAAGGTCCCGCCAGCAACCTGCGGACGGTCGCTTTCCCCCCGCCATAATACTGGCCACCTTCGAATAAATGAAATATATATGTCATTCTGCAATGGGGACGTGTCATAGTTGCTATCTGTTTGTCCAGATTAAAAGATGAACTCTGAACCGTACAACCTGGCCCCCGGAGGTGGGTGTGTTGGAAGTGTCCCCGGGAGAGTGGGGAGGGGTCATTCGCCAGGTCGTTCTACAGGGGTCTGTCTACTGGTGTGCCGCCGAGACCGGCAACAGGACTCATGGGCAACCCAAACTGGTAAGTAGGCCTATGTAGGACCTCATCCACTAGCACAGCCATCAGATTTTACGGTATCATTGAAACAGTGATTTCCCTACTGTTCAATCACTTTTATTATATAGCCAATCGAAAAGTAGGTTTTGCCCATGTACTGGTTCTGGTGCGAGTGCGTCTGATTTTCCTTACTCTTTGTGTAGTAGGCCTAACTTTGTCAATTTCCAAACCAATTCAAAATAACCTGTTGTTTATGTATGACTTCATTTGCGCATTTGTAACATATTGCAGAACATCAATTAACTTCATATGTGTTCATGGTCCCTTGTGCAATTTTTAGAAATGTGGGGGACCAACTAATCTGTGTAGGGGCTTACAAGTATGTTCAAGGCTGTCGTGATTTGGCGGACAGACAAAAACCTGCAGGGCTGGACAAAATCTCAACGCACAAAAACGCTGCCTGACAAAAGCCCCACCAGGCGAAAACCCTGTCAGAAAAAACACCCATCAGACAAAAACCTCACCCGACAAAACACCCACCTTACAACCCCCCCCCCCGACAATACACCCACCAGACAAAATCCCGCTGGATGAAACTCACGCATGCATCATGCTCTATCCTGACATTTTACCCCATGATGTCTGCCTAACCCCGACGTTTCACTCCATGTTGCGTGTCCAATCCCAACATGTCACCCATGATGCATGTCCAATCCCAACATGTCACCCATGATGCGTGTCCAATCCCAACAGGTCACCCATGATGCACGATCTGGGCATGTCACCCCATGATGCGCGCCCGATCCCGGCATGTCACCCCATGATGCACGCCCGATCCCGGCATGTCACCCCATGATGCACGCCCGATCCCGGCACGTCACCCCAAGATGCATACCCCTTTAGGATCACGCAACACAAAATCCTGATATGTAACTAGCGCCTGATTACATATAGAAGTATCTGACGTAATTAATATGACGTAATCGGACGGTGTGGCTGTTGACTTCGGACAGGTTTGGATTATCTGGATAAACATGAATGAAATACCGGCAATACGCTGATGTTATAGCAATGTACTGGCATGTTTTGAACCACCCCACTCTCATTTGATAGTGTCTTACGGACGTCATTCACTGCACCTACCCCAGCGTCCAGCGCCCCGACACCATCAAACCGCCTGCTGTAGCCAGTCGTGTCTGTTACATCATAGGCGCTGCTAACGGTCCCAAACCTCCGTGTCAAACCCAGAGACAACAGGGACCAGAATATGATAATGTTACTCCAGTACGCCATCTTAGCACCTGTCTACAACGTGTTCAGGACTCGGGTCTGAGTAATATAGAAGCAGTGGCGAATCGCTCTTTGGGGCGTGTGAGTGCAAATGAACTCATTCATAAGAAACCGTCAAATTTCAACAGCTTGTATTTTGTTAACCGGACGAGGTTTATCACAAGTGTATATTAAGGCTTATGCACCCTTTAGATACATTTTAGACCTGTTTATCGCCCTTGTACAAATTGCGTTACCTGTGTACACTAAACGCCTGTCACGTACGACTGTCTTATTGCATTCGTGCACGTGAGTTGTGGTGTATTACAATCACCACACAGAGTCCCTGACAAAAATCTGCCGCTATATGTAGGTTTAGCAGAACGAGAGGTTACGATCTGTCTGGTCACTAGGCCTACATTCGGATTATCAAACCCTGTACAACGCATATATTTTAGTCAGAAATTGACACCGAAATGCATGACTTACATGTTTACATGATTCTTCGACTGAATAAGACATCAGTTGAGAGCTTTTGTGGAAATAAACTACACTCTGTTTTCAACTGCAAAGTCTTGTGTGAAATATTCTACAATAGAATTAGCATGTTGAAAATCCGACTAATTTATGACTGCAGGATTTTTCTGTCTACATTATACTAGACACCAGTGTAAGTGAGGAGCTTTTTTGTCTATGCGGGAATAAGTTTGTTTGCTTTTAGCTTTCTTTTGTACATTAATTCTGGCGTTCTGCTTAATAATTCAATCTTATTCACCAGCCGCCTACAGTTAAGCAAGTAGGGTAACACTTGGAATTCCAAAGTCCTCGATCTTATTCACCAGTAGTGACTATGTGGTCAACTATATGCCTCTTATTGGTATTTAACAAACTTTGCTCCATTCTGGAGCGCAGTCAAACCTAATCATAACAATGACTCAAAACTTCAATTTCATTAAAATACATATTTTCTTATTCTTTATTATAACAGATTGATGGTGATCTTGCAAGGATGGATTTTCTGCCAGAACTTAAAGCATTTTAATAATTTGTTAGTATATTTACTGAAAACTGTCCCGGTTTAATGGATGTCCATGGCTGAAAAGTGTGCATATAATGAATAAAATTCATTTTAATTGAAGGAAGTGACATGTCTTTAACCATGAAATCAGTAGGCCTCTAAATGGTCTTATTTGTTTATGAGTAAATGACTTTGAATTCCATTCGAGTGTATACTGACAGAAGTCAGAAGTAGAGATTTTACTATATCGTTTACAGGTGGTCACGAGGTCAGGTGATGGACGCCACCTTATCGATAGACAATGGATACATAAGGTGACTTGTGTCACGTGTGAACTTTGCCCCATCTGCCAGGGTTGATTTAAACATCACACCCAACTGGATATCAAGTATGGAAGATCATTCGCGCCATAAAATCCTAAATACACAGACAGTAAACTTCAGGTATATCCAGGTTTCGAGATGCTTGGAAATGCTATTCAGGTCTATATGATGAGCCTTTTAATAATTCTGATTTACACTCCCATGTTATGAATTCAGATTTCGACGGAATCGTAAACTGCTTTATCAGTACGTTAAAAACTGGTAAAGGTATTGCTAAAGACACATATGTGATCCAACTTTGAAATGTCGCCGCACTGTTAATGGCACATATGTTTAAAGTGCTGGCTCGTTGTCACCATGATGCACGTGCCTATACTGATGTCGCGTGTTCGAATGAAGTTCTTGCTGTTTGATTGTGGATTTAAATCTAGAGGTTTGTTAATTACCTGCATGGTGAAAGCCTGTGGTTCACTTTGGGCACTCACTTCTCCTCCAACCAAACACCTGTCCACTGCCGCTAATCACATATCAGTTGTTCTGTTCAGTATGATCTAATCTTATATTTCTTTCTTTATTTATTTATTGGCAGAGAGGATTGTCAGAAACGAGGAGAAGGTCGGTGGTTTACTCTGAGCACTTACGTTTCCTCCAACCAACGACCTGACCGCCACCGTGAAGAGATACATTCTTGAGTAGGACGCTAACAGAAATCAGTCTTTCTCTTCAGAGGAGATCGAAATCTTTTTGTCAAAGTATTACTTTATTTCTTTATTTATTTGTTTTATGATCTCATCGTTGTTTAACCCACTCTCAAGAATTTTTCACATATTTAATAACGATCAGTTTTATAACTGGAGGAAACCAGAGTGACGAGAGTAAACAGCTGATCTGTGGCAAACTACTGACAAGCTTTGCCAAGTGTGGCATACAGACTTGCATGCCATACATTAATGGAAGATAAGTGCTCTTCAATGGACGTAAGAAGATAGTACTAGTACATTGAATCACTCGTTCCTTGTTGAAACCTGGCATATATGTGATATATACTGCCACATGAAAAAAATACGTTTTCTTCATCCTCGTTGGAGACACACCATGGAGTCCAGACACTTCACAAATTTCACATGTTGCGCGTCATGTAATCCGCCATGATTCCAAAGAGTCTCTACAGGCCATTACATTCATTGTACACTCACTAAAGCACCACATGTATTTGTCGAACCTGAGACTGAATGTACCGTAAACGTTATGTTATTGCCTCATAATACCATAAGAATGTCACAAACTGCACATTTGACTGATTTATTAATGCAAGACGGACGAGAGATGACAGTCGGCCAGCACTCACGGATTGGTACCCTCGGGCAAAATCCATGCATCCAGTCGTAGGTTATCTGGATAAATGGTCCACTGCGTATAGGTTAGTGGCGGGGACTGTTGTCTGCAAGAAAAAAGGAATGCCTGTCATACTGAATTATCGACGATTCAGTGAGGATTTGTTGCGAATGCGAATGAGGATTTGTTGCGAAAGGCGGTTGTACATACAGGATTATCAGTGCTAAACTCGTAACTATATAGAGCAGGATTTCCTGCTGAAGGAAAGACCAGTACAACAAGGTCCCAGATAATTAGTTCAGATTCAGGTCAGATTTATCCGCGCTGTTCACAGTAAGAAAAGGGTGTCTCTATCTCTATTTTACCACAGTTTGCAGTCTATGTTACCAATTACCACCGCAATGCCCCACTCAAAGATCAAGTTTTTCTAGAGGGGCTTGTTCAGATGTGTAACGTGATTTTAAAAAAAGCCGGTATTAACCTATTTATTTACTACTCCCTACATTCCTTTGTAATGAGGTCATTCTGGTATTAAGATTGATGCATGGTTGGCTTACACAATTTTGAACCACTGGCCCTAGAATCACGCAGCTGTGTTCCAGTGTCAGAATCAGGGAGGTCTTTTAGTCACCTTCTACAAATTACATCCTCTTAGAACTATGAACAGTCATGCAACCTACCCTGGCATATGTGTGAAAGCAGCTCGCTGCGCACCCTGTCGACGTCAGTCTGACTATTGACAAAGAATACTTGAGCGGCAGAGCTCTTCTGAGCCAACATGTTCACTCCCGCCGAGTCCACCTTGTGCCCAATACCCACGCTGAAAACTCGAATACCTGCATCAGCAGCTGCTATGGCATATTCCCTAGCTTTGATCGGATTCTGGAATTTCCCGTTGGTAAGAAACACGGCGAGATTGGGAGCGTTGTCACGGCCTCCAAGACAAACCTTGAAAGCCACCGTCTGGAGTTCACTGAAAGCTTTATGTACTCTGGATGCCGACCCGGCCTTTTGGATGTTGAGAAGGGACTGAATGATCGTGGACTTATCAAAGGAGAAATTCAGAGGGAATTCTAGGACGGCATCATCATGGTATTTGACAGCTCCGATTCTTGCCTTGCTGTTTGCAATATAAAGATTTTTGACCAGGTCTGCGGAGAAGTTTTTGGCCAACTCGAAATCAAGGCTGGAAATGCCGAGGGAAGAGTCCAACACAAAGACGATATCCCCGCTTACATTGCAACCTATGAGCAAGAGACAGGGGCAGTTTAGTGTAAATACAAACTTACCAGTGGGTATTGTGTGAGCCAGTCAATGAATCAGAATATGTCGCCATCGCACATTTCACTAAAACACATATACCGCAGTTATCTTGGACTTCACAGCAGACATGGGAACTAGTTTACTGATACACAGTTAGCTGAGTAATGACGACTGGGGATATACAGACTGCTTACCATTAGTCATTTCAGGTTTGATGTTGGCAGCAGCCGGGGTGACGACGGGAGATGTGGCAGTGGTAACTGGTCGAGTGATATCTGGAAATGGTGTATAAAAGCGTAAGGCGTATGGCATACATAAAACTGGCACAAACAATCCTACAGGGAGGTTAAATCATTCTTCACAGCGGTTATACTGAGAAATATGACAATAGCTGCACTAAGCACTAAGTACTTCCAATCCAGTCGTCAATAACTTTGAATAAAGACCAAAAACCAAGAGACTCCTACCATTACAAGACGTGTCCTGAAACTCTCCCAAGATTTCTTGCAAACCATCAAAGTGGTCGACGTAGTGGAAATATCGTTCGTCCGGATCGCTGGCGATCAGGCGTAGCTCGGCCTCATCCGTCCATCCAATACCGATGGCAAACACCCTGACGCCTGCCGCCTTCAGAAGCGCCTGTTCCGAGGCGGTTCTGTCAGGGTGAGTGGACCGTCCGTCCGTGATGAGAATAGCGATGTTGGGGATACCAGGTCGGTCACCATGTTCTGCCGTGAAGCCAGTCTCTCTGGCGATCCTCAGCGCAGCGTGTGTAGCGGTTCCCAATTCAGTGCCTTGGAGAGGAGAAAAGGCGTTCACCACTTCTTCCTTAGTATGGTAGGTATTGAGGTAAAACTCGAACCTTGCGCCGTGATTGTAGATGATCAATCCTACGCGGACTTTGTCGTCGCCGATATCAAAATGGCCGATGACGCCCAGAAGGAACTGTCTCATCTGTTCAAAGTTCTCCGGCCCGATGCTGCTGGAGGCGTCCATCAGAATCATGACGTCAGCGGCGTACGGACACGGCTTCTCTGAAGATGTAAAAGTCTACTAAGAACGGATTTTGCTTCTCTGACATTTCCTCCACTGACACTGCACGATGGATTCCTCACAAAACACGATCAAACATAAGATTCATGTATTTACAACATGTTGATTTTAGACCAGGAGCTACTCAAGCATAATATGGAAAGGAAAAGCCTGGGTAGACAAGCTAATCATGATCACACTGGATCATCTATAATACATGCTAACACTGGCAAAGCTACTGAAACTATTACTCACTCGTTGTTGTTATTGGTGCCAAGGTTGTCGTTGGTACGGGTGTTGTTGGAAGTGGTCGAGTGATCTCTGAAAGTAAGTTATTCATTGGAAAGGTTTAGTTGGTATAAGCATGATACCGATGAGGACGGCATTTTGCCTGTGATGTTCAATGTCACCTTTTGATCTCCCTCATCCGCTGCAACTATTCACGTGTTAAATACCTCCGACCTCACCTCAGTCCGATAGAATTGGAAGTCGCCAAATAAAGAACCCCAAAAACGTTCAGAACAAAACAGTAGAATACGACCTGGTGTTCCCCCCCCCCCACCCCACCCCACCCCACCCTGCAAACCGTCCTCCTTTTAAATATGGGCAGAACTGAGGATCAGCAATGACCAGGCCTCCCTGATGGTATTTCAACTGACCTTACTATGTGTTTCTTGGCGCTAGTAAACAGTGGACAATGTCAGCACATGTGTTTCTTGGCTCCAGTAAACAGTGGACAATGTAAGCATATGTGATTGATAGCTCTAATTAGTAGTGAACAATGTCAGCACATGTTTTTCGGTGGTAGTATTTATATATTTATTTGATTGGTGTTTTACGCTGTACGGAAGAATATTTCACTTATGCGACGGCGGCCAGCAATTTGGTGGGAGGAAACCGGACAGAGCCCGGGGGAAACCCACGACCATCCGCAAGTTTCTGGCAGACCTTCCCACGTACGGCGGAAGAGGAAGCCAGCTTGAGATGGTCTTGAACTCACAGCGACAGCATTGGTGGTAGGCTTCGGGTCATTGTGCTGCGATAGAGCGCTAACCGACTGAGCCACGGAGGTCCCCTCGGCGCTGGTACCCAGTGAACAATGTCAGCACATGTGTTTCTCGGCGCTAGTGAGGAATGGACAATGTCAACACATATGTTTCTCGGTGCCAGTAAGCAGTGGACAATGTCATCACGTGTTTCTCGCTGCTAGTGAGCAATGGACAATGTCAACACATGTGTTTCTCGGTGCTAGTAAGCAGTGCACAGTGTCATCAGGTGTTTCTCGACGCTAATAGGCAGTGGACAATATAAGCCCATGTGGTTCTCGGCGCTAGTAAGCAGTAGACAATGTCAGGGCGTGTTTGTTGGCGCTAGTAAGCAGTGGGTAATGTCAGAACATGTGTTTCACGCTGGTAACCACTGGAGAATGTCAACACATGCGTTTCACGGCGCTAGTAAGCAATGGACAATGTCAGCCGAATGAATGTTTATTCCACTGTCTAGACTGACAGGTAGTAGGCCCAAAGAAGTAAATCAAGTGTTCTATCGGCGTGGAAAAGTAAAAAATGCAATATGGGCAGATAATTTCTTAACTGAAGAAGACACCAACATTCTTGTAATAAGTAGCAATGTCTCCTTCTTCCTGAACGTCACTATTAGACCTGGAGTACACCAGAAAATGAAGGCTCCCATAAGCAATAACATGGGCGTGATAACTGACTAAATTACAAAATGTCATTCCTTCACTCACTAATCTTCTTCTTACTCTTTTGACAAAACTCATATTTTAGACAGAGATATAAACCTAAAGTAATTACCTTATTGCTTCGATTACTTACCAGGCACCTAGATTTGTATAAAAACAACATCTCACCGGCGCAAGACGTTTGTTGGAAGTCTGCCAGAATCTCATCCAGACCACTGAAGTCCTTGACATAATGGAAGTATTTGTCCACGGGGTCGCTGGCGATTAGTCGTAACTCTGCCTCGTCCACCCAGCCAATACCGATAGCAAACACCCGGACCCCAGCGGCCTTGAGAAGCGCTTGTTCCGTCGCTGTCTTGTCCGGATGCGTCGACTGTCCGTCCGTCAAAAGAATGGCGACGTTGGGAACATCTGGGCGGTCGCCATTCTCGGCCGTGAACGAGATCTCGCGCGCGTATTTAAGGGCCCTGTGAGTGGCTGTTCCTACGTGTATGTCTTGAACATGATCAAAAGCCTGTAGAACTTCTTCTTTGGTACTGAACTGGTTCAAGTTGAATTCGACCAATGCCCCGAAGCTGAAGGTAATGAGCCCAATGCGTACGTTGTCTTGGCCTACATCGAAATGCTGAACCACCCCTCTGAGGAAGTCCTTCATTACCTGGTAATTTTCCGGACCAATGCTGCTGGATGCGTCCATCAAGAGGACGATATCGGCCTTGTAAGGACAAAGTGTGCCTACAGATATAGGGATTGATGTGGATTTCAGTTTATAAGTTTCTTATGACGGAGAAACAAAAACCCGTTGACGACCAAAACAGTTCCCTTATTGACAGAATCATATAAACTATCCATTTCAACCTCCGTCTTAATAAGAGATTTTTATGGTGCCTGCTGTAGGTCGGTGAATTTCAGAGAGCGTTCTGTTTCCCTCCTTGCATCGCTAAACCTGACAGCTGTCATATGAGTGTAAAATTCATGAGTGGGGCATTAAACGACAATTATTCAATCGAAGTTACAAAAGCCCACTCCACAACTTCACGTATGCTGTTTTCTCAAAATGCTTAGAAGCTGTAACTAGAATTGCGATAAATTGTTGCACCGTTATATAGCACATATTGTCAGCAGGGAAACATCAGTATCCCAACATAAAATATTCTTGAGATTTCCACAAACAGAAATGGGTATTTCTAAAAATTCTAAATCTGTAAACAATGACTGATAAAATATCTCTTTTACAAATCTAATACCTCCTCCATCTGACTTTCTGACAAAGCAGAGGAGACTGTAAACAGTTCAGTCATATATGTGTTTGTATTTTATTTAATTTAGGCCGGTGAATGTCTAGTCGCCATCTTACCATCATGATCTGTATGAACCTTCGGTGCCACCTCCGTAGACGACTTCACTGCGCGACCTAAAACAGTTCACCAGATAGGCAGGGTTTTATCAGCATTCCAGGTTAGAATCTATCTACAAGAACTTCGAAGAATTAAGTGGCTTGCTCCATATGCAAATTGCAAGAACACGTTTTCTCGAGAAGTGCTAAAAACAAGTCAACATATTCTGCTATTTATTATGTCACATTCATGTCTGTTTCCTTCATAAACCCATCGTGTTTCCTTTTAATACTTTAGTACAGATATTACCTGAAGCGGCCTCACTCAGACAGCATAGCGTATCTGGCTCAGGATTAGAACGAACTACACCAGCATCATTGTGTCTGTATATTCACTGTTTGATTTTACTCAGAAAAGCTTTTATATTGTCTGCCAAATTATATTTTGATACAACAATTTACCTTGTCCAAATGTTACAAAGGCGGACAGCACAACCAACGCCACCAGACCAAACATAGCTGAGTTCAGGAGCTAGGTCTTCAACGCATGCACTGATTTCTTTATTGGCTGTAAGAAAGTAAGAGATTAGTAGTGTTTTTGTTTTTGTTCGTTCACAATATCCAAGTGAGCACAATGTCGTGCATTCGCTATCCTCATTCTAGCGACCTCACTGACTCTGGTGTTAAGGCGCTGGCTTGTTACAACCATCTGGCCCTTTACCAGTAAGATCGCATGTTCCAGTCCAGGCCCCGGTTTCGTCAAGCGTGCTTAAGGCTGAGTAGCCCGTAGCTAAGTGCAATTCACGTTGCTATGGCAGTAAAGGGAATACTTAGCTGAGTGCGCTTCACGAAACCGGGACAAGCTCTAGCCCTTGAACAGTGAACCCGTGTGTTCCAATTCACCTCTTGTCCTCTACCCTTTTACGTCCTTTTCCGATCAAACTCTCATCCTCGACCACTGAAGTCGCGTGTTCCATTCCAGCTTTCGCCTTTACCACTGGGGTTGGGTGTTCCCATCCAGGTTTCCCTTTTATCACGGAAGTCGCGTGTTCTAATCTAGCGGTCTCCCTATTGCGATGAGGTTTCGCGTTCCGATCCAGCTCTCACCCTTTACCACTGAGGTCGCGCGGTTCACATGTGATGTCACGTGTTACAATCCAGCTCTCGCGGTTCCGGCAGAACCTTTTAGCCCAGAGGTTCGTCAAGTGGTCGCGGTGATGTCAGTGAAAATTCGTGAGAAGGGCGTCAAACGTTATTCAAATAAGTACAGTAAATGAATAAGGTCACTCTAAGACGTAACGTGTTTAAGGCCTGCACATGGATGTTTTCAACAGCTGATGCGATAATATTCCACAGGACAAGAGTACATCCTCAAAGCTCTTTGGGCCTCGCGCCATAAATGTGTCGTCAGAGAACTGGATGACTACAGAGTTTATCAGGTAACTGAAGAGGTCGAAGTCTTTCTGTGGCCTGTACCCGACTTCCTCCACTCATAACGCTGGCGGTCATCAAACAGGTAGAATATTCTTGAGTACTGAATTTTATTTCTTTATTTAATTGGTGTTTTACGCCTTACTCAAGAATAATTCACATATACGACGGCGGCCAGCATGATGGGAGGAAACAGGGCAGAGCTCAGAGGATACCCACGACCATCTGCAGGTTGCTGGCAGACCTTCCCACGTACGGCCGGAGAGAAGCCAGCATGAACTGGGAGTGCTGAAGCATTGGTGGAATTCGTTATGTTGTCGAACAGTGTGGTTTGTGTGTCATGACATTCATATACACGTATAACACTGAAACGTTCTGATAATTTCTTATACAACAGATGTTTTAAATGAAACAATGTGACCTCAGTCAAGAGATAAGACTGTGACTGGTGACCTGATGGGAGGACGATGATTCGTACCCATGAACACTTCCATCGAGTTACTGATCTGTTGCCACCTATTGAAATTAATTTGAGTAGCACAGGTTTTGTGAAGTGATGTTTATATTTGCAAAAATGGCAATGGTGATAGTGTTTCGTCTAAACAATATCAATTCTATGTGATTCCAGACGTGCGTGCATGGTATTCGACCCCAAATAAACTGTTTTTTTATGTGTATGTATGCAGAGGAAACAAAAGCATCCAGCTTTCATAAATCCTTTGAATTTATTTATTTAATTGGTGCTTTACGCCGTACTCAAGAATATTTCACTTATACGACAGTGGCCAGCAGTATGGTGGGAGGCAACCGCGCAGAGCCAGGGAAAACCCACGACCATCCGCAGGTTGCTGAAATCCTTCGAAAGACAAAGTTGTGTTAACTGCAAATGGATTTAAACTCGCCACCTCATATGTCTAATCCGTTTTGCCGTCTCTAACGTGATATGTCCTTTCTCACCAATCAACAAATGCCAAAACTGAGTACCCCAAAAATTAAAATGATACAAATACAGTTTTTTAAGCGTTCTCACCTTGTCGAACTCCAGGAGAGTTTTGATTAAGTGCCGAGTGAGGTGGGCCGAACCCTGATCCCGGTGTAACGGCTGTGATATTTTGTGCGAATTTATAGGTTAGCCGGGATCCAGGGATCACGGCATTCCAAGACCCCGGGGGTAACTAGTGGACATAGGAGCAAAATAAATCACCCCTCACAGAATATCATATCGAAATTCTTAATCTTCTAAGACAGCGTACCGATAAGGTAACACGAATGATTAGGGAAGAGACGCGAGATCAAAAGCTTTATATAAACCTCTGGGTCACGGGACTCTTTTTCCCATTGACCCACACCCCGGATTGACTATGCCCGTGGTCAGGGTCATTCTGTATACAAGCCATCTTGTTTAATAAGTATCTGGGTTCATAGTTACCGTGTCATTGTTGTAAAATATATTCCTGACAACTAGTTGACCTATAGAAATTGACTCTTTTTTATCATGGATTTCTATATTTCCCCTCTGAACAAACGGCACCGGGATACATGACAGAGGTACTATACCCCCGGACGTTCAAAGGCTTTGCCTCATTGAAGAGAGTTCTCATGTTAAAAACATCAAGATTGCACATTCTGCAATGCACACATATGACTTACTGGACAACTGCTTAAGACCATGGTATATCTACCGTTAGCTGGCGTGTCTCATTACGTATGTTTTAATGACAGAAACACTAATGATAATGCACCTTAAAACAGAACAAGGGTGGGTTGCGAGTTTAAATCCCGGTAGTGAGACTTCTAAAATCCCCTGCTCTCATTGGTCCTGGCCCTGGGTGACAATAGGCGCTCCACCTCTACCATTTACGTGGTCGTACGTTCCCTGAATTAAGACTCGAGATCTGGCAGGAACGTTTGAAAGTGTCATGAGTGAAAGTTGGTCAGCAACTTGCCAGACGTTCATGGTTTACGCCGGAAACTGACAGCCAGGTTGGAAATGAGGAACTATTGAGAATGGCGTTAAACATTGAAAGAAAGAAAGAAAGAAACCCCGCGGGAACGAGGAGAACCAGCAATCAGTTTGATTTTTCTTGAGTCAAGACTTCTAGTTTTCCAACAATGAGGTGGAATGCTAATGTCGGAAATATGACCAGGTGCTCGCGTCTCTCCCATGCCTTTTCTGATTTCCTTCATCGGTACGGATTTTTAGTCAACAGAATTTCTCTGTCGTATTGCTATTAAAACATCTTAAGAAGTATTGTTTCTAAGTTTGTGTTTCTCACTACTTAATTTTGTTTATATTTCACAATTTTGGCCATAGTCCAGAATGTTATTGAGTAGATTAAAGGAAGGGTATGTCTATCTATATCTCCAAAATTCAATGATCTTTAAGCACTGCCTGTCACTTGCTTTTTCTTAAATAAACGTAGCAACTTCCTTCGCCATAAATATATAGATGAGCGGTAACATTCCGCACTGACGGACATTCACTGGTCTACTCGCAGATAACCTAGTATCCTAGCTGTGTGATGTCAAATAAAGTAAACATGAACTATTTATGATTGCTGGGCAAGCGACAACCTGGTCATCTGCCCTTACAGCTGACGATTACCAGTACATCTTACCACCGGGACTACACCTGACACAACCCATTTACGGCACTGGTGTCTATACCAGTAAACACTAGACACAGTCCATTTACAGCACACGTGTCTACCACCAACGCATTAGGCACAACCCATTTGCAGCACGCATGCTTGCCACCAACATACTAGGCACAACCCATTTACAGCACGCGTCTACCACCAACATAATAGGCACAGCCCATTTATAGCACGCGTGTTTACCAGTAATCCGTGTAACATGATCGTCGTAATTTTCTGTAAAATAACCTTGCAAATTCTGTCGTATTTGTAGTCATTTAAATCTGAGCCATCTTGTCGAATGTCACACCGGCCAATCCCAGGACGTTTACACGAGGCCAAAACAGTGACAGTACTTATCATTGTTCTGGATTCAGAAATCAGACGTACCAGTTGCTTTGGTTCCTCAATTAGCTCGGACCTCATGTATATTATATAATACACCGACGTTCTATTCCCTGTCCTATCAGTGGGGGTATAGACAACCGTCTGACATCTCTTGACATAGAAAGTAAGGGGAAACATCAGCCTGTTCATTTATTCATTCACTATTGATTCATTATTCATTCATTATTCATTGATAGTGATATTTCACTAATTTGACAGAATATTTCACTAGCAAAAAGGGATAGGGCGCTGAGAAGGCTTCCATCCCTCACCAAGTAGCTGCTGTAGACGCGGGACCTGGATTCGAGGCGTTTATTTCACATACCTGACCACACTAGTAATCTAACAGAATTCAGTACATCACTTTAATATGCTGCAGATTTAATTTATTTACACATGTAATAAACAGACAACTTAGCACTGGAAGCTTCATAGAGAAGAAACAACACCCTATGAGAATCAGCACATCAACACAGTCACTGACGATCTCCATCTGTTGTCTGCATCACAGGCTTGTATGTGTCCTGATGTCCTAATGACAAGGGTTGTAGTCTGAAATCGAAAGGAAAGAACAGCTTCATTGTAATAATCCATAATCCAGACGGACATCGATGGAAACCGGATTGAAAATAGTGGAAACCAGATAGGGTCTAGTGGAATCGGGGAGCGCCAAGAGAAAGCCAGACAGAGCCCAGAGGAATCGGGACAGCGCCCATTAGAAACCAAACAGAGCCTGGTGGGAACGGGACAGCGCCCAGCAGAAACCAGAAAGAACCTGGTGGAAATCGGGCAACGGCCGGTGGAAACAAGACAGAGCCTAGCGGAATCATAAATACGGTCGCTGTGAGTTCCTGTCCAACTCATGCTCGCTTCCTCTCCGGCCGTACATGGTAAGGTGCGCCAGCAACCTGCGGATGGTCGTGGTTTTCACCGGGCTCCCAACATATATTTCCTCCCAACATAATGCAGGCCGCCGTCGTATAAGTGAAATATTCTTGAGTATGGCGTAAAACAAGAATCAAATAAATTAATAAGCACCCAGTGGAATCAGCACAGAGTCCACCACAATCGTGCTTACCGTGAACCTGGTGTAAATTCACAGCATTTTTTTTATTAATGGAAAAAAATCAATTGGATTCTATCTAGTACCCAAGGCCTTACCATGACATATGTGTGAAAGCAGCTCGCTGCGGACCCTTCCGACGTCAGTCAGGCTGTTGACAAGGAATGCCTGAGCGCCAGTGTTCTTCTGGGCCAACATGTTCACTCCCGCCGAGTCCACCTTGTGCCCAATACCCACGCTGAAAACTCGAATACCTGAATTAGCAGCTGCTATGGCATATTCCCTAGCTTTGATCGGATTCTGGAATTTCCCGTTGGTAAGAAACACGGCGACGTTGGGAACGTACTCTCGGCCTCCCAGACACTCCCTGAAAGCCACCGTCTGGAGTTCTGTGAAAGCCTTATCTACTCTGGATGCCGACCCGGACTTTTGGATGTTGAGAAGGGACTGAATGATCGTGGACTTATCAAAGGAGAAATTCAGAGGGAATTCTAGGACGGCATCATCATGGTATTTGACAGCTCCGATTCTTGCCTTGTTGTTGGCAATGCGAAGATCTTTGACGAGTTCTGCGGAGAAATTTTTGGCCACCTCGAAATCATAGTGCGACATATGAGAGGAGGAATCCAACACAAACATCAAGTCCCCAACAGTATTGCAACCTGTGGAGAAAGATTTAAATCAACATTTATAACGATGATTTAGCCTTGGAAAGTAGCCACGATGAGTTCATCTACGAATTATATTAATGGCTGAATCACAGAAAATTACAGCCAAAATAAGTCACAAATCATCTTCTTACACACGTGTGAGGTTAGAAATGACTACGTTTACAATTCTGATAAAGCTGTGCAAACGCAAGTGTGGATAATGTCAGGAGAATTGCTTTCAGAGTGACTCGCACAGAACAGCTTAATACTTACCAACAGGCCACGGAGTTGCTGTTGCTGTAATAATAAAACGTAGAATGGTCAGCATAACATTTATGAACTGAAAACATCTGTTTTATCCGTACATACCAAGTAAATATCACGTTACCAAGGAACTAAAGCTGTCTTACTTCAGACCACTGGTCGATGACACATGGAACTATTGATTGTCCTAATTTAGCTCCTGGCTCCGTTCCGACCTTATATAAAGACTTATGACTTACGATACATGCTCTGTTTTGAAGTCTAAGTACGGTAAGCGAATACACATATGCGCAAGACTTTGTGACAGGATCTCCTTTTCAGCTATCGGAGTTTTCTTTGTGTGTATGGCAGGGAGCAAATCGTCTTACGAGGACTCCTTACCAGCACTGAAGCATCTTACCGTTGCAGGTTTTTCTCTGCAGCTGGGCCTCTACAGCTGCCAAGCCGTCGAAGTTTTCCACCTCGAACACGAAGTCATCATTGCTTGCCAGAACTCTCAGCTCCGCATGACTGATCCATTTCCCAATCCCGATAGAGAACATCTGGACTCCCTGTGCCTTCAGCAGGTTAGCCTGGGCGATTGTGGCGTTGGGGTCACGGGATTGACCGTCGGTGATTGTAATGACGATAGACGGGCTTCCGGCCCTCACCCCGTTCACTTCCGTCAGCATGACCTCGCGGGCCGTCCGCAGGGCTTTGTCCGTCCATGTGCCCACATTTACGGGGTTCAGATTGTTGATGGCGTCAAACATGGGTTCGTGAGAATAAAAGGAGTTGAGCTGAAACTCGATGTGAGGATTGAGGTTGTAAGTCAGAAGTCCGACCCGAACTCTTTGTTCGCCGATGACGAAGAACTGGAGGAAATCTTTGACAAAGTTTTTCATGGTGGTGTAATCTTGTTCACCAATACTACTGGAAGCGTCCATGAGGATAATCATGTCCGCCACATGGCAGTAATCTGAAACCAAAAATGCAGAATGCAAGACATGATCCATTGTCACGTTTGTCAAGGTTCCATTTTCAACATCTCTGCCAGCAACCTGCTCGTGGTCATGGGTTTACGACGGGTTCCGCCCTATTACCTGTCCTCCCACCACAATGATGGCCGCCTTCGTAAAGTGAAATATTTTTGAGAACAGCATAAAACTTCAATAAAATAAATAAAGGAGTCAATTTTCTACCACATTATTTGGAAATCATTAGAGTTTCGGCCAAAATGACAGTGAGCTTGACCATATATACGATGACATTTTTTCTACCCGGTTAATTTTCCAGGTAAAATTACGCTATTGTACATGGAATGAAACTCACACGTTATAAAATTTATAACGAACTGCCGCGTGTTTACCCTGTCAAAAACAGTCACAATGGCCTTAATATCATGGTGTGAAATAATATGTGAACCACATACAGGTCACATGTTTCTACTATAACGGGTGTTTAACCACTAAAGAGACTGTAGTGGTGAAACCTTCGTAGAAATACCAGAGTTAATGTGGTAAAAACACAGACTTTTCCAGCAGGGCAAGACAGCACGAGGGCAAGAATAGAAACTTACCGCAGGTTTTGTCCACTACTGTGTCTTTGATGGCGGACAGGGCGTCGAAATCGTCCACGAAGAAGGAATGCTGAGAGTTAGGCTCAGATGAGATGGTGTCTATCTCGGTGATGTCAACGTTTCCAACGCCGATGGCGAAGACAGTGGGTCCAGCGGCTTTCAACGCCAGTGCCGCGTCTCTTGTCAAGTCGGGCTGCCGGGATCGACCATCAGTGATGACGACCACAATGTCTTTTATGTCTGGTCTGTCCTCGGGAGAGCCCAACACCTCTGTTCTGACCTGATCCAATGCCAAGTGGGTGTTGGTTCCCACGTTGATACTGGTGATGGCCATGATGGCCGTTATCATCTCATCCCGTGTTGTGTACCTGTCAAGGTTGAAGTTTATCCTGGAGAACTGGTCGAACGTGACCACGGCAACTCGTACACTGTCCAACCCGATGTCGAACTCGTACAATATCTCGATGACAAACTCCTTCTCCCTCTGCAGACCGGCCGGACCGACACTAGACGAGGAATCCAGGACGAAAACAACATCTCCCTTCGACAAACACACTACGAAAAATCAAGACCATTTTATCATTAGACGTAACTCTCCCATTCTCTTTCCCAAAGCTCGTTATTCCGGTTAACATTTTCTAGAGCATTAAGTTGCTTGGATAAATTCGTCTACCAGGGATTAATAAGTAAATCAATTTCACACTCTACGTACATGTACATGTAGATCTGATCTAGTGTGTCGAAACAGACACTTGTGCACCAGCCGCCAACCAAAAGGGGCGTTCCGAGTCAGTAACACAAAAGGGAAACGCAAGACAAACTTACAAATCAACGTTCAACAAACACCACCAAAAATCTAGAGAAAGTAAATAAAGTACCCGAAATAAAATTAGAACGGATTTAAGCAAAGAGAAGCAGTGAAAGAATTTCAGTGACGGATGAGAAACGCAAGGATTGTTCTACCCTGATAAATAAAATCAGTATCCAACACATGGGCTGAAGTTTATCCGCAAAAACCATTGCTTCTCTATGTAGTTTCATACACGCTACGGACTAAAACTTCTTTTATATGAACATCTCAAAACATATCAGTTGGCATGCATTATGGATCCAGTCAAAACAAGCTATTTATACGCAAACAAACAATAAGATTATTGAAGCTGAGACACTTACTGTCAGACAGTCCAGGTTTGCGTTTTCCGGGAGTAGGAGTGGGTCTAGGAGATTCCACAAAAGTCTGGGGTCTAGTTATATCTGCAAACGATCATCATAACACAAGTGTTAAAACACATGACATTTTGGCAGCAGGAAGAGCAAATCTGAGGCATTCGCACCATTTTAACACCCGAATCTGAAAGCTAGTGCTAGGATTGATTAAAGACTACATCATTAACTTTCTGTTCCATGTACTATTAAGGCTTCCATTTCTGATGTTGGTGAGATCCCGCCTACAGCAGTAAGCCGAAAGCCTTGTCAGGAAGTAAACATACACGTAATATGAGTAGACACAATCTAGGGCATACCGTTACAAGAGGTGTCTTGGAACTCTCCCATGATTTCATCCAATCCGTCAAAGTGCTTGACGTAGTGGAAGTACCGTTCGTCCGGATCGCTGGCGATCAGGCGTAGCTCGGCCTCATCCGTCCATCCAATACCGATGGCAAACACCCTGACGCCTGCCGCCTTCAGAAGCGCCTGTTCCGAGGCGGTTTTGTCAGGGTGAGTGGACCGTCCGTCCGTGATGAGAATAGCGATGTTGGGGATACCAGGTCGGTCACCATGTTCTGCCGTGAAGCCAGTCTCTCTGGCGATCCTCAGCGCAGCGTGAGTAGCGGTTCCCACCTCGGTACCTCGAAGCGGTGCAAAGGCGTGAATGACTTCTTCCTTTGTATGGTAGGTATTGAGGTAAAACACCTGTCTTGCGCCAAAGTTGTAAGTAATAAGGCCTATTCGTACTCTGTCGTCGCCGATATCAAAATGGCCGATGACGCCCAGAAGGAACTGTCTCATCTGTTCAAAGTTCTCCGGCCCGATGCTGCTGGAGGCGTCCATCAGAATCATGACGTCAGCGGCGTACGGACAGGGCTTCTCTGAAAAGTAAAACTCGCCAGTTTCTTGTGTCTGCTACGATATGATTGAGTGTACGTACACACGACTGTATACAACTGAGCTGATTTACCTGGTGTGTTAATGTTAGACTTATTGAATATATGCGTATACCCTGGATCCCAAAAAAATCCTCCTTCATAAATGGTTGTCTTTGACAAAGTAGTTGTGTTTTCTTTTAAGGCAAAATATACAACCATTCAGAAATATCTTCTCCCCCTCCCCCATCTCCACGCAACGATGGGCATACGTACTTGTTGTTGTCGTTGGTGCCAGCGTTGTGGTGGGAACGGGAGTCGTTGGTAGTGGTCGAGTGATCTCTGAAAACAAGACAGTGTTTAGAAAAGCAAAAGAATATCCAAGCGCCTAGGCCGAAATTCTTGTGGCTGTACTTTTCAACATTATTGACTTGATTGACATTGAACTCCCAACTCAAATTTTTTTCTCTTGTATGTCAAGCACCTGGTCTGAAACCAAAGACGAACAAGCGCGAGTGGGATTCGAATACGTGACTTCCACAACAAAACGACACATCAAGTCGATAAGGGTTCTCCAATGCCTGCAGAAACTGGCTACAGTCAGCACTCACGTGATCAAATATAGTAGCCTAGCTTTAGATGCCAGGGGCTTTTTATGCTGGTGGTGAAGCCAACCTAAAGTTACAGATCTGGTCTAAAAGACTGTGGTTTTAGGTTGCCAGAGCAAATTGACCAGAACCTTCAGAACTGGACTTCAGCCACATCTGCTCGAATATCGCTCCTAATTTGCCTTTGTGTTGGAGGAAAAGTATATAAACGTCATACAGCAACCAAACAAGAAACCCGACTTAAATCAAGCACAGTTTAAGACATGAAAAAGCTCATAACTCAAATCAGAGAGAAAATATAAATAAATGAAACACGAAACCCTTAATAGTGAGCACGCCATTGCCTGATCATGGTTGTAACGGAAGTGCTTCAAACCTAAATGACAATAGATCCTCATAACTTCACCTATTCTGACCTGTTTATTATGAGTTACAGTTACTCACCGGCGCAAGACGTTTGTTGGAAGTCTGCCAGAATCTCATCCAGACCACTGAAGTCCTTGACATAATGGAAGTATTTGTCCACGGGGTCGCTGGCGATGAGTCGTAACTCTGCCTCGTCCACCCAGCCAATACCGATAGCAAACACCCGGACCCCAGCGGCCTTGAGAAGCGCTTGTTCCGTCGCTGTCTTGTCCGGATGAGTCGACTGTCCGTCCGTCAAAAGAATGGCGACGTTGGGAACATCTGGGCGGTCGCCATTCTCGGCCGTGAACGAGATCTCGCGCGCGTATTTAAGGGCCCTGTGAGTGGCTGTTCCCTGGCGTATAGCTTGTATGTGATCAAAAGCCTGTAGAACTTCAGCCTTGGTGTTGAACTGGTTCAAGTTGAATTCGACCTGTGCCCCAAAGTTGAAGGTAATGAGCCCAATACGTACGTTGTCTTGGCCTACATCGAAGTGCCGAACAACCCCTCTGAGGAAGTCCTTCATTACCTGGTAGTTTTCTTCGCCAATACTGCTGGAAGCGTCCATCAAGAGGACGATATCGGCCTTGTAGGGGCAAAGCGTGCCTAAAAAGGAAGGCTAGAGATGAAAAAATGTTCTTGTGTCTATTTCCTGAACTAGGTTTCACAACGGAGGTCATGGCCTTGAATAATATTAGCTCTCAATGAAAGGGATATCAGCCTTGCCAGACCTCCCACCCTCTTCACTCCGAATAAAACAAAACAGCTATATATCAACCAACATCACTTACAATATGGAACTTGTTTTGCAACACTTCTCGAAGAACAATTACGTATGCCTCTAACACGGATTTCCCCTCTTCATTAGTTACCGGATTTATCCCACAATTTATATTATACCCTTATTAACATACATGATGAAAGGGAACGCTATCTATATTATTTGTCACGGATTTCTCACTTCTCTGAGTAAGGTGTTTGTTTACAAATTGGTGAATTGTTTAAGTGTTGAGAACAGCTCCCACGATGCACGAGTCTAACAAATTTTAATTAATAACACGGCATTTTGGAACCTGTTTCTGCCGTAGTGCTGGGGGAGGGGGGGGGTCATTTAAGTTCCTTCAATATCAGATTTTAGTTAACAGAATAAGACCCCAATTGTGGTAAATTGACTGGATTCCGGATTTCACCGGCTATATGTGTGACCATTTGCCATCTATCCCATCGTCGTCGCGGCTCTGGTTTTACTCATTATACAGTAGTCTTTTATATTACCATCGTGGTCGGTGTGAGCCTTCGGTACGACCCCCGTGGACAACTTTACCGAACCACCTACAACAATCAATCACAGTATATTTATTTATTTATTCATTTGATCGGTTTTACGCCGTACTCAAGAATACTTCACTTATGCGACGGCGGCCAGCATTATGGTGGGAGGAAACCTGAGAGAGCTGGGGAAACCCACGACCATCCGCAGGTTTCTGGCAGACCTTCCCTCATACGGCCGGAGAGGAAGCCAGCATGAGCTGGTCTTGAACTCACAGCGACCGCATTGGTGGGAGGCTTCGGGAATCACAGTATAGTTTGCAGCTTTTTCTGTGTAAAATCCTGGTATTGTAACGCGTTATTAGTTATTGGTAGAGTCCGGGCCTTATTCGGACATGTTGTCATGTCAACAAACAGACACCATTTATCACTGTTTAGGTCGTCAAGCCAAAAATATGTTCAATCTCTCAAATTATGCACGGCTTTTTTAATGAATGATTATGGCTTGGAGATACCTCGGCAATATTACCGGCTAATGCGACAAACTTTAATTTTAAAATTCAACGAAAGTTGAACGAAGAGGAAAAAATGCTTCGTCAACTCTGTGAATGACTTTCTTTCGTTTAAACCTAGTTCTGAACTGCTGCATTCACATAGTAAGACTTTATATTCGCATTGGTCCTGCAGTAGCTTATCGTGAAGGCAGTACAGGAACCAGGAAGGATTGTCGTGAACTACAACCATCAAGCTATACACAGTTGTTTCATTCGTTGTGTTCTTCTTACGATTAGTTAAACCTCGCCAGCACAGAATCTACCATTATTTTATTCGTGAGGATTTTCACCACCGCGTGCAGACTGAGGTGCCTGTACACGGGAAAACAAGGAAGCATCACCGGCATTCTTCAAAGTCAAGTCTCAATACTGGAAACCAACAGACAAACGTCGGTTTGTCCTGGCATGTTAAGGGGGCTTAATTCTGAAAATATGTGAAATCTCCAGCTGCTTTAATACTAAACCTTACAATTCCTCGCAACCATATACAGAATTCAAACAATTTGTCACGCTGAAAATAAAAATATATAAACACGAATTGCAATTAGCCACTGTTCATACCCTTCCCGTACATAGATTTTCAAATGTATTAAGCTCATAATCACCGCTTGAACACAAACTCGGCTGACGTGTTCGTGTTTGAATAATTAAGTGGTAATTCATTTTGGTTCCAGAAGTGTCAAGAGTCAAGCAGAAACACGCCTTATTCGAGGTTTTGAGAATGGAACAGAGACGTGCATAAATCAGGGGAATCGAGCAGAAATTTTGCCTTAAACAGGTACTGAGAATCGAAGGGATACGCCCGTTTTCAAACGGTTGACAATCTAACAGAAACTTGCCTTGTCCAAGAGTTGCAATGGCAGATATGACTGCCAAACACAGTACACCAAGCATGGTAGCCTCAAACAGGCCCTAGCACACAAACCGATGCTTTGCAGGACTGTGAAAGAAAAACAAACAAACAAAAAACAGTGTCAGATTGGCACTTTGACAAGATTGTACTAGAGGATTGGACACGCAGACGATGGGGCAACGACACAAGATAGTCAAACATCACCTGTTTGTTTAAAGATCTTTTAGACTTTGAATTAAAGCATAAAATGGGAATAACTGGAAAAGCAACAGCAGTAAAAAATAACCTACTGTTTGTTACAAAAATAACCGTAGTAAAGCCTACTGTTTGTTAAAAAATAACCGTAGTAAAGCCTACTGTCTGTTACAAAAATAACCGTAGTAAAGCCTATTGTTTTGTTAAAAAAAAAATAACCGTGGTAAAACCTACTGAAGGCTAGAATCCGATATATAAACCTGAATACAAATCTCCGAGGAAATAAGAATTAACACAGGCACTAAAATTGAAATAGTGTCATTCGAAAGAGATGTGATTTACCGTAATATTTAGGTAACAACACATACATTACACGGCTGTCGATGCAATGTAGGCCTTTGTAATGTTAGCATGTGTAATGCCAGGATCTTTCCATATTCCATAAGCATATCTATAGACCTGTCAAACTGTAAGCCTGTTTAGTGTTCATAAAAAAATGTATCACAAAAATAACCGCAAATAAATTTTAGAAAAAAAATGAAAATAACAGATGATCAACAACTGACTTTAAAATGACAGATTAAATTTTAGAGATTCTCACCTTGCTGATGGGTACAAATGACGAAAGGTGGGATACGGAAGGGCTTCTGGCACGGCACAGATTGGTATGGGGCAAATGCAGCACCGGGTTATATACAACGTCGGGATCCCGGGGGGAGAGGACATTCTCACTTCAAAAGAGACACAGTTGTAAATTTATGAGTCAATACCAAAAACAAACATGCTTCACCTCACGGGCGCTTTCATTATGAAATTCCTCCTTTACTGACAATGATTACTTAATCTGGCACAGACGTGGTGAATGTAAGTTATCAGCGAAAAGATCCTTGTTCAAAGGCTTAATACAATCCCTGTCAGGTCATGGCATTTCTAACATCTGACCCCTTGACCTCGTCCCTGCGGGTGGGAATGTCCTCGTGTCAGGTTCAAGCTGTATACATTTCAGGTCTTCCAATAAAGGTTTGACAGTCCCTTGAACCGATGTAAACATATTGAAATATATCTCATAAAGATAACAAGGAAAATTGAATTGACGCCACTGTTACGTTATATATGTCTACACAGCAAACAGTTCAGTGCAATCTGGTCAGATATGTCACTGGATGTCCATGACACGCGTGACGTAGGTACATGCGGACTGGTTTGCATGGAATATATACCTCCCATTTAACGTTCAATGTTCCTTTCTTATGCAAGAATAAAATCTAATAATTGTTTCTGTCTAAATATTTATCACTAGACTTTCTCTTTTCGGAGTAAAGGTATAATCAGAAGCGAACGGATTGTAGCATGCGTTTCAATCGCTTCAACACACCGGTTGTTGGTTCAGTCCCAGTCGTGGAAAGAAATAATCGAGACTACTTTGTTCTCCGAATCTCAGAAGCAACAGGCAGTCCACATGGCGTCTGTAGTAATTAAACACGTCTTTCTTAAGTCCGCTGGAGATCACATGCAAATACCAAAAACCACTCTTACGGAGTTCGCCTTGCGGATGAACATCTGTTTGCCTGTTGTAATCAAGTTCTTTAGTTATACTCGTCAAAGGCATGTTTTGTTTCGAGATAACGGTAGGTGTGACTATAAACCCTGTAAAAGCGATATTATTCCGCCTCCACTACATGACTTCAATAGTTCATATTTTTAAGTTGTATATGGCATAAAAGTCGTAAGTCGAAAGTCTTCAGTTTTAGGATCTAGCACATAATAAGTCGTAGGTAGAAAGAGTATGTGAAACGGTCGTCTGTCGCATGTTTCAACGTTCAACCTACTTGCGACCTTTGGTGCCATACAGGCCTGTTTCTTCAACCAAGAATCCAACAAGAATCGGTGACATATCCGCATAAAGTAGGACGTCTCACCCACTGCATCAATCAATCGGTCATGATGACACAATATTTCCACACATCTCAAGGATTTACAAACCTTTCAGCTGGGTTGACAGTTCGAGCACATTCAGTCTTGGTGTTCGTCATGTTGCACCTCTCCAGTACATCTCCTTCCGTTCAGTTATTCTGAATCTAGAGGTTACTTTCAACAAGAAGATACTGGCCTAAGTTTAATTTTGTTTTGAGACGTGTTTCACACCACACACAGAATAATTCGCTTTTATGCTGGAGGTCAGGTTTATAGTTCAGCCTTTCTGCAATAATCGTCGCGAAGAACTGGTCCTTCTCAAAAATACTGTACCACCGGAGTATTATAGAAGATTTAGTACAGCATGCCGCACATTTCTTAGGACAAAAGATAATACTGTTTAGATATGTACCTACGCAATTTTAACCAAATCATAAAGACATGTATCATCGTATGTATTTTTACAGATTTTTTTCCTTTTCGACATTAGCAGCAATTTCAGTCTGCTTTCCCATAGAGTAGAAACGTTTTGACCAAGCGGTCATAGCAGTGCGTTAATGCTAAAGTTCGTCCAGCAGGTGCAGAACAAATACGAGGAATACCAACATTAAAAGTCCCCTAAAAGTGTAACGTGTGTGGGCTTGCAGGAGTCATACACCTTAACAAATAATATTATCTATTACACAAATAGCAATTCCATTTCGCCAGGGTAATCTGGTTTACAGATCTATTTCTTTTCCCGGTTTTCTAAGTCCCTTGACAAATATACACGCGGTGAACTACGTCATATATCATTCAGACTTCAAAGTTATAATGGTGGGATCGAGAGGAGTTTCTCTCCGGGGCTGTTTCAAAGCAAGAGCGAGCTTGACGCGCTATTGGTAGTTAATCTAAAGTATGGACAAAACACCCGGTTTTACAGATAACTTATAAAGCTTATAAGCTTTCATGTCGTTATCTAAATTCTCTTTTTTTTCTCTTTTTTCCTTTTTAGGCTGTACTCAACGATATGTCCATATCGTAATAACAGGGCCCCATTTAGCACAACTTCTCACCTAAGTCCCATTTCTCCTAAGATACTTCGTCAAAGTTATAAGGTAACTAGGGAAACTCCCGAGGTTCTGAAAAAATAATTTTCAACATTTTAAGAGTGGGTACAGGTAAACCTGTGACAGAGCCCCAAGGATCATCACCACCTGAAACACCCTGAATACCAGCCGCTACCTCACCAGCGGGAACAAGGTCCAAACTATAAATACAGGAGAGGTATGTATGTATGTATGCTTGGGTCATTTGACGACGAGGAGTCCTTGGAATGTATATATACCGTGTCTTCTTGTGCCAGGGTGAGTCCCGTCCCGCAAAGTGCTGTGGCCACTGGAACATCAGGCCGAAGAAAACAATGACATAAAACCCCACCCTTTTACATCATACATTAGACACCGGGCCGCAACAGGTATCATTTATAAAATCTTTGGTATGACCAGACCCGGGGTTGCTCCCTGATCACTCCGCCCTGAGGCGGACGCTCTAACCACCAAGCCACCGAAGCTGCCAGACAGCCTTGAAGAAGGGTTGTTAACCTGCACAAACATTTCTGCCGAATTAGGAATCATGAGTTCACTGATGAGTTATGAGTTATGCAAATTACTACATATTTCTGATAATGTGATGCGATGTTTCTTGGTGTTAAAGGTGGCGTTTAGGAGTATTTCGGTCACCTCACAACCTCCTGTCCTGGCAGCAGATCGGTTCCAGTGCTGTCATAGTCATGGAGCTACCTCAGTGGAAGGCCGGGCAGATGACAACAATGCTCTACTTCTGCTGGGACTATCTGGAACTCCGGGGCGCCGATCGAGTAAGCTTCCAAACACGCCATGTTTAAGTCTTCGAGTTTAATTCACACTACATGAGACCCATGCCCCCCGGCTTCAGAGGCTATGATAATTCAACCCATGGGGCCGGACATTCCGGGTCGCTGGCCTCCTCTACTGCTACATGTTCATGCTCTATCGCTATCAGCTCATTAGAACCAAGATCACTCTGCTGAACATGTTATTCCTGGGTACCTGGCAAAATGTTTCCTCCGTCCATAACCCTGACAGCTGTCGTATAAGTGAACAAATAAACCAAATCCCAATAAACTGAAAAAAGAAACAAACATCTACAAATTTGGATGTCTTTTATACTTTCCCTGAATCCTGAAACATGTTCGTATGCTCATACGACCGTAGAAATGGCTAGAACATGCAGAAAATGAAGTCATTCTGTATGTCAGCCAAAGAAATCATTAAAATAAAAGTACAAAGCTTGTTTATTATATACGTATGGCTATATTTTCTTTTTAAGGAACCTGAAGATCTCAAATTCACTCTTCTCTTCCCTTTTCTCGGACAAATGTTCCACTAACACAACCTGTAACCTTTCTACAAACTTGTGCAGGGCATCGCGGTCACAGTCAATAAGCCTGGAGCAGAGGCTCAGCAGCCCCTCATACGACCGGGGGCCAGGCACTGACCGTATGGGAGTGTACAACATGTACTGTTCGTAAGCCTTCTCAAAGTTGGCCATCAGCTCCTGCTTGTTGAACGACACTGAGGTTTTGGACAGTTTGGGTTTGGACACAGCTTGCAGCACAGCCTCTTTAGCCGGACGCCGCCTGCGCTTCTTGTGTCGGCGTTCGGATGAGGTTAACAGGATGGTCTGCTCAGTATCAGGCAGAGGAGGAACTGGGTGTGAGGACAGGCTGGAAAAAAGGTCATCAGAGACATTGCCCTCATCATCCTCATCCTCACCTGAGGAACTCATACAAGAGCTGTAAATAGTGAAGTCTGTCAGACCTTGTTTGTCCAACTCTTCTAGGAAGTTCTCTTGATGGGTTATGTACTTCAGGGAGGTTTTTCGGAAATCCACCGTCGGTAGGGTTTCAGGCGGCGCAGGCCCCGGAGAGGACCTCTTTGGGGACTCCACCAGGAACCTCATGGGGTTCTCTTCCATAAGAGTAGCTGTAAAGGAGGGGTCATAGCCCTGGGAGGCTTCAAAAACAACCATCTTGTGAGGGTTTCTTTCCTTCCACTTCTCCTGCAGTTGACTGAAGCATTTTTCTATTGACTCCCTGACATCTCTGTGATACATGGGGCCTATAAAACCAAGAATAAAATCAATAAGTTAACTTTAATATCATTTCCCTTCCACTACAAAAATTAAAATTCTTATACAAAACCAGTGTGAAAATCGATGTAATATATCTTAAGCTAAATAAACAAGGTTACTCAGAGAACTTATATTGATCCCTGAATATGCAAAAGCTGCATGGATCAAGCTGGTTTTCAAACTTGACTTGAGGAGCTGCACACAATATCCAATGAGAATAATGATAAATGTTACATATGAAAAACTTGTCCACATATAGGGCTGGTTTTCAAAATGGCTGTGAGGCTCCAAAAAGTGAGCATGCAAAAAAAGTTTTATCGTACAATGTGTGAACAACCACAGAAACCAAAGCGATGACAGACAGACTGCCAGATGGATGAAAATACGCTTTACTTACAAAAAAAATTCGAAAAGTCGAAAATTTGCATAAGCTGTCATAAAGCTGTCATATATTTTATTTCATTTGTTCATTTTTCATCATCTTTTTTGCTCTACAACTAGTGCACCCTTCAATATGCACCCTTCTTGGCTGTGATGCTAGAGCTCATGAACCAATTACAGACATTACACATTACAGACAACAAAAGAGTACACCCACTGGACCAATTGTCTGAGGCAGGTAATGTTCCTCATTAAAAGAGACATACTACATGTACAGTACAATACCCACTGATTTACAGGATCAACAAGAACAATAAACCAAAAAAAGGAATAGAAGAAAGAAAGAAAGCAATTAATCCATAAATGTGGCACAGCAAAACATTTGCATTTTTGAGGCAAAATCTGGGTACATTGGAATTCTCTCAAACAAATTTACTTCTTTCATAGCTGTCTGACAGTTGGCATAGTGGAAAAAAGATATACCAAGAGCAGTAAGGAACCATAGACAAAAAAAAACAGAAAAATGGACAGGGAGAAGGACAAATGGAGAAAGAGACTGATAAGTGGACAAAGAGATATACAAATGGAAAAAGAGAAGGACACATGGACTAAGAGATGGACAAATGGATATCCATCAGTCCACCCATCTTTCCAGCTGAGGAGCAAAATACAACCTCCTCTTCTTGCCCAATGCATTCACCAATGTGACAGGAAGACAGTATTGCCAGTGTCTTTATTAATTTAACTGGTGTTTAATGTAGCACTCGATCACATTTCACTTATATCAAAGTTATTAGGCATATGGGTGGGTGAAAACTGGTGTGACCAGAATGGTGAGAGTACACTTCATCAAGTAGATGTACCTACTATAACAAAGCTAACAAAGGTCTTCAGGATGTAACAGAATATCTCCAGCCACTCCTACCTTTTGACATGATAAACTTCTCATTATGGCGACTTCTAGTCCAACTGAAGTCTTTTAGTTGATTTGTTAAGGATGCCACATCTCTCACTTGTCTGACACTTCTACAAACAAAATACCAAAAGGACATACAGTCATCATTACATTTATACACCGTTATTCTCTCACTTCATTAGCGTGTTATGCTTGACCAATGGCCAGTAAGTCACAAAATGATTGTTTGCTATGCTGGACCACTGACCAGTCTATGACAACGTGACTGGTGCGTTATGCTGGACCAGTGACCAGTCCGTGACAATGTGACTAGTGTGTTATGCTGGACAACTGAATGATCAATGAAAACGTGACTGGTGTGTTATGCTGGACCACTGACCAGTCAGTGACAATGTGATTGGTGTGTTATGCTGGACGGGTGTGTATGCTGGGGCCATTGACCAGTCAGTGACAATGTGACTGGTGTGTTATGCTGGATCACTGACCAGTCAGTGACAATGTGACTGGTGTGTTATGCTGGATGACTGACCAGTCAGTGACAATGTGACTGGTGTGTTATGCTGGATGACTGACCAGTCAGTGACAATGTGACTGGTGTGTCATGCTGGACCACTGAACAGTCAGTGACAATGTGATTGGTGTGTTATGCTGGACGGGTGTGTATGCTGGGGCCATTGACCAGTCAGTGACAATGTGACTGGTGTGTTATGCTGGATCACTGACCAGTCAGTGACAATGTGACTGGTGTGTTATGCTGGATGACTGACCAGTCAGTGACAATGTGACTGGTGTGTCATGCTGGACCACTGAACAGTCAGTGACAATGTGACTGGTGTGTCATGCTGGACCACTGAACAGTCAGTGACAATGTGACTGGTGTGTCATGCTGGACCACTGAACAGTCAGTGACAATGTGATTGGTGTGTTATGCTGGATCACTGACCAGTCAGTGACAATGTGACTGGTGTGTTATGCTGGATCACTGACCAGTCAGTGACAATGTGACTGGTGTGTTATGCTGGATCACTGACCAGTCAGTGACAATGTGACTGGTGTGTCATGCTGGGGCCATTGACCAGTCAGTGACAATGTGACTGGTGTGTCATGCTGGACCACTGAACAGTCAGTGACAATCTGACTGGTGTGTCATGCTGGACCACTGAACAGTCAGTGACAATGTGATTGGTGTGTTATGCTAGACCAGTGACCAGTCAGTGACAATCTGACTGGTGTGTCATGCTGGACCATTGACCAGTCAGTGACAATGTGACTGGTGTGTTACGCTGGGCCAGTGATCCGTCAGTGACAGTGTGTATGTCACTACAGTGTGTTATGCTGTTCACTCAGAGGACTGCCGCAGCTGACATACTCTCGATCATCCAGAACAAAAGTGTCCCGACTTTCAGCCATGGTCTTCTCCATATGCTGAAACCAGTCTTCCCAGACAAACAGTGACTGATCTACAAACAAACAGGACACAGGACTAAAGGACAGGATGACATCCATGAAATATGTTACAACTAAGTCATAGCTGAAATAAGTTACAACTAAGCTGTAACTGAAATACATTACCAAGCAAATTGGAAATCTTGATTAAGTGCAACTCTCTTCTAATATGAACCTATGTGTTATGGTCAGCTGTCTAATGCTTCCAACAACGGGTTCATTTCCTTAACAACATTATTGTATGAAAACTTAAACAAATTTTTACATAATGATTAAGGTAGTACCCAATAAAACGAGAAACAAATAAACATATGGTCTTGAAACTAATAACCATAACAATCTGTTTTATTATTTGGGTTGTCTGAAATTCTTCACTAACCCTTAGCTTCAGTTCAGCCCAGCATAAGCATCAGAAATGCACTACAGTTGTAAAGTATCCCAGTCAAACCCCTTAGTTACATGTACATACAGTGTTCATAGTTTAGGTATCACACATACTCAAAGAAACCATCTTCATCATTTTTCTTGCGTACGTTGAAAGCTTCCTACAATTGAAAAAGATACTGTGTATGAAGACATCCTATGGTACAAATACACTGTAAATTCATGTTTATTTTTGTTCACATTTTTGATTATTCTACTTCCTTCGTCAAGCCTACATCGAGATATTAGCTCTAACAAACATACGAGCCATTTTGCTCTGCCGGACTCCTTCAACGGTCAAGCGGTAAGGTCACTCGATCACGTGCAAGCATCATGTGATTTAGAGTCAAGTAACCATTGGATACGTTGTCATTGCGTCAGTGCTGGGCGCAGCAATGTTGGGACTATGTCATGTTAATAACATTCATTTCCTTTGCTCATACATCCTTCACTTTTGTTCCAAGTGCAATTCTACGGGTACTTTGAAGCCAGGATTCTGAATTTCTTAGAGGCAGCTTTCAAAAATGCTGCCCCATTCTTGTGGTGAATATCAATACGCCAATGGCTTCTAAGTGTGTGCAAGTGCTATCTTGGTCTCATCTATAGGTGTCCGCGCAAGAATGCAATTGCACTTTCGCAATAAAAATTCTACTGAGAAGATGTACCTCTCAAAAATACAGTACTGATTAAATACAACAACCCTTCAAGCTGGCATTAATTTCACTTAAAATCAACCCAGGTGAGCTTTAAGTGTGCCCAGAGCTGCCCTTCAAACAAAAACCAACTATGCTTGAGGATAGCCTGGGCAAAGCTTAAGTTGAGAGCAACCACACCAGGGTCAATTTACAGTCAACTTACCATGGTAAGCTCATGTACGTAGGCCAAAGTTCAAGCGAATTTCAAAAGCAGACCACAAGGACGTTATATTTAATCAGTACTGTACTTTTGATTTGAAAACAATTTCCCTTTTATATGTGGATTTCATGGAATCCTCGCTAAATCCTAACAGCAGTTTCAGGTTTTAATTAGGTGTTATCCAGACAAATAAAGTTTCAGGGTTACTATGCTGTATCCCTGGCTGTGGTGTATCCCTTACTATGGTGCAAACCAAGCAAAATAAAGTTTCAGGGTTACTATGCTGTATCCCTGGCTGTGGTGTATCCCTTACTATGGTGCAAACCAAGCAAAATAAAGTTTCAGGGTTACTATGCTGTATCCCTTACTAAGGTGTAACCAAGATAAAACAAAGTTTCTGGGTTTCTATGGTGTAACCCAGATTCACCAGAGACAAACCTTTCTGTGCTATCATCCAATCCCAGCAGCAGTTTCAGGGTTACTATGATATAACCCATGGCAACAGTGTCGTAGCTTGCAATAGGCTCAGCCTTAAATGTAGGCTTTTTCCCTTCCTGTGAATTGTGCGTCAGGGTCAGTGGTTTATGCTTAAGCAGTTTTGTTGTGATGCCATGCATGTCAGCTGAAATCAACAGATTTACTCATCAAACATATTAGAGGAGGAATCACAACACACTATATATATATATATATATATATATAATTAGAAATTTAGTACCCATCAGCTTAGAGGTTAAATAGTGCCATACTGGCATTGTAACAGCATACTGTACCCAGTAGCTCCAGCAGTTTGAGAATTCTGCCTAAATTCCTTAAGACGCTTGACTGGAAACTGCAAGCTTAATCACGGGCTGCCAGACTTCCTGCAGAAACTGTTATTCTACTCAGCCTGTAGACACCCTCAGTCAAAGTAAAAATCCTGAACCTACAGGACACTCAGTCTACTCAGCCTGTGGGCACCCCCAGTCAAAGTAAAAATCCTGAAACGACAGGACACTCAGTCTACTCAGCCTGTGGGCGCCCTCAGTCAAAGTAAAAATCCTGGACTCACAGAACACTCAGTCTACTCAGCCTGTGGGCGCCCTCAGTCAAAGTAAAAATCCTGGACCCACAGAACACTCAGTCTACTCAGCCTGTGGGTGCCCTCAGTCAAAGTAAAAATCCTGGACCCACAGGATGCTCAGTCTACTCAGCCTGTGGGTGCCCTCAGTCAAAGTAAAAACCCTGGACTCACAGGACACTCAGTCTACTCAGCCTGTGGGTGCCCTCAGTCAAAGTAAAAATCCTGGACCCACAGGATGCTCAGTCTACTCAGCCTGTGGGCGCCCTCAGTCAAAGTAAAAATCCTGGACCCACAGAACACTCAGTCTACTCAGCCTGTGGGTGCCCTCAGTCAAAGTAAAAATCCTGGACCCACAGGATGCTCAGTCTACTCAGCCTGTGGGTGCCCCCAGTCAAAGTAAAAATCCTGGACCCACTGGATGCTCAGTCTACTCAGCCTGTGGGTGCCCTCAGTCAAAGTAAAAATCCTGGACCCACAGAACACTCAATCTACTCAGCCTGTGGGCGCTCTCAGTCAAAGTAAAAATCCTGGACCCACAGGATGCTCAGTCTACTCAGCCTGTGGGTGCCCTCAGTCAAAGTAAAAATCCTGGACTCACAGGACACTCAGTCTACTCAGCCTGTGGGTGCCCTCAGTCAAAGTAAAAATCCTCGACTCACAGGATGCTCACTCTACTCAGCCTGTGGGTGCCCTCAGTCAAAGTAAAAATCCTGGACTCACAGGATGCTCAGTCTACTCAGCCTGTGGGTGCCCTCAGTCAAAGTAAAAACCCTGGACTCACAGGAAACTCAGTCTACTCAGCCTGTGGGCGCCCTCAGTCAAAGTAAAAATCCTGGACCCACAGAACACTCAGTCTACTCAGCCTGTGGGTGCCCTCAGTCAAAGTAAAAATCCTGGACTCACAGGATGCTCAGTCTACTCAGCCTGTGGGTGCCCTCAGTCAAAGTAAAAACCCTGGACTCACAGGACACTCAGTCTACTCAGCCTGTGGGTGCCCTCAGTCAAAGTAAAAACCCTGGACTCACAGGACACTCAGTCTACTCAGCCTGTGGGTGCCCTCAGTCAAAGTAAAAATCCTGGACTCACAGGACACTCAGTCTACTCAGCCTGTGGGCACCCCCAGTCAAAGTAAAAATCCTGGACTCACAGGATGCTCAGTCTACTCAGCCTGTGGGTGCCCTCAGTCAAAGTAAAAATCCTGAAACGACAGGACACTCAGTCTACTCAGCCTGTGGGCGCCCTCAGTCAAAGTAAAAATCCTGGACTCACAGGACACTCAATCTACTCAGCCTGTGGGTGCCCTCAGTCAAAGTAAAAATCCTGGACTCACAGGACACTCAGTCTACTCAGCCTGTAGACGCCCTCAGTCAAAGTAAAAATCCTGCACCTACAGGACACTCATTCTACTCAGCCTGTGGGTGCCCTCAGTCAAAGTAAAAATCCTGGACTCACAGGATGCTCAGTCTACTCAGCCTGTGGGTGCCCTCAGTCAAAGTAAAAATCCTGGACTCACAGGACACTCAGTCTACTGTCTACTCAGACACTGACAACAGGGAGTTAAAGGAGAAGACCGGGGAAGTATTGTGCCATTTGTGGTAAAAGATTATGCTTTGAAGACTTACGAACAACCATCAAATCTTTCTTCAGATTTGTTCAGATCCAATACAAGTTTCAAGGTAGATCCTAAAACACACTCAATTATGGATAACAAATTACTCCATGTGAAAGGGGAGGTAACCGAGAAAATAATTTTGACCAATCAGAATGCAGTTTTATTTAAAGCAGAACATGACATGAATCAGACTGGTAATTCCTATCCATGCGACATGTATCTCTTGACTTCACACTTGAATACGGAAAGTTGGCTGCTGCACAGTATTGTCAGTGCACAAACCAGAACGAACAGCTGGTAGTATGCCACATTGTGCACCGCTTAAGAGACCGGCCTGATTCATGTCATTCAGCCAGTTGGTAATATGTTGGTGTCTTCTGACAGCTATGGCACCTCAGAGCAACAAAGCATATATTTCTTTAACACAGAAAGTTATCACATGGTGTTTTTATAATCTCGAAACCTTATACTTTTCACTACAATTTACATTACACTTCCTTGGTGTTTTCCTTTCAAACATGTCAAGCCCACAGGCCCCTCCACCACAGCCACACGTAAGAAGGGGAGATCGCTTTTATGAATTACATCACTTACTCCATTTGACAGAACTAAACTAGATAGCATTTATTCCCATTCAACCCAACTCACCTACCCTCACACATTCACAATTACACAAATTGGTACAAATCACAGGACTGGCCCATACAATTCATTTAAATGCATCTTTCCACACTTCTGTCTGGTTTCGGGCAAATGCTATTCCACAGACTAAAAGGCCGGGATACCCACTGGCAACATACACCAGTACAAGGCTACACACATTTTCATGATAAATCAGATGGTACTCGGGTTGAGAATATAATGAAAAGAAAATTATAACTTGAGATATGCAAGAATTTTGATATGTATATTTTCAGAAAATTTTCGACATTCCCTTTAAAATATGTAATTTAATATTTTTCTGCAGATATCAGCAATTTCCTCTGTATTGTTTTTGTCATTCCCTTTGCCATACGCTGAACTGGCAGGCGTTGTATGACGGACCAGATGGCATCCCTGACCGAGGTATTTTCGGTACGCTTACTGGGAGGCCCAGTCCTTCATAGGACATTTCGCTGAACCCACCAAGTATGAGCAGATTTCATGAGCACCATCTAGATGTACCAAAGACACAAGAACAAACCTGGCAGCTGTAGAGTCAGTAGATGTTTATGAATGACAGTCTTCAGGTTTGGTACTGGCAAGCTAGCCTTTATTTTCAGCAATGCGGCCAAGTTACCTGCCACTTGACGCAGTTTGCCTGTTGATGGAACAATCTGAAATGAAATGTCAATTGAACATGCACAAATGAGAATGCAGTCTCTACAAAACAGCTCTCATATGAGAATAGAAGGACATGCCTGGTGATCTCACCGTTGTGAGAATGTTTTTATTTCTTAAAATTTGAACATTTACATGCAGTAAAACTTTTTCTTTGAACGAATATACATCCATGATGGTTTACAACTGAATTAAGAAGAGACAGAATAGAAGGGGATACAAGAAAGAGACGGAAAGCAGTTCCCCTCAAATCTGCATGGTAGTGACAATCACATCAGATTGTTATATTTACAAAGGCTGTCTAGGTCAGATCTGTTACCAGATTGCACAACAACAACATAGTCTCCACCCTAAACAAGCAACATAAACTCTCCTTAGCATCATAACAGTAAATGCACGGACCCTCAAACATGAGACAAAACTTGAGGCCAGGCATAAAGTAATTTCCTGATATAAGCCTCAAATTTCAGATGTCATAACAACTTCAACAGAATTACCTCCCTTTACTGAAGCCATACCTGGGTTGCAAATGTGCTGCTATCGTAACTGTAAAACTTCATGCTTTCTGGCAAGGCGGAGGAGGCTGAGTAAAACGGGAGTTTGCCTTGCTTCACCCACCTGTTAATACAAATAAATGAATGAATGCTTATTGTTTAATGCCCTACTCAAGAATATTTCACTGATACGAAGGCGGTCTGTTAATACAGATGGTCACATATCACAAAAATATTAAATACAAACAGTATACGAATAGCTCAAACACATACATTATGTGTATAGCTTAAACATTTACTGTAGTTTCTTTACTGAACTCTCTGAATCAGAAAGCATTAATGGAAGCCACAGAATAGAACAATATTTTGTAATGTTTCACACTTCTCTAAATAAATTAGATATCACTAAGTTTAACTTAGCACTTTATTACTTTTTATACAGAAGAATTAAACTAGAGTGTAGAGCTGTGAAATGGGTCTATTGCTCTTCCAATTTTATTCTTCTTGTACCTAGTGACCAGTTGTCTTCCAGTACAATTTGTTTGTCTTCTGCACACACAAAGTGTCTATCTATTATTATGTCTATAGTTGGAGACTCCGTTCCAGCAGGAGTACTTTGCACACTTTCATCTTTTCTTCCCCAGTTCATGAAATTAGTTTAAAGAGAATGCAATGTACTAGAAATTATATTGTAATATACTGTAAGCCTGAAGACATTTTCCCTAACAAACTTTTACAACAAAGTCCTTACTATTTCAGTATGTTCGGTTAATATGAGCACCATCTAAGTCCAAAATATACTCATTATTTGTACCACTGCTGTGCGTGGCAACAGGTCAAGGCAACACATCCTAATACATTACATGTTTATTACTAATTTTTGTCAAGCTTGTATTGGGGAAAATTTTCAGCCCGATGCTAGTTGGAGAATTTAGACCCTTCGAATATACCATCACTGCATGTAACTGGAGAGGGGCATCACCTAAATGTATTTTGTCAACTGAAAATTGTCACCACTTGAGACCTTGCACTGAATCACTCAAATGCTAACACCAGTGTTATGGAAATTTATTGTTATGTACAAAACTCCATAGAAAACAGCTGATCAACAAATGTAGCACAGTCATATGAAGTGCATGTGTACAGGAATTACTCTCAAATGAATGAAAAAGTTTACAGAGTCATCATTCAACATCAGAGCTAACAGTTATTTCATATGTTAAAATTGCTAATTTGAATCACACACTTGATTTGTGAGGATGGGGAAGGGGCATTTTCAAGCAGCATATACATGTATACTAAACCGAAAATCCAGCACCCAGCGGATGGTCGTGAGTTTCTCCCGGGCTCCGTGCTGTTTCCTTCCACCGTCATGACGGGAGCTGGCCACCGTCGTATAAGTGAAATATTCTTGAGTACGGCTTAGAACACCAATGAAATAAATAAATAAATGAACTGAAAATCATATACTTCTCTCACATTCACCATTTAAAATGATATGAAGCTGGGTAACACATTTCTTTCAATACAGAATTAAGATTATCCCTAAAGCTGCTAATGTTTCAGGATAATTGTTTAATAATATTATCATTAAAATCCTATAATAGTAAAGAAATGCCTGCAGACGCTCATACGCACTGAACTATTGTTAAACTAAAGTTACCCTGAAACAGAAGGCAAAGAGAGAGAAAGGCCAAAACTTTCACGTGAGCTTTGCTAGGATACCATGAAAGCATAACCTATGCACTTTTTGTATAATATTTATAAAATAATGTTAAATATACTCTTATCCCATTAATTCAGTTTATGAGGCTTATTTTTGATGTGATTGCTGAGAAACGAAAGTTTATAAATATCAGGGTGTTCATCAGTAGCCAGCAGGTGGCGATTTTCGGCCACTGTGGGTGGCAAAACAGCTGCCTAGTAAAGCCGATTTGAAAATGAAAAGAAATACATGGCATCGTCTCTTGTGAAAGAAAACGCTTTGTCTGTCACTGAAAAAGCCTCATTTTCACACACTTTGGCCTTTATGCTATATCTTGTGTTTATCAGTTAAATGACAATGCTATATTTCACATGACAAATTTCATTATTTAATCTTTGTGACTTACAAAACTTGGATGTTTTTCAACTGCGATCGACACTTCCTTTGTGACTTTCACATTGCCCGAGAATTCACACAAGTTGTAAATGTGACAGGCAAGGTACCTGTCCGTTATTCTGGAGTAATAATTCACGGGGTCATGGTCAAAAGCGTGACACGAGCGCTGACCTCATCGAAAGCAGTTCCATCGACTTTTGAGTTCGGAGATCTGCAGCGATTTTCTGGAGCATGAGTGGAATCAGTGTTGCAATGAATGTCAGAATTTTAAACTAACACTATATTCCAGTTTTTACTCTAGTCCAGTCCGTTGTTCTTGGGCACTAACCCAAAGGGTCAGATCAAATAGCGTACCTGCCGTTTGATAATTAACTTTATTAACCACTTATTAACTTATTATAACTTTATTTAACCACAATATTCTTTATTTCCACCATTTTAATGATTGCTCAAGTGCTCGATTGCTGCATGGTAGGCCTAAACATAATTATGAGCCACTAAATACACCCACATGGGCTATCTTACATGATTTAAATCTTTTCATTACAAGTACGCTACCACAAGCAGTCAAGGTAAAGACTGCATGTGACATTTACTGTTACCATCCTCAAAATAGTGCAAGCGCATCTGATGACCTTTTGGGACATGAAACTAAAAGGATAATAAATGAAAGCAACCTCCAGACATAATTAAACATTTTATTCACTCATAATCATTGCAAATAAATCCCACCAAAAATGAAGAAAACATCATAAAAGGAAGATAATATTTGCCCAGAACACAGATTCTATTTCGTTAAACTCACTGACACGGAGTACTTCGGTGAAACTACTTCCAGAAATTTCTCCACATTTTTTCATGCTTCTATAATGGGTCTCTGACGATTCTCACCAATAGACCCATAAAAATATTTAAGAAAATCTAGATCCAATTCAGGACAGTGAAAAGAGAAAAGCAACTATTGCAAATAGGTGGACATTTTGTGCATCTGTTAACACAGTGTCAAAGCCAGATGACTCCAGGACTGCGCTGTTTTAGCTGAGATAGGCAGGTTTTCATTGCAGGCTATGGCCTTTCTAACCGAAGAAAACATCTCACCTGATTAAATCACCTGGCCCACTTAAGGAGCCTGTATAGAGGAGTCCCAGGTAACACAACCCCAGTGTGGTCATCAGGTTGATACGAGCCACATCTTTGTAGAAATTCCGCACAGAGCAATTAACACGTCTGGCATTTTTCTGGCAATAGATCAAACCACTAATACACCCATGCGATAAGTCAAGCTTTGGTCAATCAGCTAAATTTCAGTGAAATTTACATATTTTAAGTTTTTAGGAATCAGTTTCAAAATGATAACAAGCAATTCACAAAGGGAGAAACATGGGCTGTCCGCTCTATTTCAGTATCTATTTCAGTATACTTGAATTCATAAACTGCAATCAGCTGCTTTTTTAACTACACAGAATGATTTAACAAATCATGAAGTTTGAAATTTTTTCTTTTCTACTTTTTTCCCCCAATTAGCTAAACACTGATATGTCAAATGTCCTTCTTGTTCCTTGATAGTATTCTATAGGCCTACCATGCCTGTTGGTGAAGAGGTACAGGTGGGACAAGGGCAGTACACATTAAACTGCCATCACTGTACCTGTCCAGGAGCTGGCTGGCATCCCTCTTGCCAGCCAGGTATGTCATGGGCATTCCACAGCAACTCATCCTCATCCACAGAACTCTCGGACTCCTCAGCTGGGTTATCTCCCTTGTAGAACTCTTCTGTTGCCAAGGAACTGGACAACTGCTCTTTTTCCTGATAACCAATAGAAATGAAACCATGATTAATAATCACCCTGCGTTAATCACAGTAACTGATTCTTATAAGTAAGTTTCCTGACCTTCAGACCAACCAAACTTTCAATAAGCGAGGTCAGGAAAAGTCAGTAAGTTAGTAATATACAGTTATCTACACATATGCAGGGGATCAATTATGAAACTTCCCCTTCATGTTATTATGCTTTACATGTGTGCAAAACCTGAGCTCAAGAAATGCAGTACTTGTGAGATACCAACCTTAACAATGATTTCTGTGCAGAAATGGCTAAGTCAGGAATTTCTTCATTCTCCTCACATAATTTTGTTTCACACATGTGCAAAGCAAAACCTCAATGCATGCAGAAGATATCACACATAACATTTACCTTAACACAACTATAGCTGATAATGGATGAAAGCCATCCCTGTACAAAGTACAGTCGAGCTAAAGAATTGTTGTTTATGAGATTCATCTTTATTGCACGCAAGTCTTGATAAAAGACGTTTAATTAAGTGACTGATTCCAGCTGAGAGCCTCCACATGTACAGATGTGCTGTAAGGATAGGAGAATCCAGCTGATAGCTCCCTCAAGTTCCCACGAGGTGTAAGGATAGGAGAATCCAGCTGATAGCTCCCACAAATTCAGACGTGGTGTAAAAGATATGAGGATCTAGCTGAGAGCTTCCACAAATTCAGACAAGCTGTAAGGATAGGAATATCCAGCTGAGAGTTTCCACAAGTTCTGACAAGCTGTAAGGATAGGAGAATCCAGCTGAGAGCTCCCACAAGTTCAGATGTGGTGTAAGGATAGGAGAGTTAAGCTGAGCGCTCAAAAAAGTTCAAATGTGGTGTATGAATAGGACAAACCATCTGAGAGCTCCAACAATTTCAGACGTGGTGTAAGGATAGGAGAACCCTGCTGAGATCTCCACAACTTGGTGCATGAATAAGAGAATCCAACTGAGCGCTCTCACAAGTTCATGTTATCTGGCCCAATTGTTTCTGAGACTTCATGGTGAGCATGTTATGACTTACCTAAGCAACCCACCAATGGTTTCTGAGACTTGCTGGATATGAAATCGCAGACCTAAGCAACCCACCAATGGTTTCTGAGACTTGCTGGATATGAAATCGCAGACCTAAGCAACCCACCAATTGTTTCTGAGACAATTGTTTTTTCTGAGACTTGCTGGATATGAAATCGCAGACCTAAGCAACCCACCAATGGTTTCTGAGACTTGCTGGATATGAAATCGCAGACCTAAGCAACCCACCAATGGTTTCTGAGACTTGCTGGATATGAAATCGCAGACCTAAGCAACACACCAATGGTTTCTGAGACTTGCTGGATATGAAATCGCAGACCTAAGCAACCCACCAATGGTTTCTGAGACTTGCTGGATATGAAATCGCAGACCTAAGCAACCCACCAATGGTTTCTGAGACTTGCTGGATATGAAATCGCAGACCTAAGCAACACACCAATTGTTTCTGAGACTTCTTTCTGGGCATGCTATGGCTAACCTAAGCAACACACCAATTGTTTCTGAGACTTCTTTCTGGGCATGCTATGGCTAACCTAAGCAACCCACCAATTGTTTCTGAGACTTGCTGGATATGAAATCGCAGACCTAAGCAACACACCAATGGTTTCTGAGACTTGCTGGATATGAAATCGCAGACCTAAGCAACCCACCAATGGTTTCTGAGACTTGCTGGATATGAAATCGCAGACCTAAGCAACACACCAATGGTTTCTGAGACTTGCTGGATATGAAATCGCAGACCTAAGCAACCCACCAATGGTTTCTGAGACTTGCTGGATATGAAATCGCAGACCTAAGCAACCCACCAATGGTTTCTGAGACTTGCTGGATATGAAATCGCAGACCTAAGCAACCCACCAATGGTTTCTGAGACTTGCTGGATATGAAATCGCAGACCTAAGCAACCCACCAATGGTTTCTGAGACTTGCTGGATATGAAATCGCAGACCTAAGCAACCCACCAATTGTTTCTGAGACTTGCTGGATATGAAATCGCAGACCTAAGCAACCCACCAATTGTTTCTGAGACTTCTTTCTGGGCATGCTATGGCTAACCTAAGCAACTCACCAATTGTTTTTGAGACTTCTTGCTGGATATGATGGGACCACCAAACTTTATCTGCATGCTGGTTCTGTAACGTAGAGGCTTCACCTTGGGGTTGTCTATGCTGCCTGGATTCAGATCTCTGACACATGAAACAAAACATATAAATCAATGTCAGGTTTGCATCTTTTTTATTGGGTAGGGTCAATGCAATATCAACCTCCTATCAAAATATATAAGTTAAATCTTCCCAGGAACCAGCCTTCAATCTCAGTCAGAACACATTTCCATGTTACAAATAATTCACCCATTAGGTAATTTTCAAGGCAAATTAAATTCACAAAATTATTACTTTTGGCCAAATCTTACATATTTACCATCCACACAAACCTCAAACCACCTTTCTAAGATCAATTATCCAAGAGAGCTTTGAACTGGGCACAATGAGTACATCAGTCAGGGGCAACATTTAAAAAAAAAAAAACTAGAGCCAGTAGGCACTGAAATGTATTCTATGATGAATGCTCAGGCTTCTTGCATGTAGATAATTCTGTTGCCTGGCCTTTGTTGATGATCAAGACACAAAATCTATCAGAATTTCACACTTTTATCCATCAACTGTTTGTTGTGCAAAGTAGGAGATTTGAGAATCACTTTAGAAAGCAAATACTAATTAGTGACAAAGATTTGAATTGTTGCCTTCAGGCTGGGAATTTCACCCGTACTGGCCTAAGCGACAACTCTGCAGTTCTGTACTTCTCGGCTACCGGGACCAACATGATCATCAAGACACACAAAAACGGTTCCATGCAGGGAAGTTATGAAAACCATTTTTTTCCCACACTAAAATAAAGTCTATATAGAAATAATTGATATACCATAACTTCCATAGTTCCTTTAACATTTAATGCAACAAACATATATGAATGTCTCCCCTAAGTAAGGGGTCAAGGGCATTTTCATTGATACCCAGCCAACATATAGTTTCTGCACTCTTTTATACAAACTATGCTTCAGGTGAGGCATGGTAGCCTATACAAACTATGCTTCAGGTGAGGCATGGTAGCCTATACAAACTATGCTTCAGGTGAGGCATGGTAGCCTATACAAACTATGCTTCAGGTGAGGCATGGTAGCCTATACAAACTATGCTTCAGGTGAGGCATGGTAGCCTATACAAACTATGCTTCAGGTGAGGCATGGTAGCCTATACAAACTATGCTTCAGGCGAGGCCTGGTAGCCTATACAAACTATGCTTCAGGTGAGGCATGGTAGCCTATACAAACTATGCTTCAGGCGAGGCCTGGTAGCCTATACACAAAGCTAGCAGTTATAGATTCCTGCTGCATCGACATCGTCAACCCCATTTGAATTGTTAAGTACACCCCATTTCACCTCAGATGACCCAAATAAAACTCATAAAAAACATGTAATAAGATATGCTGAGCTTTATAAATTTTCTCTAGGCACGCTCTACATAATGTTTAAGTATTAGTTCAACAACAGAATTTGACTTGTGACTTCTGAAGCATTTAAAACAAGTTTAAAAGAAAAGAACACATTTATACAACCTACACCTTAAATGAAAGAGCTGTGTCGAATGCTATTTTTTTACATGTTTTAAAGGTTTCATAAAAGAGACAAACTGTTTTAAACATCGTCAGTTTTTACAAAATCCACCTATTCAGGGCACATAGAAAATCCTGCCATGTTTTAGGCTTGTCCAATGAAAATCCTCCTTTCCTCCGGTTGAATATTCATTGTGATGTCACTTAAGGTTTTACTCCTACCATTTAATTAACGTGCATTTCCAGTCTCAGCTAAATATGTTCGTACATCGTGATGATTGTGGATTTTAAGTTCTGTTAAAAAACTCTAAAAAGGAAAACTTTGAGATGTACTAGAGGGTCCCATCATGCCTACATGCGTGGCTGTAGGCTGCCAAAATGTGTCTGTATTGCGATGTTCTGAAGGAAGAGAACGCAACCTGTCTTTTCACAGAATGCCCCTGTCAAAGCCAGAAATCCCAGTTCCCACTCACTAGAGCTTGATGCGTGGTCAGTCGAACTCCTGCTCTCAGCCTCACTTCTCTGCAATTCAATCTGGTAGCCTTGTAAGTCTAAGTTATGTTCACTATCATCACAACTAGAGCTGGGGTCCCCATTGAAGCCCTCCATTACGTTATCTACATGATGTTTTTCTTCCCTTCAAAGACAGAAAAGCTACCTTGCAAAGCTAAGCACGATGACGTAAGCAATCTGTTAAAATGGCGGCCTAAAAAAGGCTTCTCAGTCTTGGGTGTTTAACTATTAAATACTCAAATAACAAGCACTTCCAACAGAAAATAGATATTTTTTATTTATTTTTTTTCTTTTAAGGTATAGGTTGAATAAATGTGTTCTTTTCTCTTAAACATAAAACTACTTTTAGATCTGCATTTTTTTTATAGCAGATACACATGGGAACAGACCTGTACCATTCTAGAATATGACATCTTCATTCTAATTCCTGGAAAATTGATTTAAGCCACTTGACATAACCATGGCTCTGGCACTCAAGATAGGGCTGGCCTAAAAGCTGCGTGGTCTGATCTCCAGTCCGCCGATCGAGTCAAGGTATTCGGCAAAACTGCTATAAGTATTGATCCAAATTCATTACTGTTCAATTGCTATTGATCTTCTATATTCAGTGAGTGAAACAACATTTATTAAGTATGGCAGTCACACACGGCCTTCGATGATTAATTAATTTTTTTTTTTTTAATTTATATATACTGATAAAGATTTGTCCTCTGAATCATTTACCTCTCACAACTGACAGGTCTGGCACTGAAGCCTGAGTGACCCTCACGAAAACAACAAAATACTCCTGCACGCAGAGGAGAGAAAAATAACAATTTGAAATGTTAAATTCATTTTGCTGAATTGTTACTTCACATCTCCTCACTATAATACCTTCTTGAAAGAACATGTAGCCAAACTTGACACCAGAAAGGTTAAATCTGTGCATCACCTTGATAACTATTTGATATTAGTTGTACTTTGGTCAACAACTTCGACAAAACCGCTGAAAGTTTATAAGAAATTGTCATGACTATATAATGCACTGCTATGCGTTCACATAAAATACATAAAATATCCCTTTAAGAAAGGTGGAGCTTAGCCAGTGACAACTTGATTTCAGTACACAACCTCTGTGGTTAAAGATAATACAGCAGACCCCAGCAAACCTAATCACTCTTCCAGGTATGTAATAACTTCAGGTGACACACAGACTGTATGCACTGACTGATGTCTGGGATAGCATTTCTGACCACTCAGCCAAAGACTGTCTGTGTATATAATAACTTCAGGTGACACACAGACTGTATGCACTGACTGGTATCTGGAATACCATGTCTGACCACTCAGCCAATGACTGTCCCTGTATATAATAACTTCAGGTGACACACAGACTGTAAGCACTGACTGATGTCTGGGATAGCATCTCTGAACACTCAGCCAACAAATGTCCCTGAATATAATAACTTCAGGTGACACACAGACTGTATGCACTGACCGGTGTCTGGGATAGCATCTGAATGCTCTGGGGTTCTCCACAGCCTGGTCTGTCTTTGTGAAGGCCACGCCCACTTTTGACAAGTACATCATCCACAACCTCCATACCACCTCCTAACAAAGGATCAGAAAGGCTCATTTATAATGAATGGTACATGTACTTGTACTAGAAGTTCATAATTCAGAAATTTACAAGAAAAAAGTGCAAATCTAAATCAAATCAAATCATGATGGATTCAAGGTTTAAATCCACGAATATTCACCTCTTACTTATTAAGGAATACCTCAAGGAGACTAGAAACCCTCAGGGTTGAAATTTCATCAAATTTCTTTTATTTCACATTCTTATTCTCCGTTCTCATATCTTTCCTCTCATTTAAAGACGACAACCAAAATTCAAAAAATACCTTACATCTGACAAGAAAGTATAACATGTTGTGAACCAAGGCAGTTGTGTTTCCTTAGTTCCCCCTGATTAGGGGGATTAGCTCACTAAAGGGGGTTACCTGCTGTGAATAAACATGCCTCTGGTAAATGTATAAAGCCTTCTGCTATAAACTGTGCATGGCTGCTTGTGCAGACTAGTCAAGCAGACCTATTAACCAAAACAACAGTTTTAATCACCCCAATGGCTCATTTCACTCCAGTGAGTTCAGGAAACCGGAGTGAGCACAATACGCAGATGCTCCGCCTCAAAACAAACCATCTGCTTTAAAGACGCAGCCGCATCAGTATATACAATATAATATACCTTGATGTTTTCTCTGGCGCCAAGTTTGAGAAGGGCATTCACCTGCTCCAGTAAGATGTACTGAAACCCTTCATGGGTCATCCACAGGCGACCAGGTTCCTCCGCTGTTAACAAGCAATTACCTGTTATAGATTTGTGTTTTACACCAGAAGGGTGTCGATGAACTTGGTTTTTAGTCAGGAGGCATAAAGATCATTGTTAACCAAACACCTGTGGGTGTTAAATTTGAGGAACAAAAAAAAAAAAAAAAAAAAAAAGGAAAACAACCTCACTGTCGCCTGTAAAAAAATCTGTGCGGGTGAATTAAAGGCCAGATCTTGGGGTGATATGGTTTAATTTTTCAAAAATATTACTACCTGTTATAGAAACAAAAGATCAGTGCCGGAAATTCGCAAACAATCAACACTTCTTGGAAATACATTTAGGCAGAATTTTGCAGAGAGTAATGTACAACAGAGAAAATGGCAAGAAATACTACAGTATAATTTCATTTTAACAATCTCTGTCTTTATATTTTCTGATGTAAAGTATATAGGGAATAATTATCATGTAGAATTACCTTTCTTCCCTGTAGCAGACTTATCTCCCTTTACAGTGTGAACAACAGCATGACTTCCTGTGCCTTCATCATACTCAGTTTCCTCCACGCGTACATCCTTCAATAAAAAAAGATCATTTACCCTAAGTGATACGAGCCAACAATAGTGCTAGCCTCTCATTTATTTATGCCACATTGATCAGATACCTGGCCCAATGTGAGACTTACTGACCCCATTTAGTTTCGTATCCTTTCACAGCAGTAACCATGTAACTAATATTATGTGATTGTTATTAGAAAAGCCATACTCAGGTATCTTTCACTTATGCAATGGCAGTCAGTTGTTTGGCTGATTTTGTTTGGCTGAAGGAGATCAGAGTGTCCACGGTAAACCACCGACTTATAGCACGTAACTGACCAACATTCGCACGTGACGTACAGATGATATCATCACTCGTGAAGGGAAGAATCATGAAACACGTGGGAATCAAAGTTTAGAACACTTACACCAGTAAAGGAAGACAATCACTACTGATTAAATCGTACTAACTTGCGATTGTGTCTGACAGAGAGAGCAGTAGAACAATCCATCGATACAGTCAAACTCATTCTCCCCACACTGCAGGCAAGTTGGCATTATTCACATCAACAGCCGCATGTCTGTAATTTAAAAAGACAAAAAACAGGAAGAGTCCATTATACAATTTAACGGTGGAAAATACCTGTGATACCACATGCATGCATTTGTTTTTGCTCACAATTAAACACAAAAATGACACGGGACATTTGATTATGTATACATTTATACCTCCATGCATACACACATAGGCTGATGCAGAGGGAAGAGAAACAGTTTTCAAATAACTGTCATCTGAGTGTTATAAACAACTTATTGTCAACAATGCCCCAAGAACAGTTTCCAAATCTGGCACACACACCTCGTGTGTCCTTGCAAATGAAAGTAAAAGACAGGCACCTTCGACCACTTGGCCATGACCTGTTTCGTGGCAACAGGCATCACTTAAATATTTCATAATTTGTAAAGACCAGGGTGTTGTTTCACCTACTGTACACATTCTCTTTGACGTTATTTTTGTCCCAGGTGAATTTACTGTGTTCTCTTCCAATAAAAAATGAATAAGGAGATGTGTGATTTTCAAAAAAACTGCGTGTGGTTCACACAGTAATCTGTCACATGATACAGTCACTTTTTAAGTTGGGTGTCTGCTTACTATGTTACTTTGAAGTTTCTCAAGAAAAAACAGCTGTCTATACCATTAGGGTTAGGGTTAGGGTTAAGGTTAGGGAAGGGTTAGGTTAGGGTCAGGTTTAGGGCTAGGGTTAGGGCTAACCCTACCATTACCGTCCACCATTTAGTCTGCTGTGACAGAATGTGTTTTTTAGACGTGTTTAAGATTGTAAGGAATCTGTGCACATGTGCTTGTGTCAAATGGTTTTGTCACATGAACAACATTTGAAAAGGGCATCTCCAATGTTCAAAGAGACTCAATCAGGGAAGCATGAATGAAATGATGTAAGAAGTCAGGCATGCTGCTAGTCCCTGGTTGCTATTTCAATCCCTACTTTATATACTGGACTGACGAGATTTCATAGCCACAGCGGCAGGCAGTGGTAGAGCTTACGCTATCATGCCAAGTCAGATAAGCTCTTTTTGAATGAAGTTTGCTGTCCAAAACAGACTGTTACCACTCAGCTCGGCCGCAACATCTCATGTTAGCCCCAAGCTGCTATTTCAATCCCTACTTTATATACTGGACTGACAAGATTTCATAGCCACAGCGGCAAACAGTGGTAGAGCTGGCGCACTTTCTTGCAAAGTCAGGTAAGTCCTTTCTGAACGAAGTAAGTGTTCCAAAACAGGTGTCAACTGAGGCTGTTGCCTCTCAGCTCGACTGCACACACAAGATCTCATGTATATTCCAGTGGGTAATGGCAAGCAAGCCCCAAACTTGCAACAGGGCAAAGTATTTTACAACTAACCAGCTATGATGTGCCTTTTTCCGGTTTAAGGCACATGTGCTGTCACAGGAACAAGAATTCTTCAAAACCCATAACTGTGATTGAAGCAAAACGGCCGCCTCTCATGCGCTGACAGTTTCACAATTACAGAGGGGAATATACTTGGGATGTTGTGTGTACGGCCGAACTGAGAGGTAAGAGCCAGAGACACCTGTTTTGGGATGCAAACGTCGTTCATCGTCGTTTCATCTATATGACACTGTACATAACGGCACTGCCAAGATTTCAATATGAAGCAGTCTACACGGTCAACGTCTTACGTCATATGCCGATGTTGTTCACGTTGTTGTTGTTGTCCCAGCTTGAGTTTTTGGCCGATTGAAAATAAACTCTAAAGCAGACTTTTTCGTTTCCAAGTCAGTTCCTGAGTTTTCCTAGGAACGTTCATGACAGTTAGATTTTCCAGTGGCTCACTACCAAATCAACCTAACAAAGTTTCAAGAAAGTTCCAATCATGTAGATTTCACATTTCGAAAGTCGGCACACAACTTCCCCGCCGAGTTCAATGACGATTGCCTCCCTTGGTGGTTGATAGCCGGCGCTACGAATGGAACGTCAATGTCGAAGTAAAATGTGAAACTTTGACCAGGGTTTACATTTCCTGTGCTTAAGTGCGTTCTATCTCACGGAATGGGATCAGTAGAGATTGGAGAACTTTTCGAGAGTTCCAGGTATGGCAGAAATAATTCAAACGGGACTATAGGCCTCACTGAAACTTGTTTACTTCCTGTGTCAGTTGTGAACAACAACAACAACACGTCACGTTAGAGAGTGCTTTGACGCTACGTTTGGGAAAATTTTGTTCAACCACATATGGCTCCAAGCCAGTGTCAGAGGGTGTTCCATTAAAATCTGAGGTAGTTGTCTCAGCGGCTTGTTAAGGGTTCCTTACCTTTTCGTCCGTCAATTTACTGCAGCATGGATGCGGGATTTGTTGAAAATGACACACTGTCAGTCTCGACATATGTGATAAGAGCAGGGAGTTGTATCAGGTTTTTAAATGGAGCGTACCCTGAAGTTAGTTCGGGGTGGTCCTTAGCCAAAGGAAATGTTCGCAAACCAAATCTCAGCGCAGTCACGGACTTGTCACATTATACCCATAAATTAAATATATGCGCCTTTAATAGCCTATAATAGCCTGCAATTTCAGTTAAATATTTGTGAAATAAACCAAGTAGGCCAAGTAGAGTGGCTGAAAGATGTGATTTTATGGTGGAACCAGTTGCCGTTGAGCCAACAGATCTGATAAGTAGCTAAGTAAACTCACGTGATCATGATGTGGTCTCACCCCAGTCTGAGTTTGAATACCAATTCGATCTGTTGCCATTTAAAAGTCAAAAAGCTGTTGTGTAAGCAGAATAATCCACATTCCTAGTTTACGCCTCATTCTACTATGCTCTTCTCCACAACATAACTTCAGGGGGCAGATAGACATACAGTCTCAGCTATTCGTCACTGAAGTTTGCTACTATGGTTAATAAGAATGGGAACATTTCATAGTAACACTTTCTGCTAGGTGCATGTAATTTTATTTTATTAAATGTTTGCCACAATTCATAGCTAGATGATGGGAACACCGTTTGTGATGTAGAATTTCAATGAAACAGATAATTTAGTTTTGTAGTAAACATGCTACACCTAGTTTATGATTACAACAAGACCTTGTGACTTTTCAGCCAGGGGAAAAAATTGCGGCTGCCCAAAATGCAAAAGATGGTTATTTGCATCTTTGTCAGTACTGGCAGAGGTGTAGGTTGTAGAGTACGTAATTACATGTACATGTAAGTACTGATAGAATTGCAAGACTAAGCTGTCATATTGAATACAGTGTGGTCTTGTACGTGTACTTGTCTTCTCTTAACTCTGAGCTGACACATATGTATGTAGTCATCTGGGCATCAGAAACCTGGCATAGAACGGTTTATACCAGTAACAGATGCATGCACCCAGGATATCTCTCTTTTGATTTGATATACATGTCTGTCAGGACATACTTTTCTTTCTAGTGTAAAATCTGCATGTAATGAATCAGACACTGATCCCATTTAGGAAGTCACGTTGATAAAAAGAAATTCATTCAACTCTGTCACTCATTTTATATTTTATACATATAGTAGCACTAACTTGATGGTTTCACTTGTGACATGAAAATAATACGAAGTACATGTAATTTCCATTCTCCTGAAGAAAAGCACAACCATTGACTACAGACTCATTTTACATGTACATCCAATAGAAGCTTGCTTCAGTACTACTAGTTTCATGACTGTTTAGTGTAGGCCTTTAGCATTGTCGTCATGTCGCCAACTGATACATTGGTTGTTTATATTGAAACTGTTCAAATAATACTGAGGGTGCGTCTGTGGATCAGTTGGTTAGCGCGCTAACGCAGCGCAATGACCGATGCCTCCCGCCAATGCGGTCGCTGTGAGTTCAAGTCCAGCTCATGCTGGCTTCCTCTCGGGCTGTATGTGGGAAGATCTGACAGCAACCTGCGGATGGTCATGGGTTTTCCCCGGGCTCTGCCTGGTTTCCTCCCACCATAATGCTGGCCGCCGTCGTATAGGTGAAATATTCTTGAGTACGGCGTAAAACACCAATCAAATAAACATATCAGATAATACTGAGGTAAGTAAACAGTAGGCTGTGGGGCTGTACTGTTTGCTCTCTGCTCATTTTGACATTGATGTACTGTATGTGTAGATCATAAGTCCTTCATTCCTGAAGATGATATTTGTTTATGGCCTTTACAAGTGCAGTTAATTTTATACATGTACATCATCATGTACTATAAGTGCAAAACAAGTTATGTTATGATTACACTTCTGAACTGGTCAGATTTTCCTAGAAAAGTGCGGTTGCTTACATGTAGTATCCCTGGTACATAGCTGCATTTATGGATCAAAAAGCTACTCTGTGGTAAAAATAAATTTCGACTGTCACATTTCTGTATGATAAAGCCTAAATATGAGTATTCAGAGCAAGGTGCAAAACTGAAGACTGCTGTTACTGGGGTCTTTGTGTCAACTCAAGGTTTGCCAGGTAGTCAACGTCAGGGAATAAAAGAGGCAAATGCCAGTGTGTGGAGACCATTCCTTGTTGAACATAATCTACTTACGTCAGCATGACATCATTTCAGTGATATATCAGGGTCTGCCCTGGTGGCTCACAGGATACCCTTTATATACTGAGAGCACAGACCTCAGTGGCAGCATTGTTTTGATGAGGTACTATCCTACAGCTGGACAAGCCTTGTTGTTTTACTTTAACAGGTTTCAAGTTAATTTATAAAACAACGTGTGACTTGAACATGGTAAATATATAAACCACAATATTCAGAAAAAGACTTGCTATTAGAACTGATAATGATAAATAATACAAAATCAAAGGTCAAAAAGTTAGAGCCAACTAAAGGAACAAATGAACAGCCTTCCTATTACTTTTTCACCCTTTTGACTTACTAATATATTCTACATAGTTTCCAGTCTTCATTTAATTTACATTATTTGAAAGCTTGTTTCAAGACAAAGTGGTATATAGATCATCACTGAGGGGAACAAACTTTACACAAGACCTTTATGTTAAATAAAAACACAAACACATAAAGTAGTATGGCTCCACTGTCAGGCATCCCTAATACACATGTCTATGCCAGTGGCTAGGGATCAGGTAAAGGTTGGGTGGGTAGGGGAGTGAGGTACATGTGCCTGGATAAGTATTCCCAGTCTAAGCTCAGTGAACCATAGCAAAGGGCCTGTGTTACACTGCACTCTGTGAGCACAAACTGTAAAGGTCCATTTGAAAATGTCAAATCAAAATACATGCACATGTGCTTTAAAACAATTCAAACCAAAAGAAATCACAGACATCACTAATAAGAAATCACTTCTTTTTTTATATGTAAACAAAAAAGTGCTTGTTTTGTTATGATTGAATGTATGAAATATTTGTTCAGCACAAGACCATTCCTTTTTGTTTTACTTCTTGTACAAACCAACAGAACAAACAGTATGGAAATAGACGTTCCGCCCCTCACTGGTTGTCATAGCCTAGGAGGCAGGTATGGTAAACTGTGTACTCTCTGTTACTACTATTAACTAACTACTTAATTAGATCTGTTTGTTCTTACAGATTACGATGCACATGGAGCCTTCTCCCTGTGGTTATGTATTTCCCACTAGGCCTAGCCCTGGCTTTAGTTCGTTTCTTCATTGGCTTACACACTTTTTTGATTTCCAAACTGTTGCCAAAGTCTCTGGCAATCAGAAGGTATGTATTAAAGTCATGCAGTTCTATCACAATACAGAAACAATCATCAGTGTAATTATTATGCAGCATGTACATTCCTATTTAATGTGCAGGTTGAATGAGTGAATGATCATAGATTAAGGCCATGCATTTGAATAAAATCTGTTATATTCATGCCAACGTATACATGTACTACAAGTAAGTTAGACAAGACGTACTGTTAGGGTTTTTAAAATAAAAGTGAACGTTAATCTTGTGTTAAACCAAGTTGTTCTTTGAAATGTGGGTATTTAAATACATGAATACATAATATTATAGTTGTTGCACTAAGAACATAGAATCCGAACACTGATGCAGTTTAAATAACTAGTATACAGGTTTTATTGGACATTCCTTCAATACAGCACATTGTGCTACTCACCCATCAGTTTTGTCAGATGATACCAGTGTTGCAGATTGGGATATGTGTCATACCCACATCTTCTTGTGTTTTCCAGGTATATATTGAGGACCATGTGTGCTGTGCTAGGCATTGCTGTGAGAACAGAGTGCACGGAAAAACGCAGTAAAAGTGCCAAAATCCTGGTCACAAATCACATCAGCCCACTGGATCACCTGGCCGTTAACCTGGTTCTCCCGAATGTTACGGTCCGTTACATGCAACTTCACTAACTTATACCCATGGGTCATTTTTATGTATTAAAGCAATAGTTCCTGCATCATGTTGAGACATCTGCATGCCACTGCCATTAAAATCTATCAGGTTTTCAAGTCGTACAGACAAACCATTCATCCATTCATACCACCATGTTAGAGGTATTAAGGTGGTTTCAGTAACTGCATGTAAATACGCAATAAAATGTATACAGTACCATGTACTTTTAAGACCCAATCACTCAGTCTGTTCAGTGGAATATCTTAAAACGACCTGTAATTTTGTCCCTCAATGTACAGGTGGAAAAGTCTATCTGCTGTGCACTCAGTAGTGGTAGGCTGTACGATCATATCAGTAAAATGTAGTGATGGGGATTCCAAACAAATAAACAGTGCAACAAAGGTAAGTTCCCCCAAAAATGTTGTTTGATATCTCCTGTGATATGTACCAGATCGCAATGAAATTTTGCACACACTATGCCACTAATCATGCGGATGCGGCATATCAAGGATTGACATGCAGGTGCAGTTGTGCGCTAATTGGCATGCGCAAATTGAAAATCAGTCGATGTTGAAAATTTCGTAAAAGGAGTCAACCAGATTGACGGCGGCTGGTGAAGAAAGCCTTGTTGCTCCGGCGTTATATGATAGTGTGTCTGCAAATCACGTTGGATGAACTGGACAGCAGTGGGGCAATGTTTTTTTCACCGAAGAAACGGGTGTGTGTCTCTGCATGTTAGTCTAGGAGACGTGTGTGGCGTCGGCAGGGTGAACAGCATGCAGAGTGCTGTGTGCAGCCAGTAATGGCCTTTGGTGTTGGCAGCGTAATGGTCTGGGCAGGCATCAGTTTGACAGGCAAGACCGATCTGGTTGCTATTGAGGGAAACTTGAACGCTGCTGGCAACGTTGCTCAGTTTCTCAGACCACATGTATTGCCCTACGCAGGCGCCGTTGGAGATAGATTTGTCTTCATGGACGACAGTGGGCATCCACATCGTGCAGGTATTGTGAATGACTTCTTTCAGACTGAAGCATTGACCGGATCCAGTGGCCCACGTGTTCTCTGGATCTCAACCCCATCGAACATCTTTGGGATCAGTTGAATCAATCACTGTTGTCGAGTTGAGATGGAGTCCACTCTTGACGATGTGAGACGCCTCCTTCAGGAAGAGAGGTTAGCCATCCCGCAACGTCGGATCGCACGCCTCATCAACACTATGTCACAGTGTGATACAATCTCGTGACAGCTACACACTATATTGATGATCACTGGTGATCGAGTGAAAATGAGAAAATTGTGTGATGAATTAAAGAATTGCCATTGAAAAATCTGGTTGAAACCCTTTAATGAAATTTTCAAAATCAACTGATTTTCATTTTGCGCATGCCCATTAGCGCACAACTGCACCTGCATGTTAATCCTTGATATACCGCGTCCGCATGATTACCGGGATAATGTGTGCAAAATTTCATTGTGATCTGGTACATATCACAGGAGATACCAAACAACGTTTTGGAGGGAACTTACTTTTGTTGCACTGTATATGTAGTTGCTGTCAGTTCAAGTTTCTCTCTGGACTCAGCCCAGTTTCCTCCCACTATAATGCTGACAGTCATCGTTTAAGTGAAATATTCTTGAGTGTGACATAAAACAACAATTAGATAAAGAAATAAACAGGTAATGCTCCAGCACAGTGTTGTGAACCCAGATCAGTATATGAGGCTAAATATAACATCTGTAAAAGAGGGGTAAAATGTAGCAAAAACTCATAATATGTGAAAAAAAAAAGAAAAAAAGATGAAAATTTTGTATGACATAGTAAGAATTCAGACTTGTATGAATCTCTGGTATTTCATCAGGCGTGTATACGGATCACAAATTAAAACTGGATTTGCATGATGTACAGCTTGCATCACTAACCATTGGAAATTACATGCAGATATTTCGTGAGAGGAAATTCTGTAGCTCTGCTTTTATAAAAGTGCCACTATAACAGAAATGGATGTTTAATCAATAGTATTTTTGGAATTTTGTTTTATGTGTGATTATAAGGAAAAAAAAATTGTATGTACATGTAACTTTTGTGTCACTTGTTTATATGATAAGTATTTATTTTGTGCGCGTATGTTGCTTTTCTTCAGCCCTGCGTATGGGACATTCCAGATGGGTTAGCCTGGGCCATGGGTTTCAAGGACATGGGAGTTCGACAGGGCAGAGATGCACTTCTCAGAAATGTTATGACACATTGCCAAGGTGAGTCCAAAACTCCACATGTAGGTGGATCCATTGTGCACACATGGGTGGGTACACAACTCCAGAGGTGGGTGGGCCCACAGCTTCACAAATGGGTGGGTCTTCAACTTCACAGATGGGTGGGTACACAACTCTGCTGATGGGTGGGTTCCCAACTCCACAGATGGGTAGGTCCCCAACTCCACAGATGGGTGGGTCCCCAACTCCACACATGGGTGGATGTGAACTCAACAGATGGGTGGGCCCCCACTCCACAGATGTGTCGGACCACAATTCCACAGATGGAAGATTCCCCAAATCCACAGATGGGTGAATCCACAACTCCACAGATGGGTGGGTCCCCAAATTGACACATGGGTGGTTCCACAACTCCACAGATGTGTCGATCTACAACTCCACATATTGGTGGATCTACAACTTCACACCTGGGTGGTTCCACAGCTTCACAGATTGGTGAGTTCAGAATTCAACATATGCGTGAATCCCCAACTTCATTCATGAGTGGGTCCAAACCTTCACAGATGGGTGGTTGCATCTAGCATTGTTAGAGACACTTATTTCAGGTAACAGGGTTTACTCAAGCTTCTTATGATGTGCAGTGATAACCCCAAACCCTTCTATATGGGTCATGAAGCACATTTTCAAATTGAAACATTTTGATACATTTAACTATATCAAGAATAGATGAACTTGGCTTCATTTTGTGTCCTTCTTTCAGTGTGATGTGCATCACATCCTTATTTAGAAGATGTGGCCTCTGTGGTTCAGTCGGTTAGCGTGCTATCGCAGCACAATAACCCGAAGCCTCCCACCAATGTGGTGGCTGTGAGTACAAGACCAGCTCATGCTGGCTTTCTCTCCGGCCGTACATGGGAAGGTCTGCCAACATCCTGTGGATGGTCGTGAGTTTCCCCCGGGCTCTACCCTGTTTCCTCCCACCATAATGCAGGTCATCGTTGTATAAGTGAAATATTCTTAAATAAATATTTAGAAAATCATTATGTAAAGCTTATATATACCAAGAGGTGGTCCCAAATAGCCGCCATCCAAAATATTTTTAAATACTTTTTTCTCCTGAAAAAGAAAATAAGAATTAATATTAAAGACTGTATCTGCAAATAAATTTTCAAGCTCTTTACTCTCATATTGGGGTCGTTTTTATGTTTTCTCCTCCTTTAACATCTAATGAAATTTTGGGTGTGTATTTTATTGTTTCCAGTTGATGAACACTTCTGTTCTTGTTTGAAAAGTACATGTTTTCCCAAAACTTCTGTGCTGAACTTAAGTTGGATTTGCAGGAGAATTTCACTACTGAGGACCATATATTACTTGTTTGATGTTCAATGACAATGTTGTTGTGGAAACTGCTGTTACAGATTCCAGTCTTCCAGTTTTATCTCATCCTGAAGGGGCATCAACAAGTGGAAAAGTGGGACTGTTAAAATTTAGGTGAGAATTAATCAATGGAATCAAATGAGGAATGTTTGGCTTCAATATATCTGGTAGTTTGTGAACCTAGAAGCTCAGTTTGAAAGAGATGGTAGTTATATGTGATGTGTGACCATGTTGGTTACATGTGACTTGTGACCATGGTGGTTACATGTGATGTGTGACCATGGTGGTTACATGTGATGTGTGATCATGGTGGTTACATGTGATGTGTGATCATGGTGGTTACATGTGATGTGTGATCATGGTGGTTATGTGTGATGTGTGACCATGGTGGTTACATGTGATGTGTGATCATGGTGGTTACATGTGATGTGTGACCATGGTGGTTACATGTGATGTGTGATCATGGTGGTTACATGTGATGTGTGATCATGGTGGTTACATGTGACATGTGACCATGGTGGTTACATGTGACTTGTGACCATGGTGGTTACATGTGATGTGTAACCATGGTGGTTATGTGTGATGTGTGACCATGGTGGTTACATGTGACATGTGACCATGAACACAATATCTTACTGATACCTTTATTAAGTGGCTAGACCATTTTCTGTATATATGGAAACACTTTATACGTGTCAGTGCAAATCTCCTACAAACAAACTGGATTTTGGGGACAAAGTTGTCACTCTTGAGTGAGGTTTGCACAGCACCTGGTACATGTGTTTCTTACGTATTTGCATTTGCATAGTCTGTATACATGGATCAAACGCCTGTTCCATGGCCTATTGGAAGGACTGTTTTTATATATATACAATATATACAATATTTGCTCTGTTGTAGTACGTGGCCGTTCATGTTGGACCAGGCTGTGCAGCCAGTAAGTACACACTACAGTTTGTAGAATCCAGTGGCACTCCTGCTTCCATATCAAACTACTGTACACTGTGCATAGTACATATCTGCGGTATCACAAGCACCATCTTCTTCATAGGTGTGTGTGGCTTCCTTACAGTTGTGAAGAAGAGAAATTTCCTGATTGTTCAAAATGTGAGGATACACTGCTGGCTGCAACTTTCAAGCCCTAGACCAATGAGGTTGCATCTGAATTTAACACTCTTTGTTTCAGCTGCGACTTTATGTCAGTTACCTGGCAAAGGTCAGTGGTTTCCTCCTGGTGCCCTGGTTTCCTCCACCCATTATCCTTACTGGTGTCATGGTGTACAAGAGTAATAGTTCCTGTGCACAGCATTAAAAAGACATAAGTTGGCCTAAATATATAAATGAATTAAAACATAAATATGGGCATTGATATCTTTATCTCCCTGTTGAGAATCTTTTATTCTCTAAAATGTATGTATGGATTCATTATGTGTGCCATTTCTACTCTATTTCAGCTTACTCTTAAAATTTCCAGGTTACCATTTCTGCAGATAACTGCGGTAAGCACTTGCACAATACATTGTACATGTTAATAGCATATACTGCAGTGGGTTATTCAAATGATTCTTGGGTTGGGCATATAGGGTTTGTCCAGACCAAGTCAGGATGTTGAAATCAGCCAAGCTGGTTCATGCTACTGGCTTTCTGTTGTTCTCTGGTTCATCTAGACTGGGTCACAACAGTGCCCAGTTGACTGTAACATCTATCTTGTGTTCAGGGAGACTGGGGATCAGGTTTTGTCTCTGTTGTACTGAAAAGTGACATTTTATCCTTTCAGGGGAGCTGATTTCTGTATTTCACTTAAAGTTGTCTTTTTTCAAGTGTCATATTTTGATTGATTCTGACTGATTCAGGCACGTTTAGAGTTTTTACACCTTGGCCAGTATTGGCCAAAGAATGCTGGTGGCATTCGTCTGTCCATACATATCTTTGTTAATGCTCACCAAAGTTACACCACTCTTACACTTTGGCATGAGGAAGAACCCTTTTGTTTTTATGTGACCTTAACTTTTTAAGGTTATTACAGTTATTTTAGTTAAATTTTATGAATGGCTAGTATTATACATAATATCTTGGAATTTGTAGCTATTAGTAACATTGTGCATGTGCGTAAGGCCAAGGGGTTTGAAGTGCATTCCATTGTATTTTATTTTCGTTTGGGTTAATCTATTTCTCACCAGAAAAACCTATGCATTAGCATCAAAACTATTGTTTTGAGGCCTTTGTGTCCTTCTGAAGGTGCATTTTTACAGGCCAGATTTCAGGTGAAGTGCAGGACTTCTCAGTTGTATTTTGATTGGATGAGGTTTCCTTTCTTGTCTCTTCTGTCACTATTGAAAGAAAAGACAACAAATATCAAATCCATAGTTGCTTCAGAAGCGGGTGGTGACAGATCTGAACAACAACAGCCATTTTGTCCCGATGTACTTGGTAATGCTTGGAATTCTTAAGAGACAGTGAGGCATGTACAGTACAGGGCAGAGATAGCTTGACACCTAGCCCATCGGAAAGAAAACAATAACAAGACCAAAAAATGAGAACCATAGCTCGCCAGTCTGCGCGTGATTTTTTTGGCAGTAGCATCAGACCTGAAAAAAATGAAAGATGCATCACATTAAAATCATGACGAGTCAGAAGAAAACAAGGCATGCTGGAAGACAGACAGACGTTTCTCTCTTAGATGGACCTGGCACAGTGTGTCGGTATATGTTAACCCCAAAAAATGGCGGCTAAGACAGCAATCTGGATGAGATTGAAACAAGTAAAACACTCCGGGCACGTGATAGGGAATGCAATGAATCAAAGGAAGAGAACAAATGAGAAGTATAGTTGTCAGGCACAGCAGTCCCGCAATTCAAACCAGTAGGGTTTCTGTGTGCATGTGTGTAACGTTTTCTTTTGTTACATCGGCACTTATACAGTAAACGTGCACTCGGAGAGTTTCAGGTTTACCTCTGTAACAGTTTTCATTCTGGTTTCCTGCAAATATGGAGCAAATTGTGCGTTGTACTGTAGGTCTGGCGCACTACAAGGAAACAGTGTCATGACATGACCAAAAAAAGTGAGATTTAATGAATTTGTAGCAATAAAAAAAAAAAGTACTGTTAAGATATAGGTAAGCAGCAGACAGACATTTCATGTAGCCTGTGTCATGTTTCAGTCCCCTCTGGGCAGCACGTGGTGGGCTGACTTGTTCTGGGTGCTCTTCCTGCCATACACACTGTTTACTGTAAAGTAAGTCTGCTGTAATGTTAAACTCTTAAAATATTAAAATGTATGCATGTACAATGAATTTCAACTGTGTAATCAGTTCTTGTGCTTTGTGGGTTTTTCCAGGTGTAATGATTTAGTTTGGTGAGGCTCAGTCCATACATGAACAATATGTGAAATTTCTTGTTGAAATACACTATTCTTACAAATGATATAACTTCCTGGTTGGATTTAACAATCTTCCTTTGTGAAGAAGTCTGTATTTTATGTATGTCAGTAAACTGCAAAGGAAGGTGTTTCAGCGTCATCATCTTCATGTGTAGAAAAGGAGCACCTGGTAGATGTGCACAAGTCTCCATGGTGGTTGATGGTATTAAGATTCTGGAGAGCAATAACCCCTCGACCAGACCCTAGACGGTGATGATCGTGGCCAAGTGGGCAAAGGTGGTTGTCCGTCAGTGACTGGGACAGTCTGGGAGCAGGTTCAAAGTTCTCACTGTTTGTGGGGTGACGGTGACGATAAACAGTAGACACCTGCGTGACCATTTTATACGCAGTCCAATTTTATTCCACCTGTACAAAAACGTGAAAAATTTTCATCAATTCACTAATGGTCAATGGTTCACCCCTAGCAATCCAGTTTCCTCCACTACCATTTTCACATTGCCAAGTGAAAAGTTCTTGTGTAAGGCATGAAACATGTGCCATATCAGTAATTGTTATGCTGTGAGGCCATATCCAGCAGTAATTGTTATGCTGTGTGGCCATATCCAGCAGTAATGGTTATACTGTGAGGCCATATCCAGCAGTATCCAGACAGGTCTGTTATTCAGCACTTTGTGTCCTGTATCGCACTGCAGTGGTTAGCGAGAGTTTCACTGCACAGAATGACAGCAATAAAAGTGAAAACTTATATTGCTTATTAAACCACTGAAAAGATATGAAGCATATAGTTTAAGATTGGCTGTGTTCATTTCCAAAATTGAAATACACACGTCTCAATGTCTTCATTGTCACTTTGTCTTCATACAGATATTTGCCAGTTTTAGTCAAGGGAGAGGAAGAGTCAGTTGAGGCCTTTGCAAAAAGAGCACAAGAAGTCATAGCCAATGATTTGGGCCTCCAAGTGACATCTCATTCAGATGCCGACAAAGTAGAGTATGCCAAGAGAATGTTGTTTGAGAAAAATCACACTGAAGGTAGGAAACTGATGCTTGTTTTTTAATCAGCTTATCTTTCAGTTTGCTGATGGGTCACAGGTTCTTATCTAACTTTCCCAAGATGTCAGTGGTTTTCAGTGTCTTGCGTAGTAGATCAGCCCTTAACCTGAAGGGTCACAGGTTCTTATCTAACTTTCCCAAGACGTCATTGGTTTTCAGTGTCTTGCGTAGTAGATCAGCCCTTAACCTGAACTGTCACAGGTTCTTATCTAACTTTCCCAAGATGTCAGTGGCTTTCAGTTAGCATGTTTGTCGAATATCTGGCAAATGATGTTTTCTCCGGTTTCGAAGTTTAAACCCCTTCAGTATGGCATTAGCCACAGTCAGGTATGTAATTAGACTGGTGCTGTAATCAGTATCCTCTAGTGCTACATCCAAGTCCAAGATGTCACTCCCACCAAGCCATTATTGACTTTAGCAAGTCAAAATTTTAAAACAGATGATAATTGTTGGCACTGAAAGTTGAAATTTTCCCACATTTGGCTTGAGATGCGTGTTGCGTTGATAACATTTACCAAGAATAATTTCAAGTGCCTAAAAATAAGTTCCAAAATTTGATTTCAAATTTTGAGATAAAGAGAATGTATCAGAAATTTTTCGTAAATGAATGAATCAGCGCCTATCCAGTCGAATTTTTAATATTATTTTAGAATATACTAAATAATTACTTCTCTCCAAATATCAGCCTTGACTGGACATTATGGTTCAAAATCAGAAATAAAGTTCCTGCAATGATTGTCATTGTCAACTTCAACACCATTGATAGTCGAGGTTCATATATCTCGATATTTTCTGAATGGCAATGGTTTGAGCTATGCTTGGTAAAATAGAGAAAATTTCATTTGTTTGGCAAGTATGAATTTTTTTCCAATTGCATTGTAAAATTCACCCTCTAAACAAGACCGAACTTCTAATGTTATGCACTGAGTCAGGCAGGTGAAGCAGTAGGCCATAAGTACCCATTTTCTGTTCTTCCATATCATCTGATAGCAGATTGATTCTGGTCGCTAAGTACATTAGAGATCCTGATGATAAGAAACACACCATATAGTTTTGTTTTCCCTGTCTGTTATGATCTAACCCTATATGTGTGTTTGTTCCGAGTGTCAGTGTTCATTAGTATGTAGGTATATTAAGGCTGAAGGATCACATAAAGCTTTTATGGAAGAATCAGAGGCAGTAATAGTCCTCAGGGCAGAGCTGTGATGAAACATTGCCAGGTCACACCTGTTTTGACACATTGCCAGGTCACAACTGTCATGAAACATTGCTAGGCCACAACTGTCATTAAACATTGCCAGGGCATAACTGTCTTGGAACATAGCCAGATCACAACTATTTTGACACATTGCCAGGTCACAACTGTCATGAAACATTGCCAGGACACATCTGTCATGGCACATTGTCAGGTCACACCTGTTTTGTCGCATTGACAGGTCACAATTGTCATGACACATTGTTAGGGGTCAGATGTCATTAAAGATTGCCAGGGCACAACTGTCATGAAACATTGCTAGGGCTCACAGGCCTTAAAACCTTGTCAGACCAGGGGTACACGTGGTTCCTTTTGTGTTTTTCCATTAATAAAGTAAATGTATATTTTCATAAGGTGTAAGGAATTTTGATAGCCTGAAGTTGACTGGCAAATGTTATCACTCCTTTGGACATTATTTCTATCTTTTGACAGCACAAGGAAAGCCATCTTCCAGCGGCACAGAGGAAACAAGAGCTGCAGCTAGTGCACCGACTGACCCCATTCCGTTGGCTGACCCAGAAACCAGACGTATGGTCAAACAGGTCAAAGACGTCCTACCCCATGTTCCGTCGTCTGTTGTCATGTCAGATCTTGGTTAGTTGCTCTATTGGTCTGTCGATATACATGTGCAAGTATATTTGCATAAACTGAAAAATTTACTGTTTTTTTGTGTGTGTGATTTTTCAAGGAGACAAACATGGTGATGAATTTTGTCTTGTAAATATGCCAACTTTTTAACTTGAAAAAATTCATGAAATGCATAACTTTTATATGGAAGTATAAAGAATAGTATTAAAGGCTAAGATTTACTTAAATAACATTCTGCATGTTGTCTGAAGTCCTGGCACCTGAAGATTCTGAAGTGTTTTACATACAAGATCCTGAAGTGTTAGACAAGCTCAGTATGGCTCCTGCAGAGGTTGACTAGAAGTTTGGTGCAGTAATTCTCAGGACCGAATGTCACAGTATTGGCTGTATTCATTGTGCACACATCTTCTCTAGTACATCAGTTAATCATAAAATCAAAGAGAGCAGATTTAGACATTGAAAGCCCTCAATGAGTACAGTATGGATGGGCTCTGAATGCTGCCATGTACTTGATCTACAGACCCACCATGCATTGGCATATGTAAAGTTGTACTGTAACAGCATGAGCTCTGCCAAACTTCCTGTAGACAGCAACAAGCAGTTGACAGTGACTATGTGGCCATTTGTCCAGTGTGAAATCCACTTCTCAAAATATAATGGCATACTTGTGCATCACATGTGGGAAAGTGACTGTTGTTAGTGATTTACCAAAGACTGGTTGTTTCCTAAAGCAAACTGGCTGCAAGTGTACTTGCAAGGATCTTAGCTCCACATATAACCATGAAGCTCCTAGACCCAGTTCCACAAGCATTCCTGTGTAGTAAGCTTACGGCATGGCATGAATTGCTTGCATTATTTTGTGGCCGACACAGCAGTGTAAAGTGCTTGATTTGGATCTACAGTGTAAAATCTCAGACCACGGTTCAAGATTTTCAGAAACGTTTCAGAGTACAAGTAAGATTGATTCTCCAGGGCATGTCCTCCTGTTTCATGTATGTACACTTTCCAAATTATGCAGTTAAAATATTGTAGTTTTGCAAATTAACTGAGGTTTACTTCTTCTAACAGATTACAAAGATGGTCGTTATTTGATTTTGAATCTGATCATCAGATCCAAAGCCATTCACTGCCTCCTGGTTTAAAGGTGTTCTGGCCATGATTTGGCTGACATGTTGCCAACGTGGTGTTAGGCCAGGGTGATCTATTCATTCATTTAACTGCGTGTCCGGTGTCCTCTACCAGTAAAGCTGTCCCAACTTTGCTGTTAGAAAGGCAGGAGAACCATGTAAAATTGTGTTACAGAAAAGACGAGGGATGTTGACTTGACCATAACTAACCTTGTGGAGGGTAAAGTAGAGTACACTTCTGTTGAACACAGCCAGTCCTCAGAAACTAAGGATTTTTCCCTGGTAAGTGTGAACAAGTTTGTTTGTTTGTTTGTTTTTAAAGAAAAAGATAAAACCATCAAGTTTCAAATTCAGCAATTGTCCCTAGTAATACGTGTAGCTGTGGTCGTTGGCTTGTGACTTCCTGGACTTGGGTTAACATGAGGAGCCTAATCTGTTGCTTTCTTGACAAACCTACTAATATTGCCCAGTGTGTTGTAAGTATAAACCATTTTATTGTGCCCACATCACAGGGTGACTGGCAGGTCCATTGTCAACCCAGCTTAGACAGGGCTGGGGAAGATTGCCATGCAATGGGCAAGTTTATGACATTCATGTAGAGGGCAAGTTTGTCACACACTGTAGAAGTTTTTTGCATGCTAGGCAAGTTTATCCCTTACAAAGTAAAGTTTATCACAGAAAGGCAAGTTATCACATGCTGAGCAATGTATCACATACAGGATAAGTTTATCACAGAAAGGCAAGCTATCATGTTATGCAAGTTTATATCATACAGGGTAAGTTTATCATAGAATGACAGGTTATTATATACAGGGTAAGTTTAGCACTGAAAGGCAAAGTATCTCCTGCTGGACAAGTTCATCACATACAGGGTAAGTTTGTCACAGAAAGGCAAGCTATCATATGCTGGTCGAGTTTATCTCATGAAGAGTAAGTTTATTATAGAAAGACACATACAGGGTAAGTTTATTACAGACAGGCAAAGTGTCACATGCAGGGTAAGTTGTCACATACAGGGCAAGTTGTCACATACAGGGCAAGTTGTCACATACAGGGTAAGTTGTCACATACAGGGCAAGTTGTCACATACAAGGCAAGTTTTCACATACAGGGCAAGTTGTCAGATACAGGGTAAGTTTATCACAGACAGGCAAAGTATCACATACAGGGCAAGATGTCACATACAGGACAAGTTGTCACATACTGGGCAAGTTTATCACATACAGGGTAAGTTTTCTCATACAGGGCAAGTTGTCACATACAGGGCAAGTTGTCAGATACAGGGTAAGTTTATCACAGACAGGCAAAGTATCACATACAGGGCAAGATGTCACATACTGGGCAAGTTGTCAGATACCGGGCAGGTTGTCACATACTGGGCAAGTTTATCACATACAGGGTAAGTTTTCTCATACAGGGCAAGTTGTCACATACTGGGCAAGTTGTCACATACTGGGCAAGTTTATCACATACAGGGTAAGTTTTCTCATACAGGGCAAGTTGTCACATACTGGGCAAGTTTATCACATACAGGGTAAGTTTTCTCATACAGGGCACGTCACATACAGGGCAAGTTGTCACATACTGGGGAAGTTTATCACAGACAGACAAAGTATCACATACAGGGCAAGTTGTCACATACAGGACAAGTTGTCACATACTGGGGAAGTTTATCACAGACAGGCAAATTGTCACATACAGGGTAAGTTTTCACATACAGTGCAAGTTGTCACATACCGGGCAGGTTGTCACATACTGGGCAAGTTTATCACATACAGGGTAAGTTTTCTCATACAGGGCAAATTGTCACATACAGGGCAAGTTGTCACATACTGGGCAAGTTTATCACATACAGGGTAAGTTTTCTCATACAGGGCACGTTGTCACATACTGGGGCAGTTTATCACAGACAGGCAAAGTATCACAGACAGGCAAAGTATCATATACAGGGTATGTTTTCACATACAGGGCAAATTGTCACATACAGGGCAAATTGTCACATACAGGGCAAGTTGTCACATACTGGGCAAGTTTATCACAGACAGGCAAAGTATCACATACAGGGTAAGTTTTCACATACAGGGCAAATTGTCACATACAGGGCAAATTGTCACATACAGGGCAAGTTGTCACATACTGGGCAAGTTTATCACAGACAGGCAAAGTATCACATACAGGGTAAGTTTTCACATACAGGGTAAGTTTTCACATACAGGGCATGTTGCCACATACAGGGCATGTTGCCACATACAGGGCATGTTGCCACATACAGGGTAAGTTTATCTGAAAATCAAAGAATGTCAAGTTATCAGATAGAGGTTAAGTTTACCACATATACTTTGTACAAGCCAAGTTGGTCGTGACCACAAATACAAGTACATATTTGTTATGGGTTGGCTTATACATGCGTGTATATTAGGGTCCCTCCTTCACTCAGATGGTGAGTACACTGGCTGCCTGTGACTGTCAGACCCTCAACCCATTATCAAGGTCTCCATGTTTCAGCTCACGCTTTAAGTCAGGAGGCTTATGAGGTAGCTAGGATCAGACACCTTACTCTAATCACTCTGGACTCCTCACCAATAAACCTGACCATGGTCATGTAAGTAAAGAGTTCTAGATTATGGCTGTGTTGAGACTGTGGAGACAACTAGGATATTAAAGAAAAGGAATACTCAGTCTTTTGTGGCAGGGTTCAGGGCCTTAATGTGAAGTTTAGACTTTATGATGACAGGTAAGTACCGTCATACATGCAACAGGGAAAATTTTGAATTTTTTATTTTTTTGTGTGTTTTATTGTCAGACAAAAAACAGGTTTGCAGCAGATAAATTTGGGAAAAACTCTAATGAACGCCAGATGTCCTTTCAAGATCGCAAGAAGGCTATGATTGAAACAGCTAGAAGAAAGTTCTTGGAGAAGCACGCTCTCTTGTAATACTGTGATGTCAGAGTTCAGGGCAAAGTTGTAAACCTGCTGATGGCTGGCAAGAGCAATACCTGCAGAACTTCTGAACCAGTTGTGTTCACCTTTAAACGGCAGTCAAAAGAAGCTTAAAGTGTGCTGGAAATCTAGAGACTGGAGAGTTACATATACATCTGAGATTTGCAGACTTGAGTAACTCATCAGACTGTGGTGGGAAAAAAATCCACAGCTATGTGACATCATTGATACATGTGTGCTTGTAAAACCCCTACATAAAAGTCTCACCTTCCAGATCTAGTTGTTTGCCAAGGTGAAGGTCATCGTCTGTGCCATCATTTATCCCAGAGGACTGTCACAATGTGCCTTCCACAAATGGATTTTGACGACCTTGTATATTGGAATCACTTAGGAGAGAGATAAATACATGTATATATGTGTGAATTGTGTATGTATGTTTCTTTACTGTACCAAGTACGTATGATATAGGTATAAATGTTGGATATTTTGAACTCTTCAGAGTGATGACCTTGACAAAAACCTAGGTCATTCAGTTTGATTTGATGGTGTAAATTGTATTATCCGGCATTTTCTAGACACTTGAAAACAAGAAGAGTATGGATAAAATACAACAAAGATTAAAAGTCTTGGTAATACAGACATATTTGGTTTGACCTGAGCTTCGTTTGAGACAATGCTTATTTTGAGCACCTGAAAATGAGTGCATAGCCAAAAGTTTTCTCCCCTGTTGGATCTTCCAGAAACATTTCTTTTACATCTGTTTCATTGTTCTGTTTGAGACGAGCTGTGGCCATGTCAGATAACTGCATACTGTGTTGTTTTTGACGTTTGAACATGTCTGGTCAACTTTTTAGAGTGGCATCTACATTATGCATGTGTGTATGTGTTTCCGTGTTATTGGCTAATGTGGCATATTGCCACACTGCTTTTAAGATGGCATCAATCACATTTCAGCCAAGGTGTGAAAAAGTATATTAGAAATTAAGATGGGTTCTAACTTTAGTCTGGACTTAAGTCCCATTTTAGTAGTTTTGTATCAGGATAAGTCTTGTACTTTAATATATCTTGAAACAAGATGCCGCTGTTATACAAATAGCAGGCAGAATGACGCTTTAACCAATAAAGTGGATCAAGCAGAACACTTCTAAAACAGCAGACTTGGCTCCAGACTCTGGAGTCGTCAATGTGGGTTTCATACTGTGTTTGGATGGCTGTCCTGTCTAATGTATTTGGCATGACATTCCAGTGAGGCATCACTAATCAAATAAGACTGACTTTCTACAAGAAGACATTTGTGATGTTGTATAGGAAGTGTCTTGGAATGTGAACTCCAAAACTAACAAACACAATGGCCTTCCAAAATAAGAAGGTATTCCATAACGTGATACAGCGTACCCCAAACCTCAGTTTATGTATGTATGTTAATTTCTAAGTTTTGTCCTCAAAATATACTTATTCATTTGATTGGTGTTCTGCGCTGTATTCAAGAATGTTTCACTTATATGACAGCAGCCAGTATTTTGTTGAGAGGAAACTGGACAGTGCCTGGGGAAAACACCCAAACATCTACAAGTTACTGGCAGACCATCCCACTGCTAGAGATGAATTAAGCCAGCATGAGCTGGACAAACTCTGGACTGACTGCATTGGTGAGAGGCTCCTGGGCAATTACGCTGTGCTAGTATAGCAACCATCTGGGCCAGGGGGGCCCCCTGTCCTCAAAAGGCAGCAGTGTTTTAATTATAATATGCATATATGCCTGTCTGTGTTCAATCAAGATGCTTTTGTCAGCTGGAAACTCCAAGATCAAACAAGCAAACAAGCAATAATTGTCTTTTGATGGAACAAAAAAGTTAGTCCATGCTTAGGCCTTGTCATATGTAACAGTTTCCTATAAAATCACACACGTTGGATGCAGGCTTAAAGAAATTTGTGTCTTCATAGGTTGTGTATTCCTAATGATTTCGTCACATACAAATATAATTTGCATAAAAACTTACACAAATATAGAAACACTTCTCTTCCCAAGGAACATTGTCAGGTTCAAACCAGGTTTGCAGCTGATGAATACCGTGTACAATGTCAAGATCGAAAGAATTCTATCAGCAAACTTGTAAAGAGGTTGGCCAACTGAGTAGTGAGTTAGTGCAGCACAACAACTCGGGAGCCTCTACCCAAGGCGGTCACTGTGACTTGAAGCCCAGCTCATGCTGACTTCCTCTTTGGTCGTACATTTGAAGGTCTGCCAGCAACCTGCCAATGGTCGTGGGTTTTCTGCGTAATAACTATTGGCACGGGTATACATTTAAAACCATACAAACGCCCCAAGCACCAACATGCGAACTGAAGTTAGCACAACTTTCATTTTCGTTTTTCGCTTCCACGTTTTTCGTTATTTGCGTATCGAATACCATGTTAACAGTACAGAAGTATTTTCATTTTTATACATGCGCCTTTAGGTGGAGCATATAATGGTATGGCGATTTTGTCCGTCTGTCTGTCCATCCCTATTCGTGTCCGGGTTATATCTCAAATTGTTCTCCACGTCCAGTTTTAATTTTTGGATACACAGTTACAGGCGTGATGCAACTCACAATTGACCATTTCCACGGTCGCTTGAATAACCAGATTTCCATTTCTCCTGTATACTGTAAAAATACATATGATTTCTGGCCAGGCTACAACTCCAGTTGTTTTCCACGTACAGTTTTAATTTTAGGTGGATACTTAGATGTAGAGGTGGCGATTTTACTGTTGTCTCGGTAACCAGATGCCATTATCACTACATATACTATATGAATAGATATATGATTTCGTGTTCAGTCTGCAATTCCAGTTGTTTTCTATGTGTATTTTTCACTGTTGTTGAATGCATAGATGCAGATATGATCATAAGTCAGAACTCACTTTTGTCCATTTCCGTGGTAGCCATGGTAACCAGATCACAGTTTTTTTTATACATGCTGTATTACATGTGATAGAATTGGTTTTTTGTTCGGGATAATTGTTTTCCGTTTACAGTTTTAAGTTCTGGTTGATACATAAATGCACAGATGACTGTGCGTCATGACTCATAGTTGTCCATTTCCATTTTGGGCGGATACATAGATACAGAGATGACAATGAACATTTGTATATGTATGCATTTCCGTGGTTGCCATGATAATTGGTGCTCCTACCCCAAAACCTCATAACAGGATGAGAATTATGTAATTCACATATACATATTTTTGGAAAACATTTCTTTTCAAAGGCATTGTTTTATGCATACTTTTAAGTTTTATATTCAGTACAAGAAAATATCATCCAGACTCATGAAGTGTTATACGTCCACAGTTTACATTGCGCACAATGCTGTTGGTACTCTGTTATACATTTCAAATGAATGAAATTGTTAGGGCTTGTACTGTGTTCACCTCAACTCATGTTAAACATACATATCTTACCATCAGATAGATACGAGTTTCGATTTGAATTAAGTTTTGCCTTGCCAATTGCACGGCCATTGCATGACATTGCCTTTATATGGGACATATATTACGGTGGTGAACAGACAAATATATGTAGTCCTGCATGTAGGTACCAGCCCACAAAACGTAAGTTTACGATATGCTAACACCTAGCAAATGGCACCTCTATCGAAATTTAACTGACCACTCCTGTTAAGAACTCCTAAACTCCACATGTGCCAGGCAAATTGTTAACAGCGCGTGTTAACTCGCGACCATCGGAAATAACGAGTCGTGGGCCAAATGCATGAAAGTGAGATGTTATTCGCTATCTAAGAGCGAAAAACCGCGATTTTCCCCATGTTTGGAGAACCGGTATCCTGAATACTGAAGATCACTGGGTGTAAGTCGTTCTGCATACTGAATGTATGCCTAAACTAAGCTGTGTTAATAAGTAGATGACCTGCAAAGCTTCACTATTGGTCCACAGGCGGATTTTATACTACATATTGTATTTGCAACTACATGTTGTATAGTGTATATACAATGTATTGATCAGTTGGAAGAATGTACGCTTTCCAATTACTGACAGCAGTAGTGCCCAAAGCATGAAGACACCATTCAGTTAACAAAAAGTGACGACACATAGACCAGAAATACCGTCATGAACCCCGCCGTTGCTGCTTTAACAGCTATATTTATTACTGTAATTGTTGGACTGAAGCATATATGGGTATAGGTGTTTGCATGATTGAACAACATTATTCCCTGGGGCCCAAGGGAGAATGAGGAGTGCTCCCGGGGGAGAATGGGAGTGACCCAAGGACGAGAATGCGTTTCACAATGTACACATATCTTTGCGCTTACATTCATTGGTTTGGTTACTCTAATACCGTGCTATCATAGACCTAAATAGGGTTGGTCACTGTAATGCCGTGCTATGAGAGACCTACACAGGGTTGGTCACTTTATCAGAGACATACACAGGGTTGGTCACTCCAACATCGTGCTACCAGAGACCTACACAAGGTTGATCACTCGAAAGCCCTGCTATCAGAGACCTACGCAGGGTTGGTCACTGTAATGCTCTGCTATCAGAGACCCACACAGGATTGGTCACTCTAATGTCGTGCTATCAGAATTGGTCACTCTAATGCTGTACCATCAGAGACCCACACAGTGTTGGTCACTCTAATATCGTAGTATCACAGACCTACACAGGGCTGGTCACTCTAATATCGTAGTATCACAGACCTACACAGGGCTGGTCACTCTAATGTGGTGCTAACACATCTCCACAGGGCTGGTCACTCTAATATCGTACTATCAGAGACCTACACAGGGTTGGTCACCCTATAACACCGTGCTGTCAGAGACCTACACAGGGTTGATCACTCTAATATCGTGCTATCAGAGACCTACACAGGGTTGGTCACTATAATATCGTGCTATCAGAGATCTCCACAGGGTTGGTCACTCTAATATCGTACTATCAGAGACGTACACATGGTTGATCACTCTAATGTGGTGCTATCAGAATTGGTCACTCTAATGCCGTACTATCAGAGACCTTCACAGGCCCGGTCACTCTAATGCTGTGCTATCAGAGACCTATATAGGGTTGGTCACTCTAATGCTGTGCTGTCAGAGACCTTCACAGGCCCGGTCACTCTAATGCTGTGCTATCAGAGACTAACAAAACTGTATAACTCAGAATTGTATAAAATTGTATAAACAGCACAGCCATTTAATCATGACGGAGGCCAATTCCCTACACACCGACATATAGGCCATGATAACTGATAATAAAAATAATCCAGATTAAGCATTTTAAGCATTAAGTGTTTGTTTAAATATAGTCTTTGCTCTATCCGGTTCTTTTATCGTTGTGCACATCCTCTGTTTGAGTGAGTATATATATAGAATGGTTTAAGTTACCAGATTTCCAATTCCGTCTGGAACGTTCTCTGGCGTAAGGAAGAACAGGGTAATCAGACCGAAGATTCCAGCCACATGAGCCTTTGGTGTCTAATACCATAAACCATCCAGAAATGAGATGAAAGCCGAGGAATTGAGAGCTGATAGTAAATACTCTGATCCTTAAAATTTCCAAAACGAAATAAGCAACACAAAACAACTGGACCGACGCCATTAAGATTTCAAACATGAGAATCCAACACGCCGTTTTTTTTATGAAGGCTACACCAAAAACGACATCAAATTCAGAATTCTTAAGAACTATTAACTTTGCGCTTTTCACTTTGCGTTTAGAATATGGATTACCGTTATACCACTGGAACTGCGTTGGAATTTGAAGCTGAAGGTCATTAATAATACTATTATTATTATTATTATTATTATTATTATTATTATTGTTGTTGTTGCTGCTGTTATTGTTGTTGTTGTTGTTGTTATTATTATTATTATTATTATTATTATTATTATTATTATTATTATTATTATAAAAAAATCAGACCGTCATGGGAATTATTTCCACGCTTTCGATCGAAATAGCAGCTGTATTAGGCCGCACAAATGCTCGCTCAGAGAAGTAGACGTCATTTGCTTACCCAGGACCTTTTCTGTTGAAAACAACGTTCTCTTGACTTTCCGTCAAATGTCCATGGCGATGCTAGAAACTTAGACTTGGCAAACCAGGTCAGCCTGTCGGTGCCTGTCCCAACAAGGAGAATGTTGACAGTCTTTGTCATCTTTGGGTACAAATTTATCCGAAACTGAAAAACTCAGTCAGCTTAAACAGTTATATTAAACTTCTTGCTTTGGAATCAAGAAATTCAAAAATCTGTGGCTAGCACACTGCTATATTTTACCCGACGAGACATCAGAAGAGACATGGGTGATCAGACGAATATAAAGGATTCTCTCTATTTTAAATTTCCCCATTCATGTCCATGTGTGTTGGTCAGACGAAAGTACACGTGTTTACGTTGTTATTAAACGCCAGTAGTTTCAGGGAAGGTATTTTCACCTACATTTGAATGGTTTTTTGTACTCAGTGTTTTCAGTGTTTATTTCCATTTTGACATCGTGATGGCAAAATCAATGGGTTGTAAGGATTTCAGTACAAAAAAGGGTTCGACATATATCATTCATTTGGAACCGGAGGACAATTTTCCTACTGAGGCATAAGGAAGGAAAGAGATAAAGAAACAAAACACGGACTGCTGATCTGAGAGGCCCCAATTTTCACTTTCTTCACAATTCTCATCCAAAATCGGCGTTCCGGGATCAATAAGGGAAACACCAGTTTTCAAAACAACACAATAAAACAAACCACCAAAGAACTAAGAAAGTATGTAAAGTAAAAAAAACTAGGACGGATTCATGCAAAGGAAAACAGTCAACAGTATTTACAATGATGACGGAAAGACCCAGGCCGATGTTCTAGGCGGATGAATAAAATCAGTATCGAAATCGTGTATCGGTACCATGCTTCTTTACAAGTTGGCCTCCTCTCCGATCGTACGTAGGGATATCCGCCAACAACCTGCGGATGATCGTGGGTTTCCTCCCACCATGGTGCTGGTGCCGTCATATAAATGACATATCAATGACTAGAGCGTAAAACACCAATCAAATAAATAAATTTACATGATGTCGTTAATAAAATATGTATTTCGGTTGCGCTTAGGCTTACAATAACTGACAGGCTCTGCGTATCACCCATACATTTCCCATCATATCACTTCACATCACCTATTTATTCGTGAATAGTAATGACAATAACACAATCATCCCAGATGGCGCCAAATGCACTAACAGGCATTTTCGACTCAAGTAGGCCGCAAAGTCGGAAAAAGTTTAAGCTGTGCAGCGTCTGTATTGAAACCAATAGTATGCATGTAGACTGTTCTGAAGGCGATTGACAACATCTTTGGGACGCTTGACGTTTTTTTTTGTCTAATAATTAACAAGGAACTATATATGTGTGTATGTATGCTTGGGGTTTTACGTCATACTCAACAATTTTTCAATCATTTGACGACGAGGAGTCCTCAGAATGTAGATATAATGTGTCTTCTCGAGGAAGGGCGAGTCCATGCCGGCAAAGTGCTGCCGCCACTGGAACAGCATGCTGAGGACACCAGAGATGACGCCCCACTGACCAGCCCTGTTTCCTTGCTGTGACAAATCAGTGCTGAGCGCCAAGCGAAGAAGCAACCATAACCATTTTTAAAGTCTTTAGTATGACCCGACCCAGGATTTATCCCCTCGGTGGATCTATCCCCTTTGGCCCTTGGTGATCTCTAGGCGACGTTGTAAAGCTACTGTTGTAAAGAAGCTGAGAATCTTAGTGTTGGAAACAGCGTCTTCGTCGTTGAAATGGAGCCATGTGATTTGAAAACGGTGGTGTTGGAATGATATCAGTATGAATGCGTCGGTTATATTTTCTTTACAGTGAAAGACCGCTCAAAAATGAAGTTATTGTGAGTGGAAAAAGCTTAACAAAACTGTATGTGAAAATACCTTCTCTGATTCTCTTAGATTTTCCCCCACCAAATTAGACGTGGTGAAATGTTTCGATTGTATGGTGGACTTTATGGAACGTATTGAACAGACTGAAGCACAATGATGTCACACATTGCTTCTAGCAGCCACACAGCCTCTGGTTTTTATATTCCAAATGCAGATAAGATGTAGCACTACATGTATATTCATGTAAAACGTAAACATATAACAGTGAAAGGCAGCTAAAAGGAATGGGTGACGTTACTGTGCTTCAGCCTGTTCGATATGGTCCATAAAGTTCACCACAACATCAAAACATTTGAGTAAGTTTAATTTGGTGGAAATAAATCCAAAAGAAGGTATTTTCAAGGTATTTTCAGGCACAGTTTTTATGCTCTTTTCACTCACCACAACTTCATCTTTGAAAGGTTTTTCAATTTAATTGGGACATTGTGGTCATTATCATTGCATCTAATGAGGTGATATGAATTCAGAAATGCTTTAAAATCCCGGAAAGACTGTTTTCATCACGCAGAACTTAGACACTTCGAGGACAACGCGAGCAATAGGACAGAATCCAGGGATAGAGACTTATGTGTAAACTGAACATAGACAGTTAGCTCACAGAATATATATATCCCGGGTGCTCTCACTTTTGAGTTCATGCTACTCGAATAACTGAACTTTATATTTCCCAGCAGTAAAACACCGAGTGTACACAGTTATGTCACAATAATACACCTAATACCTCACCTCAGGGATGTTCCAACTGACCCAGTCGTCAACGATTGGGTGTTGTGATAGGAGAGAACTGAGGTCCAGAAACCGGGCCAGGCTCACCAATATGATTGGAGGGCAATCCAGACACCCATGTATTGTACACGGAAACACCCGAATTCGACGATGCCCGAATTACAGGCATTTGAATTTTCTCTGTTAGAAAGGATAGTTGAAATGATTTTATAGGGGATGACATAATGGGACATATAGAGTCAGGGCTGCTGTTAACTTGACCCCTTTTTCGTGGCCTCCTTTGCCGAGGGGATTAGCGCGCCAGTGCCGAGTAATGGTCCAGGTGCCTCTCATCAATGGTTTCGCTGTGAGGTCAAACCCAGCTCATATTGCTTCCTCTCTGGTCGTACGTGAAAAGGTCCTTCAGCAAACTGCGGATAGTCATGGGTTTCCCCCGGCTCTGCTTGATTCCCTGCCCCGCATAATGCTGGTGGTCGTCGTATGAGTGAAATATTCTCGAGTACAGCATAAAACATCAATCAGATAAATAAATGAACAAATTTAACGTGTTTTTCAACATTATTTCTGTCATGTCACAATGGTGTCTTTTTGCAGAAAGGCGGTCAAATGCTGACCATTGTTCTTCCCCAGAACACACTGGCAAATATCTTAATAAATTTGTTATAACCTCTTACGGGGGAATTCATTACCGAGAAGGTTGGAGCGCTAGTGCAGTGTTATGAATCAAGTGCCTCTCACCAGTGTGATCGCTATGAGCTCAAGGCGTGCTTTTCACCAGGGCTCTGTCCGGTTTTCTTCCTCCATAATGCTGGCCTCCATACTATAAGTGAAATATTCTTGAGTACGCCGTAAATCACCAGTCAAAAAAATGAATATAACGCCTAACGGTTCTTGGTGATTGGCTACAGAAAACAGAGGACGACACTCCCCTGGTCGTCATACGTTCGTTGAGGAAAACTTGTCTTCCGCTAATGCCATAGTGATATCTGCACATGGCATATGGAAAGTCAATAGCTGGTCAAAGGTGGTTTACCCCGATCACCTTAGCGTCATCCACCTAAATCAAAAGTGGGAGTTCGAAGTCGACGGTGATGACGTCACCAATGTATACATATATCTGAAAAATTAGACAATTAAAACCTTGGTCCGGTGGGTCCGAATACACGTGTTCTGTTTTGTCTGCTGCTATAAGTAGGCAGGTTTGTCAGATAGCCGGCGACGGGCAGAGCTTTACTCAGGCCACTCAGGTTTCTCCCACCCATAAACCTGACTCCTGTCGTATACTGGGTAAAAAACTCTTGACCATAAAAAGCAGTTTAGTAGGTAAATATGTCCACATAGCTTCGCAGTATCACATGTCACATTATCAACAATCTTCATGGTTTGTATCTCAAATTCCTGAGCACCGGATGTTAAATAACAATCCAATCAAAATTCCTGAGCACAGGGTGTCAAGCAACAATCCTATCAACTAATCAATAATCAACAACTCCTTGTTCATGAACTTTTGAACTCTTCGCGATATAACTGTACCAAAAGATTGTATTTAATTCCAGGTCAGATTTTTTCACCGGAAAAGATGACAGCAACAAGTTTGTGCCTGCAAACGTATTGAAATCTATACGTCGCGGCCTGTATTTCGACATTATGGCAGAAATGATGACGTGAAGCGATCACTACCTGAATCTTCTTCCACTTAATACGAAGTGGATGTGTATTGTTTACAAAGTAATGGGTGGCTTCCTCTGGTAGAGAACACTCTAAAATATTTCCTTAACCTTTAACAATGCACACTTAGCGTTCTGGGAAGTTTGTCAGCTACTTACAAGTATGGCTTCCATTTATGACGTCATAATATCAGTCTCCAGTCTACAACTTTGATCAGCTCTATCTTTAAAAAAATATATGGAATATGTTTTTTCTTTGTGCTTCATATACCCACGTATAGGGCGTCTCGGGAGTACTTTACATCTTGTTTTCTGGACCTTTCCTCAAATTTTTAAAATTCACTGTATTTTCTTCATGTATGATCTTATTTATTTTAACGTCGGCAATATGATATCGCAAAGCCACATCAGTTTACGCGGTCTGTAAATAACGGCCTAATGCACGACACCTAATGCTCTAATGCTAATGCAAAGATACTGTGTCTTAAATGTCAACTTAAACTTTTTAAGGGATATTATATATCTGGTAATAACCTTTCTTTTATGCTCAATAAACTTCATATTAAGAAATAAAGACGATATATTTCGGGCAATCTTTAAGTGGCATGGAGAAATTCGTATACAAGTTTGCTGAGAAAGGGCCGAGATGTTCCATTGCTGTTAAAAGCCATCGTAACTTGGGGTGACGTCATTGACAACGCATAGAACAGAGCGTGGCAACATGTACCTACGGAAATTGCTTTTGAAAAGCGAAGAGAACGATTCAGACGCCAACAGCTATAACCATTCTATACAGGCAGCAAGCTCAATGCCGTTGATTACATGTTTCAGATGACAGGACGACAGGACACATAGGGTGTAATTATGGTTAAATATGAGCAGAATCTTGTGAGCAGAATTTAGTGATTTGGTTCTCGTGAAAGTGTCAGATCTCAATAAGTTGGTAAGAAAACATCGGGCGTAGGTGGAAGCTCTTGCGCTCCATCCTTCATAGTCCCACTTTGGAAAGACCAAGCAAGATTTATCACGTGATAAAATGTATCCTATCACACATAATACTTTCTGATCACATTCCCATTTCGACCTCCAGGGAAATCAGCTTGAGATGCATGTCTAAAACTAAAAGTCCTATACTGCAATATGTGAACCTAAAAGTCACGCGATATGAATGCTTATGAATGTCTCTCTGTTGCATGTACCTATACACTGGTTACCAATCCTCATGTGGGTAGAGCCTTACCATATTAAACCTGAACAAGTATTAAACACGTTTGTATCCATGACTACATTTACTTAATACAACTATTCATAATTGAAAAGGTGCTTTTGTGTTCTTTGTTGTCTTCATTAAAGGAGAAGACAGAGGAGGTAGTGGAAAAGGTGTAAATAAGAGTATGGTTTGAATATTTTAATTCGGTAAGCAATTTTTATAATTTTTTTTCCGTTCCAAGGTAACAAATTTTAAGGTAGGTTATAACACACACCCAATAGCGAATAAAAAATAACTCCCTGTAAAAGTATGCATAACTGTGAAAATAATTTTCATCAGTCAGAACTGAGGCTTATACAAAGCCCTTAATCAATAATTGATTGGTGTTTTACGCCGTACTCAAGAATACTAGACTTATACGACAGCGGCTAACATTACGGTGGGAGGAAACCGGGCAGAGCCCGGGGGAAACTCACGACCATCCACAGGTTGTTGGCAGATCTTCCGATGCGGTTGTTGTGAGTTCAAGTTCAGCTCATGCTGGACTCGCCTCCTTGTACATCATTGATGAGGAATCGATTAAATAATTTTGCAACGTATGTTAAGTGGGTTGGATATCATTGTAAATTTATGTGTTGTTATCTGTTCTTTTATACTATCCGCTGTAACTCAGTTTCACTAACTATACATATTAAAACTAGTGTTAAGGTTTTGTTGTATGTCGTGGAGAAAAGTATTAAAGCTTTCTTGCACGAACTACAAGCACTGGTGTATGCTTATTTCTTTTTTATTTGACTGTTGCTTAATCAATCCTGTTATTGAACCAGTCGGTGATTTCAAGCCAGAATGCTTACACGCCAATTTATCATTCGATATAGGACATCTAAGTGTGAACTGCACATCATTGGTAGACACGTTACGACAAGAGCTTTAACGGTCCCATGTCTCGTTTATTCTGCCATGGCTTAGGCTAAGGCCTATAAGCATGAAACGCCTTAAGCTTTTAATTTAAAGTTGTTACCACGAACACAAACTAACAAACATGGGTTGATGGATTTTAGGAAAGTAATAATTTATTGATACTAAAAGCTTTTCCGCTCTCTGTCACGAACACAGTGGATAATTTCTGTAGGCCATTATTTCACAAATCACTCCGCTTGAGTGGATGAGACCACTTTTGTTTGCCGAATTGATCATACAATTCTGTATTATGATGTGGCAAGCGCTTAAGTGTTTAATGGCAGGCAAGCAATCATAAAATATGAGATAACGGTGCATATATTTACCACGACATAATATACCGCGGACGTAAACTATATGTGGAAACCGTCTGCGTATGCTGAAAACAGGTGATTTCAAATACACTCGTCAGCCACAGAAGTCAGAATATACAGTCGCTTAGTTTCTCAAAATATGGATAAGTAATCACCACTAATAACTTTGTATTTATTACACTGAATGGTGTTTAACATCACGCAAGTAATATACATATGTTATCTTCCACCACTCTATGATGTAGAGAGAAACACATGCTCTTCAAGTAATATTAGCTGTACCAGCACAAAACAATGGCATTCTATCATCTGAGAAACTCAGAGGAAAGTATAACAGAGTGATGACAACGACAGCAAGAAAGAACATTGGGTAATTGGAAAATACAATTTAAGACAAAAACCTGATCCACATCTTAGTCAAGACTTTTAATCTACTTCCATTTACTTCGGACATCACGACTGTATGATGTAAACCATTTGGATTTTTCACCGGTCACTCCATAAGCACAAGATGTCTATCTATTTAACACCCCAACTGCACAAGTACTTGCACAACTATCTAATAATGTATAGGCTGTCTGCTGACAAAGAGACTGCCCTTTTGCAGATAAGCTGTCCGCTACAGGTAAGTAGCTCGCTAACAGAATACAACTGTAAAATGCCGGTTAAGAGGGAAAGTTAGAGAGAAACTCAGCTTAGAGAGTACCCGCCTGCCAACAGATAAAGGGCCTGCCAACATAATAACTGTCAACTAAAAGATAAACTGCCCGCCGACAGATATCTCTGATACACATCATTTAAAGGAAACATAATTTTATATATTTTATAAAGCCACATTTACAAAACCACAATAAAATTACAGTAATGTAGTTTAAAACACAATGCTATAATAATCGGGAAAAAAGGAGACCCGCACTAAAAGCGTTCTCTAAACACCGCTCCCCGTCACGGTAAATACACCTCTCGGTGTGAAACGATGATTCCGATCAACCGTGTTTCATTTTCCTGCGAGATTAAATTCATTACATATAGTAATTTAAGATTTATTAGTTTGGGATCCAGAGAGGTAACCTAAGAACTATTGTAGATGGGGTTGCGGGCTCGTGGTCGAACTCGCATGTGCGCCTGTTCAGCAGTAAGCTGCGCAGATCACCACACCCTGACTTCCGGTCAGTGCAGTAAACACATGCTAGAAAACTGGAAAACCGCAGCATCGATTCCTTTTTTGATATACTTTTGGTCATATCAAAACACACTGCCCGTCCTCTGTAGTCATGTCAAAACACACTGCTCGTCCTCTGTAGTCATGTCAAAACACACTACCCGTCCCCTGTAGTCATTAGATACTAGTATTAGAAGAATCCTGAAAGAGTAGGTCTGGACAACAGTCTCCATAGACCTGGCACAATTCCTCACAATGGCACGTCTGGCACTGAAATACAACAACCTTCCTCCGTTGGCTTTGCTTTGTTGCTGAGGATTTTCCTTTTGCACACAAACTTTGCTCCGTCGGTTTCGGAGTTGACGTTTAGCAGATATATGATTTTCAAAAACTATCATTGGCTGAGTGGCAAATGGCGTCATGGCAGTTTTGACCTTGTCTGTTCATTTTTAGAAAGATTATTCACCAGATTTGGATACTCATGGTTATAAAAAATGTAATTCTAGCAATGCAGAACTATGGCGATATGACAAAAGTTCCTTGTCTCCCGAACCAGGCTACTTTTCGTGTGAACGCGATTGAGATAGGGAATAACTTTTCTAGCTGATGAGACTTCGTGCCTCAGAGGCTAAGTCGAAAGGCCTTGGTTATTTTGAAACAGTAAAGGCGACAACACAATGAAACACATACAAGTCATTTCTGCATGGAAGACCATAGCGTAGGCCTGACATACCTGTTATTTTCCTCAGTATGTAGTCGTCTCAAGTAATATTGTTGAACGAAGCACGGAGTGGGCAATGAATACTGACTTTTGTTGTTGAACGAAGCACTGTGTGGGCACGAAATACTGACCTACTGACAGTGAGTTCCATTTTGTTATCTATAAGATTAGACAGATAGACTCAGAATGCCGTCCTTACATCTCGCAAAGGCACAGGTTTGCAAGTGTATCCTTAATTCCCATATCACACTTAGATTATCATGGTTAAGATAGCGGTACATTGAAAAGCTTTCACATCACAACGAAAAGCCGTGTGATTTGGACGCATTAACACACCCCTAAAGTACGAAAGTTTCACTCTGCATTTTGTGGCATGGACTCGTCCTGTGGCAAGAAGACACACTATATGCACACACCAGAAGGATTCATTCAGTCATATGACTGAAGTATTGTTAAGTGCGAGGTTAAATGTCAATCGGTCACTCCCTCGCTCACTCCATCGCTCGCTCACTCACTCACTCACTCTGCGTTTTGTTGTTCGGCAGTACCATCCTATTTATAATGTACAAAACTTTATGGTTGTCCATTCTTTACTCGGTTACAAAACATCCTGTAAAATTACGAGTGAAAGGCCTGGCAACAAGCCGACAGATGTTTTCACTATAAAACAACGGTCATAATGACTGTGTAACAGACCGTTCACTCACAATTCCATGATGAATATACACACAAGTGCTTGCACTGAGCAAAACGGGTTTACCCATGCAGTGAAATGTTATACTAACTTGAATTATGTGTTCACATTCTACTCGACAAGCTTGCCATCACCTGTATTTCTTCGAGGTGCGCTGTTACTGGAGATCTTCAACTCAACAAAATTATACATTTTTATGAACAGTAATAACAAAAGAGGTTGCCACCTACATTATGTAAGTTTCTACACAATTGTTAAAATGATTGTTTGATAATTACTAGATAATTAGGATGGAAATGAATATCGAACAATTTCTCTTCTGGGTCGTCACAACCGTTATATCTTCGTCTGAAATAATATGTGAACCCCATACACATCACGTGTTTCTCGTATTACCAGTGTTATACCTCTAAAGCGACAGTACTGGTAAAACCATCGTAGAAATACCGGGGCTTTTACAACAGAGTATTTGAAATTTCTGTAGCAAAATGCTATAATGTACAAGACGTTGTGGTTGTCCGCTCTTTACTGAATTGTTCCTTAGCACAACCCTACAAATTTACAAAATGTTCTGGTTTTCCACTGTTTACTGAGTTCTTCGCTAGCACACCTCTACAATGTACAAAGCGTTCTGGTTGTCCACTTTTTACTAAATTGTTCCTTAGCACAACCCTGCCAATGTACAAAACATTCTCGTTGTCCACTCTGTACCTGATTGCTCCGTATCACGATTAAGCAATGTGCTAGGCTTCCTGGTTGTGCATTGTGCACTTGATTGCTCTGTGGCACGACACTGTGATATGCATAGTCTCCTCGTTTTGCACTCTGTCCTTGATTGCTCTGTAGGGCAATTCTGTGATATATAAAACTGTTTGGTTGTCCACTGTGTGTTTGAATGTTCTATAGTACGACTCTGTAGTGTACAGAGTTTCTGATTGTCACTGTGCACTTAATTGTTCTGTATTATAACTCTTTTAGGTAAATAAGTTTCTGGCTGTTGATTGTGCACTCAACTGCTCTGTCATTAAAATCCTCCACAATGAGAATGTTCCGCTTATTCCTTCTTGCGACTTTGAATTATTCATCTATCCTTGGAGAATGAAAGCGCTAACAGGCGCTAACATCGCTTGTCTGAGAGTCGCACACGTAACCCTCTTGGGGATGATAACCATGCGTGAAAGGAAAGAGCAAGTCACCAACTCAAATTAAATGCATACAATAAGAAACAATAACGGATACAAACTCCTTGTGTTTGCGATTCTGGGTCAGTAATCACAAGACCAGTTTCCCAAAGCGACAAATAACACAAACCAACAAAGAACTAAGAAAATATATATATTATATAAATTCGGTCGAATTAATGCAAAGGGAAGGAGTCAAAAGTTTTCGATGGTAACGATTCAATGTGCGTATTCTCCGTCCATGAATTTTGTAAGGTGGATTATTCCTGCCAGTCCGCTCATGAACCTGGTAAGCTGGATTATTCCCGCTAGTTCATCCATGAACCTGTTAAGGTGGATTATTATCGCCAGTTCATCCATGAACGTGGTAAGCTGGATTATTCCCGCCAGTTCATCCACGAATCTGGTAAGATGGATTTGTCCTGCCAGTCAGCCCACGAAGCAGGCAAGGTGAATTATTCCCGCCAATTCGTTCATGAACCTGGTGTGGTGGATTATTACCGCCAGTCCATCCGTCCATGAACCTGATAAGGTGTATCATTTCCGCCAGTGCGTCCATGAGTGCGACGTATAACGTCTATCACAACCTTCCTTAATCACGAATCGGACAATTAAATAAATATATTCACTTAGTCATTAAATTCTACTGATATGAAAGATAACACATGTATTCATAAAACAAAATCGAGTGATTCTGAGGAGGAGATAAAATCGCCATGTTACATCCTTGTATCTTGTAAGAAAGTAAATAGATATAAATAGTTCCTAAAGTTAGCAACATTTGAAATGCGCAAGGTCTTGGAATGGCCAGAAACAGCCGAGGTAGTGGTTTAGTAAAAGATACGTTTTCCTGCGCCTAATTCCGATAATGTCTTCCTCAAGTGGAGCTTGGACTGAATGTGTAGTGGCTGTGTATCTTTAGCATTAAATCACTGACCACAAACCTGCTATAGCAAATATATACTCCTGGTATATGAATAGCTTTTGTACACACTTGACATCATCAGTAAGTGTCCTCCATCAAAATATCTGATTACACGTCAGTTACGGCTAATCAACACATTTGACAGTTTTTGAATTATTGATCACTTTTTTGTGTTGATTTTATGGATCTTGTTGAATGCATGTTTGATACCACAAAGGAAAGATGCACTCAGCATCTCTCGCCCATTTGGCGCTACGAATATTTCACTGCACACCATTAAGGCAGTCACATGAATAAAGCCAGCACAGCTACTAACTGCATTATTTCGTGTAAGCATTCAAGCGTGTAAATTACGAGGACAAATGGCACATACAGTCTATGCGAAATCCTCCACATGAAGAAGATATTATGATGGGCATGCTGTTGACGTGATCTACAATACTGATGTTCAGAAATTGTGAAAAGTTAGGACGTAAACTGATACATATAACGTCTTCACTCTGCTAAAACTATTCCTCATCGATAAAGCGATACACATTTTCCAGATTTCTGTTTCATTCAGCACGATAATTTCATTTTGCCGTCCACGATGTTGAAAGCAACACTCCTGATATTGTCAGGCGCCATGGCCGTCGGCCAGGTCACCGCAGGTTCCGCGGCCATGTGTGATGGCCAAATTCACCAGTATCCCTACAAACGTGATGCCAAAAATACCACAGAATGGCAGAGCATAGTTTGGGGGAAACTGGCGTCCATACCTCAAATATCAGCCATTGAGTGCGGAAGGAAATGCTTGCTTCTGAGAAATACGTGCAGAGCATTTGCCATCAAACAGAGTGAAGACTGCCTTCTCCTTAGCCAATTTACAGATACGACGGAACCGCCTTGGATTAACTCGGATGGAAACTGGGACGTGTATCCTTGGCAAAACGGTAAGTGTCACCAGACCATGCCGGTACTCATACAGCGTGATCCATGGCCGATCTATTAACGTTTGGTGTTCATGTTTCATTTTTATCAATCCAGAGAGCCCTTCATATGTACATGTAAATCTGGCCTAGTCGCAAATGCTGCCTACAGATAGGCATTAACATCGACGATTGGAGGATGCCTCAGCAAATATTGTTACTTAAGCTGATCAACATTTTACGCCTCTATTCAAACTTTTTTTTATTTTACTACACACACCAACCTGATATTGCACTTTACAACCATGACTGGCAAGGTTTATGGCGCTATGATTCGTACGTATGTATCCAGTTCCCCTTAACCCTGGCTACTGGGCGAATAACCATAGTGCAGCTTTGATCTCAGCGCAGCTGGAGACGAGTCTATCACCAACAGTAAAAATAAAGGCCTTTTATTTTAATACCTTTCTTGCTTGATAGAATCGTGCATAAGTACGGAACTTTCAATGTTACACTAGTGGACTTCTTAATGGGTTTGACGCAGGGGTTATTAGTCCTACATGCGTAGATCTCCGATATCATTGGGAATTGTTGATTTCAACTTCCAGGTAACTATCTTCAGTTAAAATTATATATATTTTAAGGGATAGTGATGCTAACCTTTATTAATGAAACTGGCCTTAGGGAATTTGACAGTGGATATCTTTTACTGGCTTTCTTGTTTAGTCTTGTGCATTTGAAGTGTGTCAGTATATGAAAGTCAGTGTCCATTTATTTTGTGACAGTGAATGTGAAAGTTCCAATATTGCGAGTGTCGTCGGGTTCGGGTGTTTCCGTGTACAATATATGGCTATCCGGATCATCCTCCAGCCTGTCTGAGGAGAGTCTTTCCGGGTATCTGAACCTCAGCTCTCCACTCAACACCGCCTACAAACATCCTATCGTCAAAGACTGGCAGAACTGGAACATTACAGAAGTAAGACCTTACATAAGATAGTGCATAATTACATCACTCAAAGGTTGTTGTCCTCGACAGTCATTCTACCAACTTAAACCACTGTAATGTGGTACTAAATTTTGATGGTTGTGGAATAAGTTGGTTGATTTCCAGTCACATGAATCTACACAGTTCAGTTTCAATTTTGGTCTTCTGTCACCCGTGAGCGGATACAACTTGAAAGAGAAGAAGACTTTAACTTATATATCACTAAAGAATAAACTATAAAATAAAAGAATAATTTTTGTCACTCTCCTCATGAGAAAGACTTATATTTGTACGTATACGTAGTTCTAAGCTTAAAGTGACGTCAATGTCAATTCAATCCGCGTGTTCACAGACACAAAGGGACAAATACAGACGTCAAGGACAAAAAAAAAAGAAGAAAGAAAAAAAGACCCCAAGCATATGTATTGACCCCTTAACAATACCAAAGTTATTGTGACCCCAAACCATAGTGCATGTCTGATTACCGCTTTGTGAGTGGGTCAGTCTTGGGGCTATGACGTTCGGACAGTAATACAACTAACTATATTTAGTTAGACATTGTCACCACTCAGAAGTAACTGAAAATGAAAGGAACTGATGCGATTCTTACCATCAAGAGAGTATCTAGAAGACGACACTATAATCTGTTTTCCCTCAGGTCCGGATAAGTTTATACACGAACAAGACAGAGGTGGTCAGTCTTAACTTTGACGGACTGAACACCACGCCGCTGACTTGGTTTACCAAACCCCAGTTGCTGTCATCGCCTTGGACAGACATAGACGGCAGTCCTATCAATTTTTTTAATATTGAAGGCACACAGTGAGTAACAGCAAAAATAGCCTACTTCTTTGACGATCTTATGCAAATAAGAGTCGAATTATTAAAATATACCTTTACACATTGTAACGTCCTTCCTTCTAACATGCCCCCAAGTTGACAGATCAGGACATTCATTTATATATTCATTAATTTGATTGCGATCTGCCCTGTCCATTACATTTTTTCTCAGTTATTCTATGGAAGGTATAAGCTACGACTGTATGTATGTCTGTATGTTTGGGTTTTACGTCGTACTTAGCAATTTTTCAATCATATGACAAGGAGTTCTTAGAATGTAAATATAAGGTGTCCTCTTGTGGCAGGACGAGTCCATGACGCAGTCCATGCTGCCGCCACTGAAACATCATGGCGAAGACACCAGACATGACACCCAATATACAGACACTGGGCCGACCAGTCCTGTTTGCTTGCTCTAACCTCTCAGTGCTGAGAGCCAAAAGAGGCAGCAACAAGTACCATTATAAAAGTCTTTGGTATGACCCGACACGACATTGATCCCAGGTCTCCCGATCTCGAGATGGACGCTCTAAAGCACGGGTGCGAGGAGTAGTGCTATTAATGACCTGATTTACAATGATGACTTGAGTACTTAATTCAAACTGACCTCCATTTGGTGGTTTTCTACATTTTAAAGGTGTTTTAAAAAACATAATCACACAAATTAAAATCATTTTATAGCCTTCATATTTATCCATAATTTGGCCAGTATGTTTTGCCTGTTATCGATGTCTGCCACATCTGACAATTGTTCTCCTCTCCACACAGATGATTAAACAATATTTATGACCAGTGAGCCTCCTTCCAGTCGTTTGCTAAGTGTTTACATTTATTTGCTTCGTTTCATACGTAACACCATCTTTTGAATGCGACAAGCCTAAGTGTATATATATTTATTTCTGTGTGCAACCAATTATCAGTTTTGTTTAATATAATTATAGTTTTATATGAGTTATATATTCATTCATTTGCAGTTCTAGAAGATTTTTCATTAGTTCACATTACGGTACAGTTGCTTGTACAGAAGACGTGGGTTGGTTTGTGATCCTTGATGCCAATGACGGGTGTGACTGGACATCCCGGTCTGCCTACCCAGCGTTCAGTTACGCCAGTGGAAGCTCCAAACAGAACTGGCTCTCGGGTAATGAAACGGTGTTTACACGTTTCGTCAGTACAAGCGTCAATATAGATTTCGCTACACTAAAACTGCCTTGGCAGGAGTGAAGATAATGGCTCGAGTGAGACTCGAAGTCTCAACTTAAGGCATCCAGTCCAACTTTTTTATGCACATATAAGTTAAAAAATACACCTCCTAGTAATTGAGGACTTATGTGCCTAAATATGAATAATTATTAATTGCATGTACGTGGATTCTAACAAGAGAGCTTTGTTTATTGGCGTCGGTAGCTGAGTTGAAATCTTACTCGATTCACTATTTTCACAGCAAGCACACCATTATAGTTCCTTTGAGGAAAGATCTTGCACTTAGATGTCTCCTAAGTACGCGTTCAAATCTGACCCATAGGCCATTCGATTGTTACCACACTGTATAGAGAAGTATATGAAAGTCAGTTGACAGCCTTTGTAGTGTATATCAAACTGGACAAAAAGCTGGTTTTTTATAAATCTCTAAAGTTGTGATAGGTACTCTAGCCCACACCTAAACGGATGGCATGTTGGGGAATTGCATTGTGTATATATAAATGGGACTTTATGGGACATTCATCGAGCTGGACACACACTTAGGTGCGTTTTCTCCGAATGTAAGAGTAGGATATGCTAACACATAACACTTGGCACGGTCAATCGGACTGGCAGCGTGCACACCACATCCAGAAATTCGGCTGCATTAAATGACGTATTTACCACATACATGTATAATTCATTGATGTTATGATTGGAAGTTTATGTAACATATAGCTTTGCACAAACATAAACAAATAAGAGATTTGTTTTCTTGCCTGAATACCAAAAATAAAGACAGTCCGTCATTACTCCACACTGGTGATTTTCTGCCTACCAAACTAAAGAAACTCCATCATTACTCCACACTGGTGATTTTCTGCCTACCAAACTAAAGAAACTCCATCATTACTCCACACAGGTGATTTTCTGCCTACCAAACTAAAGAAACTCCATCATTACTCCACACAGGTGATTTTCTTGCTGCCAAACTAAAGAAACTCCATCATTACTCCACACTGGTGATTTTCTGCCTACCAAACTAAAGAAACTCCATCATTACTCCACACTGGTGATTTTCTGCCTACCAAACTAAAGAAACTCCATCATTACTCCACACAGGTGATTTTCTTGCTGCCAAACTAAAGAAACTCCATCATTACTCCACACCTGGTGATTTTCTAGCTACCAAACTAAAGAAACTCTATCATTACTTCACGCCGGTGATTTTCTGGTTACCAAACTAAAGAAACTCCATGATTACTTTACATTGGTGATTTTCTGGCTACCAAATTAAACATACATGCTGTACTCTTCGTACGTTAGTGAAGTGTGTAGATACATGTCGCTGGCTTTGAAAGTACCCACCGGGTAGAAAATAGTCTACTGAAAATATTGACTACAGAAATCTATACTGAACATGTTCCAATCTCATCATAATGCAAGAACAAAGTTCCGGTAAACACTCATAAGCGGCTATGTACACTACGTTATGACCTGGGGCCTGTTTCCCGAAAAGTATAACGGCTAATTCAGATAGCTGACAATCAATTTTATCTAACTTCTGACAGAAAATATTTTGTTCTATCGACTAAAGCTCTTTGCTTTGCATTTTGAGAGTTGGTCTGAAATCTTTGGTCATTCCCCTGGGTGACTAGGAGGAAGCTATAAAAGTGTTATATGTCCAAGTGTTGAAAGTTTGTTTACTGAAAGGAGAAAATGGGAATATAACAGCTTCTTTCAGCACTTGAATGTTTTTAAGAAAAGCTGACAAACGAACAAAACGGTAAGCTGTTGTTGTTTCGCTTCAACTGTCTACTGTGTACAAAACGAAAATGAAAATGAACTTTTAAAATTTATAAATAGTAATTTAGGTTAATTATATTTTGAAGCTAATTTAACAATTGCAATCATTTATTCAACCAATAGGATTACTACAGGAGGGTCACATAGCCGGCTATGGGAAGTCGGCTAAGCATGAGACAATTTGTGAAAGAGCTTAGTCAATTTTTTACGTAGCCCGCTTACGTTAGTCGGCTAAATTTGTGAAACAGGCCCATAGACATTTCTATGTTGGCTTATTTCCTGGTAAGCACCTTTGGTCATCCTTGAGAGTGTCACAACAAAAGATTTATCAATATAATACAAAACGCCTTAGCACACGCAGCTAAATCTGTTTTCATATAAACTGCTCCCTACAAGTTGTAGCTGATTTTGTATCTTCTTTCCCTAGATGATATCATGGATGCGGATGATCTGGTTATTTCTGTCATCCTTTCTCTCTGACCACGCCCATATGATATCACGGATGCGGATGATCTGGTTATTTCTGTCATCCTGTCCCTCTGGCCACGCTCCAGATGTCAGCGATGTCACGGAAGTAGATGATCTGGTTATTTCTGTTATCCTGTCCTTCTGGCCACTCCCCAGCTGTCATTGATGTCACGGATGTAGATTACCTGGTTATCCTTTCCCTCTGACCACGCACTGCTTTGGGAAACCTGTAAGTTTATAGGCACATGTCTGTACAACTGAAGTCCTCTTTCCTGTTACATATATCAGACGATTTTGTCAGCTAAGGTTTACTCCAGGCACTTGAGTTGCCTTTTCGTTCAGTGAACGACTGCAACTAGTCTCTAGACAATGGGTACAGATGGTCACTGAACGACTGCAACTAGTCTGTAGACAATGGAAAGCGGTGTTCACCGAACGACTGCTACCAGTCTCTAGACAATGGGCACAGATGGTCACTGAACGACTGCGACCAGTCTTTAGATAATATACAGCAGTGGTTACCGAACGACTGCCACTAGCCTCTAGACAATATACAGCGGTGGTCACGGAAAGACTGCCACTAGTCTGTTGACAATGGACAGGGATCGTCACCGAACGACTGCGACCAGTCTCTACATCATGGGCATTGATCAATGAACGACTGCTGCTAGTCTCCAGACAATGGACAGCGATGGTCACTGAACGACTGTGTCCAAAAATTAAACGTTCCGTAAAGTTCAGATTTGTATACTGTCAGATTGTGACCTTTTGGATCACAACCTAGCACTCAAGATTTTGAAATGAACGCACACTGATTCTGCAAGACTGCAGTTTGCCACCATACCCAATGCTGGAATTAGTCTTTCCGGAAAGCTTGCACAAATATATATCAAGTGTTTCTTGTCATGTTGTTGATCACAAAAAGGCTAATGTAATGGTATAATAAAACAAAATTTAGTGACTTTGAGGTATGTATGTTTGGCGTGTGTTAGACACATCTGAGGAAGCATTCCTGGCAAATGGCTGGGTGCTTTAAATACAAGTTTCCCGCATCTAAAGCCTAGTGGCTATATAGTGGTTGTAAAGTAACCGTTAGAGGTATGTTGTTAGAGATGTTTGTTTTAGCATAAATCCTATTTTTATATCGGATTTACAGAGAGTCATTAAATATCTAATCACTGGGTAGAAATTTAGTATTACATGACAGAGATTTTCCCATTCCTGATAAATTGATAACATACTTATAGACTTATTCATCAGTAGTAAATGTCCCCAAACAGAGAAGTCAAGGAGCTGCTCACAGAAAAGTCATTACGCCTCGTCAAACTAATCAACACGTTCTTCTGTGTCTGACTTGTTGCTTCTTTTCTAGTGCTGATTTTATAGATTTGTTCAGGAATACACATTTTCCAGATTTCTGTTTCATTCAGTACTGTAATTTCATGTTGCCGTCCACGATGTTGGAAGCAACAGTCCTGATATGTTAGGTGCCATTGCCCTCGGTCAGGTTCAACTACATGTCTGATGGCCAAATTCACTGGCACCCCTATTCCTACATACGTGACGCCAAAAATACCACAGAATGGCGGAGTATAGTCTGGGGGAAATACGTGCAGAGCATTTGCCATCAAACAGAGTGAAGACTGGCCCCTCCTTAGCCAATTTACAGATACGACGGAACCGCCTTGGATTCACTCGGATGGAAACTGGGACGTGTATCCTTGGCAAAACGGTATAACCAAAGTATTCCTGTGTTCACACAACGTGGCCAATGGCCGATCTGTTAACGTTTGATCTTCATACTTTATGAATAGAGAGCTTCATCTAATTAATATGGTTCCGATATCATCACTATTTGCTCATCGCAAAATCTGTCATCAATAACACTGAAATTATTTCGGATTACTTTTTAGCCTGACATGCCTGTAATTCTCGTGGCATGTTAGCATTTTAAGAGAAAACAACGCTGAACATGATGTTAAGGCATAATTGCAGTGGAGAGGTTTCCTATAAAATAGTCAAAGAGGTTTGGTTACACTTTAACCCCGAAAATGTAACCCCTTATGTCAATGTATGTCAGTGTGGTTTTGCGATAGCGGTACTACATATTACTATGTTCTGGGTGTCCTCGACTTCAGGTGTCTCCGTGTACAATACATGGCTATCCGGATCATCTTCCAGCCTGTCTGAGGCGAATCTGTCCGGGTGTCTAGACCTCAGCTCTCCCCTCAACACCGCCTACAAACATCCGGTCGTTAACGACTGACAGAACGGGAATATCACACGAGTGAGGTATTATATAAGAAAATGCATAATAACATCATTCAAAGATAGCCAACCTGTAATGTTGTCACTTCCACTTTTGATGGTTGTGGTATATGTACAAACACGATGATTTTGAAATTGCATTTACACGTACCTGTGACCAGTAAATTGGAAACAGCCAGATAAGAAAGTTGTAACATTGATGTCTTTCAAGAATAAAAAAATGAGTGTTGTCATTGTCCGCATTGGAACGTCCTTTTAGTCCTTGGTTTGAAGGTTAATGTGACGCCGATGCCAAAGGCAAGTTTACAGACAACCCCGATTTAAGACCAGCGTTGAGGACTGACCTTCATCTACTCCAACCATACACAGGCTAAAGACAATTCTGAGGTTAACGTGGCCCCTAGAGCTGCGATTGGCTGGCAAAGTTTCCAGATTAGCTTCCAAATCCACCACTCTCTGAATCGTCACGTTCACTTGTCGGGATCTCGGTCCTGTTCAGAGTAAGATGGATCAAAGCGTCGCTTGGTACAGCATCTATTTAAAACATAATTCAATCGGTAGTACAAAGTTTAAACTTTCTGCAAAGTATACTTTATTTTTCCGATGTGATTTCATTTAATGATATGCGAAAAAAAGATAATACCGGAAAATAAATTGCTAACAAAATGTGCGAAATAAGATTGACATAGTCATCCATTTGTAATACCTGAAAGGTCTGAATTAGTGCGCAAGACATCATTTCAAGATAGCTTATATCAGTTTAATTACGTCTGTCCCTGAGAGCCATTCCACACAGATTGTTGTGGTTCAGGCCTGTGTCAAAACTGACCTCAATAGTCTCGAAGTCAGTTGATCCACGACCCGCGTGACATTCATCTGTTGTGGTACAGGTCCATGTCATTACTGATCACAACAGTTGATTCACAATCCGCGTTACTATAACTCTGAATGTTTTCCACCCATGCGACGATGGCCAGGTATATTTATTCATTTTTTGTTTATTTTTATTCATTTATTCACTTGTACGGCGGCAGCAAGCAAGATGGCAGAGAGAGGCCACAACCATACCCAGTGATCGGGTTTATGACTGTAGGAAGCTCAAGTGCATATTCATGTAGTTAACGACCGCTCTTGAACAGTGACCTGACCAATCCTTCTAACTTAAAGCTCATCCTAACCAGTGAGCGACTGATTTCTAATCAGACCATGGTGGTCGCGGCCGATTGGCTTCACGAGAGTCTACTTCCACATACCTTGTAGTACACACAAAAGTATTAGGTAGGACAGTGCTGCCAGTCTCGGAACTAAATGATCACTCTGCGCTGGCATTTTCTGCCTGCCAAATTCAGGTACATGTGATTATCCTCGGGTCTCAGTGAGCCGCGTATACAGATAACATTTAAGGCATTCCACTTTTCTAATTACTGCGAACGAACATAATCTGTTGAAAATACCAACGACTGAAATACATGGCAAAACCAAAGATTTAAATAAACATAAATATGTAGCCACACTGAAACCAATGTTACGTATGTGTACCTTAGTTGAATAGGCTACCAACTTTTCTGAGCAACAATTTATCAAGACTGTCACAATCTTTAGTAATAATTGTAATTATATCTGCCTTTGCATCCCGTTTCCAGATGCTATGCAGATTGCAGATAATCAGATCATGAACAGTGAGCTCTCTACCAGTGATGTACAACTCGTGCGTGTACTCATTACACAGAGAGTACATGCTATGGGGTGGGACATCATGAACTGTCTGCTTTCCACAAGTGATGTTCAACTCGTGCGTGTACATACTATGGAATGACATATGATGAACTGTCAGCTCTCGACAAGTGACGTTCAACTCGTTGGTGTAGTCATTACACAGAGCGTACATGCTTTGGGGTGGGACATCATGAACTGTCAGCTCTCGACAAGTGATGTGCAACTCGTGCGTGTAGTCATTACAGAGAGACTACATGGTCTATCAGCTCTCCACAAGTGATGTATATATATATATATATATATATATATATATATATATGAGAGTGTGTAAGATATATGAATTATTGGCTAAGAGATTAAAAGTTATTAATGTATCAGCTCTGGATCATCATCGAAATAGAGATTAATTGATTAGAAGAATAATTGCAGTCGCTAACAAACTGTGTACGGTATATTTTATTCGATTACAGGTGCAAAGAAATAAATGTTTGGTAATTTTCTATCTAGAAAGAATTAACCGTGTAGAATAAACAATAAATTTATATTCTAATAGAAGGTTGAAATCCAAAGTTACAGCTTCCAAGATACACGACGAAAACTATTAATAATAACATGCATGCAATTAGCATTAATCGTTTTGCATGAAAACTGCTACGTTACGCTTCTCTCAAGATAGATCCGTATATATAACGAGGGACGACTGAATGCTTGTCCAAGGATTGCTTGATGTTAGTACATATTCACTTGTCAGTGTATTATGAAAAGAAGTGTATGCATAGCGGATGTAATTGGAAGCTCATTTTCCATACACTGGTTGTCTAATTGTGAGGCATGTGTGTATGATAAATACCGCCCGTGCGCAGACCGTTATTTTGTTCATTGCTCTCTAGATATTTACCGTGTATCTTCTACACAAAGTGCCGGATCTTTGAAATTAACTGTAAAACAAAAGGGTATACTATAGTGCTATGTTATTCTATATTATATGATTTCTCTGCTTGTTCTGAAAATCTGCTTATGGTGGTTTTACCCTGCAACTGAGATGCTTGACTTGTAAATCAACCAATCGAATGAGTTTTGTTGGTTCAGTATAAGTCCTGATGTTCATTCGTTTGAAATTCGTCCAATTAAAATGTACAAAAGTTTTCAAAGATACAGTGCATTTCCGCGGTTTTCTCTATTCCTCCATTCCGCTGGCGGCGTTACACACCAATTAGTCACTCTGTCAATCAGTCAGTCAATGTTGCAGGGCATGCGCACTTACCGTGTTGTAGCAACGACCATAATTATTGTTTGATACCGTTTTCAGATTATATTTACATATCTCGGATTGTTTAAGAAATCTGATCGAAGCTATTTTAAGACTCCGTGTCAGAAAAGAGGTGGAACCACAAATCCAAGTTTTGATCGTCTACAGTTAGACGTGTACCATGTTCTATATGCCACAAATCCTTCCGTAGCCACGTTTTGGACAACTACAGTTAGACGAGCGCCATGTTGATTCTATCTGCCACAAATATTTCCCAAGCTTTTATCGTCTAAAATTAGATGTGTGCCATGGTTATTCTATGTGTGGTAGAAACTAGTCTGAACCTTGATTTAAAACCAACACTTCATCTCCGCATTAGGATTTTGTTATTTAGACAAACGAAATGGCAAAATCCACTGCAATATAAAAGTGTGCAGCACAGAGAGTTTAAGAAGTAATAACTTATATCCCCTCTAGAAACATGGCTGAAGCAGAATTAGGCAAAAAATTACAGTGGTGATAAATACAATTTATTACACGTCACTTGTGCAAACATTCGACGACCGGTTGTTCTTGCGTGTCTGCTGTTCGTGAAATTCTTCGCACGCGGTTTTTCTGTATGTATAATGTGTCAAAATGTTTGTCCTACAAGATAAGCCCTGGCGTGAGGAGAATAACGCCGGTTATATGTGACCCTCGCCCGCGGCCATACATCCAGTCGCGCATGGCGACTCTAAGCCTGGTCCCTACCTGTATAGCTGAGAGAACTGTACTTGCAGCTGAACCGGTGGTCTGAAAACCATATGAATGTTGACAGTTTACCGTACGTATATAAACAGATATTTGTACGTATTCTGAGCTATAAACGTTTTACGCACAGGATAAAGGAAGGAAGAACAAGAAAGCAAACCAGAACATTCACTTACTTTAATCTTGATCACATGGAGGAAATTCACAGCAAAAAGTTCATTCCTTGTCTTCACAATCTGAACTGACATTTACGAATCATGAGTAACTAGTCGTCACTGCTCTAGTCAGTGAGCTAAAATCATTAAAATGATCCTGTAATCTTAGAAACCTGTGTTTTGTGGTGTGGATGAAGATGAAGCAGAATGTCCGACGTCCATAAATTGCAATCTCAGCACAACTATTGCTGAAAGTTCAGTACAAAGGGTTAATATGTCGACGCTGTTATGCCCCATAATCGGCATGACACTTCTGTAAAAGACTATAACGTTGACGGGAAAGAGGAAACCGGACAGAGCGGCGTGATAAATCCACAGAACAACACGCATGGCCTGTTACCTTAAAAATATTCTGACATAAAACTGCAACCAATGAGAACTGGCTTCGAGGCATGCGCTGTCTTTTACTTTAATAATGATAACTCAAATTTGATTTGAGCCTCTCTCCAATGTAGTTTTTTTTCAATCTTAAAGAATCTAGATTAGAAGAAGAGAAATTAGACCGTTGTGGTGAAAACAAAACGGTGGCTGTATGAAACTAAGGTACAACCTATAGATAGGGATTAGAATACGGAGTTCTAATGGAGTTGGATCTCAAAACCATGTACATTGTACAGGAAGTGGTTCGTGGTAGAGTGATAGGCAAGCTTGTCCCTCAGTCTCTGGGAAACGAAGGATCGGTTCAATTCCCGCCTCAAAGATATCCCCTGTCACTGTCTGTTCTTGAGGCTTCATGCCAATAGGCGGACGAATGTTGTGTGGCATTTTGCGTATAATCAAAAGTTCGTCGAAGAACATTAATCTTTCACCAATATGGTTTGCATGAGTACATGTATGCGTCACATGTGGTACAGTTCGCCAGCAACTTATCAAAGGCAGTTGGCTTACTTCTAGCACTTTGATTTCTGTCACCATAGAAGTGAAACAATATTGTGTACTATTGTACCCAACAATCAAACAGTTGCATAAATAAACCAGATAGGGTGAGGAATTGTCTCAAATTATGTCGTTGTACATTTCCAACTGCTACATGCATGGAGGAAATACAATTATTTAGTAACGCCTGTATACATATTTCCAAATACAACTTTTTATTTCCAAGAACTGAGTGATCAAATTTAGCAAAATTAAATTCAAATAACACTAGATGTTGACGTAAATATATTTACGAAAGGCTTTCAGAAACTTTATGAAAAATGTTAGGTGAAATGTCACATATATACCTCCAAATCCTTATTAGAAAACAAATGGGCCATTTAAGCAAGAAAACTGATTAATATGACTTTTAACAAACTATATATGCAATAAGCACTCATCATCGCTGCGTGAAAGTTCAGTAAGTGTTTTTAAAAACCAAGTACATTCTTAATTTTGTGACACTTTGTGACAAATATCTGAGACCTCTGTCAACATTCAAAAAACACAAGAACACATAAAAACAGTTAATGTATACGCAAAAGACACACTTTTTAATATCTAGCAAAATAAACTATGGTAATCACTTTCCGGTACTTAAGTTTGTTCTTCATATTTTTGTTTCCTTTTAATGTAAAGGAATGTATTCATATATAGCGTTGGTTTAGTTGTGACCTCAGATGTCTAGCTTAGAGACAGACAGGGTTGTCATGCCAGAGCTCTTGGGGGATCCCTCCAGGCCGACCTTGATGTTTTGCTGGAGGACATCGTTCTTCACGAGTTCTTTCTTGTCCAGTGAGTGAGAATTTCGTGAGCGCCGCCTGCATACGGCCACGATCACAGCGATAACAATAAGCGCGATAAGTGAAGAAACTCCCACGGTTACACCAATAACCATCTTGTGATACCTGGGTATACTCATGTATTTTTCTGTAAGACACGAAGCATAATTCAACATAAATTTACACGTGTACGTCTGAAACTGTTCATTCCCTCATTAATTTAATATCATGGTTGTTTCTGCTGGGTTTTTATTTGTAACACGCAAGATTGGAGTACAAAAGTTCTAGGCCTACTCCCTTGCATGTTTACATCTAGCTGTCTTCAACGAATCTTGTATAAATTGTTTGTGAGGAACATTTATTTTTCCCGGTAGAGCATAATGTAACTGGATATTCTTGTCTAGTTCTAATCTGTACTAAAAGAATGTGTGCTTACCGGTTTGGAATGGACAGTTTAAGTCATAGTCTTTGGCCACGATGTCGTTCACCTTGGAGCTCAGTTCCCACACGAGGCTCCAGTTTCCAGAATCCACTGCGGCGGTGCATTCTTCAAAGTCATTGACCATTCTAGCTGAAAAAAACATAGAAATCTCCATTACCACAGAGGTATGCAAGGTATCTAGACCTAATCTCTGTTATAACTATACTGTAAAATAAAAGATGAGACAACCGCGATATTTTAACGTAACATGGCGATTACCTTTCACTTTGTCTGGGTGAAATTAAAAAGGTCGAAAACGCGGCGCCAAGACATTTTATTTGTTTAATGTCGTCATGTGGTAACACACAGGTCTACATGTGCATGTCCTGGATTTTCAGCGATAGAAATTTTGCTGGGGACAAAGTTCGTGGATTGATCTGCACGAGGTTTACAGTTCTACTCTGAGCAAACGCACATATCAACCAACGTAACAACGCAACATTTGCACTGGCGGGTGGGTAGGTCATGGGGCATCAACGCGGCAAGACAACTTTTGCAGTGGAGCTCGGGTCATAATAAACCAACGCGAAAACATAACTTTTGCATTGGCACGTGGGTGGGTCACAGTGCACCAACACAACTTTTGCAATGGAGCTCGGGTCATAGTGCACCAACGCGACAACACAACTTTTGCATTGGCGCGTGGGTGGGTCACAGTGCACCATGGCGACAACACAACTTTTGCATTGCAGCGTAGTATGGGTCATAGTGCAAATATAGAGTAGAAGCCTTCGTGAGCAAAATTTCATATTTTGCCTTGTGTAGCCCAAAATATCGATCAAATATGGTCACATGTATATATATATTCTGAAACCTAAATGACTGCTGATTTGAAAAACAACTTACAAAATGTACCTTACTTTAATATTAATCAAAATAAAGAGAAAGCTCATAATATAAATCAGAGTTTTTCAGCAGGATATTTTTTCAAAATTTGTAATTTTTGTTGCCCATGTGGAGAGTTTATTATTTCAACTAAAATCTGTCCCACAGATTTTTTATATTCATCTTAGATTGTTCCGATTAAAGTTAAAACTTTAAAAATCGAAATAAATTTTGAAAATTTGCTATTCTTTTACCAATATCCTTAAATCTAGAAAAGATACTGAAGATTTGTGAGACAATTTTATAGCTTAAGTGTTTAGCTATATGTGTGTCAAGTTTCATAACATAATGTTGAAAAATAAAAATATTTCACCCTACAACCGTCTCTAAAACAAAAAGGGATAAAAAGGCTAAAATGTCTCAGAGAATATAATATGTGACAAAAGGCGTTAGTAATTCCTTTGGAAAATAATTTTACTCCAAAATTATCCCGTGGGCTTTTAAAATGTGAACATATCAACAATCTTATTTTAAATTTTAAAGCTCATTATGCTTTATGAACCTGTAAATGGCTGGTTTATCGTGACATTTCTGAGCTAAACCTGCTAGATTTTCCTCCCCCAATGGCACTCAGGTGGGGTGGTTAAGGCTATTTTGGTTAAATGGTCCGCTTGGGTAGTCTACACAAGCAGCCATGCGCAGTTTATAGCAGTAAATAAATTAATTAATTGATGGTTACGTTGTGAACTTCGTTTGAACAGTGTCACATCACCGAATTTATATTGGAGTATGAATGGTGACTGTCTTTCTGTATAAGTCAAGTCCTTGTTCTGTTTAAAACAAACTTATTTAGCAGATGCAAATGCACGTTACATCACCATCTTCTGCCTCTGATTTTTGCACTTCCTCGTAGCGCTGATTGGAATCCATGTTCTCCAAAATGCAAGAGTACACCTGGCTAAAATCTACAAACCAGAAATATACAAAACGACAGTCAGACATCAGGTTTTTCGATAACAGCATTCAGTGGTTGAAAGACCATTTGACTTACTGACGGCTTGTTTTAATAATTTCTTCATTCCTTTGCTACTTAAGTAAAACCATTGTCGTGAACAATATGAAATTTACTATCTTGAGCACTCGAGTGAAACCATTGTCGTCAACAAAATGAAATTTACTTCCTTGACCACTCGAGTAAAACCATTGTCGTCAACAATATGAAATTTACTACCTTGAGCACTCGAGTGAAACCATTGTCGTCAACAAAGTGAAATTTACTTCCTTGACCACTCGAGTAAAACCATTGTCGTCAACAAAATGAAATTTACTTCCTTGACCACTGGAGTAAAACCATTGTCGTGAACAAAATGAAACTTACTACCTTGACCACTCGAGTAAAACCATTGTCGTGAACAAAATGTAAGTTACAACCTTGACCACTCAATTAAAACCATTGTCGTGAACAAAATGAAAAATGCTAACTGAATATGCTACCCCTTGGGCTTACCTTCAGATTTTCATCAGTGCAACGTTTACTTTAGCACGAGTAACAAGCCTGGTATGAAGTACACCATAACATGTATACAAACACATCGTCTGCCTTAATTAGGTAGTTTTGTCAGAGTGTGCCTAAATGCTATTGTCTCTGATTTCTGAGAAAGCCATATTTATTATCCATAACAGTGGAAATAACTCCCATAGCTAACAGTTATGTGATACTAGGCTACATCTGCGGTGCAGACATCTCTGAAGCCGTGGCGTTGAGAGCTTGCTCTGGTAGAAGGCAGTATGTCATGCCAACAAAGATGCTAAACCCGAGGGCAAGTCTACCTTCTCGTTTTTCATGACAAATAAAGTTGACGGCTGCCATGAGTTGTTTCCAGTTTTCGAGGGCCTCCACGGGTGTCGAGTGCAGAATTTTGTTAGCGCATGCCTTGGATTCACTTGCATGTCTGAAGAAAAAAAGAAAGTCAAACAGTCAGAACTAAAGAGTAGTTAAAATGTTGATACATTATGTGTTAGAAATATAACATGGTTACTTATTCCAAAGCAGCGACGGCAAAGTGGAGCCTCATTGGCTTCTGGTGCCACATAGCTGGTTAAGCAGCGATCATATTCTGGCCATTTTAATATGTTACGCACTTATCTTGTAGAGACGCGAGAACGAATGCATAGTAGCCATATGTGTGCAAGCCAGACTACAATGTTGTAAGTACTTAGAGAAATATGGTGCCTCGTAATTCATACGTATTACTTAACTTCTGCACTTTATTTGTCCATACACTGAGCCCGTGAGCCCTTGAGACTGCGTTTTATGGTGTGATGCAATGTAAAGCCTGGAGTTCATACAGACATGAATACCAATTTAGCAGTTTCAAGCTGTTTCCCTCTCTTTTAGAAATAAAATTTTAGAGTGAAGAGTTCTGAAAGTGGCCTCAGGCTTGTATGGAGTTTCTCCTGGGACACACTGATTTCCAACTCTAGACGTATTAGGCATTGAGCTTACTTGCACAACTCATCCATGGATTCAAAGCTATTAATTGGGATTGGATGAACTTGCATGCCCACACAGGGCGCCAGAGCCCCCCCCCCCCCCCCCACGTGTCCTCCACACGCCCAACCTCCTCATCGGCTGCAGAGCTCTAAGTAACAGACGCAAATCAACTTTAAAGTTACAGTTGGAGCGGAGTGAAAAGACACTTGTCTAATCTCTCGGACACACGACCCCTGGGTTCAGTGCTGGCTACAGGCAGGCATTTGCTGAACCTCTACGTTTCCAGTGTGGCTGGGGTCTGGGTCCAGGACGCGCTAGGCTGCCCGAGCAGTCTGGTAACGTTCGTGGAAGGTCGATTGTGTCACCAAAACGATGTCCATTATATGTTCATCACACGTGAAGTCCACCCCGAACCATGCAGCGTACTGGTTTAAGACACACTCCCCTTTACAGATATCGTAACCCGTCAAATCAGTTCTTTACACTTATTACATAGGCAGTCATATTTTTGCTCACAATGAGCTATCGGAGACGGTGACATCGGAGCGTTCCGGGCACTCAGTCACACCTGGCATGAAGAGAGAACACTTACCGTAGTGTACAAGAAAACAATGATTTGAACCAATATGAATGCAAACAAATGGCTTTGTGGTGGACTGGGAGTTACATTTGACACATCTGACACTTCACCTTCAGAAAGAACAGCAATAGAGCCGTTTGGCTTATGTTTTCTCGATGCATATCCTTTTTTGTTTTTCTTGTCCTTCATGAAGGGTTGAGTCGGGGTTGGCCTTCAGTAATTCCTTCGCTGTCACCAAACCTTTGACTTTTAAACAATTTAAACACTTTCACAATAAGGATAACTCTCCGGTGGGTGAGGAAAAACCACTTGAAATTTTACCTTCATATTTAAAAAAAAAACCAATAAGACATAAATGCATTCGCTTCACGAATCTCTCCTAACGTTACAATGTCAATACTATCCCGACAAGGTTATGCTTCACTATTGGCTTCAGTGGCAGTTAGGTGCCCCAGGTAACTCGCCCCAGGCATGATTCCCTCAAGGCTACGCAGGAATCCTGCACCACGTCCACTTATGAAACACATCACTCACTGACAGCATATGCTGAATGGCCATTTGCACAGCCTAACGTTCTCTGAAGTCTACCCGTCTTTCTGGGAAAGTCTATCACTAACTTGCCAAAGTTGAGTGGCTTACCCCACACTTTACTGTTTCCCATACCCAAAAAGCTGACTGCCACATTCTTGAGTATGATGTTAAGCTACAATCCATTAAATGCATTAAAAAAATAGATATATTTTTTGTGGGTCTTTAAAACTGTTATTCATACCTCCTAATATGCAAATCTGAGCGAAAGCATTTTCAATGATTTCCCACTCCTGAGTTCTCTCACAGGTTTGCATTGTCTTTTCCATGCAATCTTCCACTGTAACACAGAACACACTTTGTTTTAATATTTATTTCGTGAAATTAGTATCCCCTTAAAGAATTAGAGCCTAGTTATAAATTCTTTTGAATCAATACACATTTAGTCTAAATGTATCATCATATAATAAGAACTTGTCGGCGTGAGAAGTTATTTGTCATGGGGAACAAAACATGTCCAAGCTGTCAGTAAATAAGTTGCTGCCATCGACCAGCAATAATATGATTTGAAAAGAATGTATGATTAAATTACGGTGAGTTGATTTGCTTAGGATGGCGGTGAAATTTATTTGGGGTTAATGCGATGCAACCTAGGTTCGCATGTAGCCTTTTATTAGATCCGTGATTAGGACTTACAGCCATTGATCCACTTTCAGATTTGTAATAGCATGCTAACGACGTGACATTAATACGACAAAACCAGCACTCACATAAGTTTGAAGTTAAGTAGAAATGAGAATTACTTACGAGCAGACTTGTGGGATCGTCTCTAGCTGGAAGCTGGTGAAGCCCTTCCGGTGTGGCTCCAGCGGTTTCAGACAGCTTGCGATCGCCACAGCACACTCTTCTGTCATCTCTTCGGTGACCTCAGGATCGTCTTCGTCTTCCTCTGGAAAACAGATGGAGTTTTGATTGAGTTATTGCTTGATTTAGTACGTAGATCAGAGTGAATATTAACAGACAACTTAAAACAGCATTTGATCTAGTAAGTATTTGCATAATAATTAAAGTGATTGACTAGTGGAATGGGTTCAAAGATTTAAACTCCAGTATTGTAGTCATAGTTCTTGAGTTGACCATTGCTAATTAGAAAAAAGTATATCCTTGTAATACCTTACATATTACATTTGCATTGATTGATTTCTATGAGATGGAGAAACCATCTAAACCTACTTATGTAAGGGGTGTATGACTACTGGAAAGTATGCGACAATTACAAAGCAAATGTCAGTGTAGCACGTGTTTGGCTTAATTGTTGTTGGACTAATCGCTCAGACAGACAAATAGTTCACTAATTAGGTGACCTTTGGTAGAAAATTCGTATCAAAACAAGAGTGATACACAGAAATTTTTCGCGAATTATTATCTGATACAATTTTTCTCCATCCTCTGGAGATATACTTTCATCACAACAAACATAGAGGACAACATAAGAAAGACAAAAAACACAAAAAAAGTCCTAATTTAGAAAAGTGTTACATCATGCCGAACAATTCTGTAGCCATAGGTCCTGAAGAACAATTTTTAAAAGCATCTATTGCTTTGGTCATTTCGCCATGGTTTATATGCCTTTAACATCCACCTTCGTGTCACAAAAGACTCTATACTTACCCTGGTCACTAATTTCGGGCTGACAATCCACGTTCTTCTCCAGCTCAATAATACCGCTTACTCCTTGCAAGACATTCTCCACAGCTGCGGAAATGTCCTCGGGACACGTTAGTTTTATCGCCTCAGCATAACAGCTCAAGTACTCTTCCAGAATTCTGATGAAAAGAAATGCCATCCTGATAGCATGTTGTCAGTTATTGGTGATAGGTGATAAATGGTGGTTGGCAGATTTGGATATGTAATGCCACGTGTAATCAGGTTCTTTGACTACTGATACTGAGATTTTCGATGTTAGTTAAAGTGGCATCATATATTCCGTATACTTCAACCCAGATCTGGACCAGTATCTCGTATTCTTCAGCATGAGTTGATACATAAATTCCCTCATTTATAAAAACACATGAGAAAAGAAAAATCCTCGGAATGAAACCAATTTCCAATAGATTTAAATTGGCATGTTTTGGTGGCTCGAAATCTCTCGATTCTACTATTGCTCATTCGTGTCTTCATACTTGTCAGTGCAAAACGTGAATGAAATTTATAGAAAATAACGGCTTTGTATTCACAGTTTAGAAAACAAAACCTAGACATTTGGGACAGCTCTGGCCATTTTTAGGACTTATGGTTTGCTGATGGCTATCAAACTAGACAAAACCTACGTCTTACTGGCATATTTGTCCTTCCTCCATGTTCGAATGGCTTTGCAGCTCTCTGCGCTCACAATTGTTCAGGTTGTTGGTCAGCAATGTGCTGTTCAGGCAAGGATTAGGGCGCCGGAGAACTACAAAACACAAAGCAAACGTTAAGAACGTCTGAAGTGGGCCAGTGAGGTAGAACCTACCCGAGAGAACGTACAAGGTCACAATGACAGATCCCGAAAAAAGAAGTTACAGTGAGTAAAACACTGACCTTACCCTTCATTGTTTCTGGATTACACATGAAAGAGAAAGACTCTGCCAATATCTGCCCCTCCTGAGGAGTGTCACACTGAGATGCCTTTGTGTCCATGTGATGTTTCGCCACGTCGAAAGCACTGACAACCAAATGGAACAGTTGACTCGCTGCTTATATGTAAGTATCATATTTGTTAACAAAATATCACGAATTATCGAATGACTAATTCAAGCATAAGTCACTTTCCTAAGATTTTTTCAACAGAAGATTCGATTTATTGATTCAATAGCTAATAATCCATTGATTGGTTGATTGAGCGTTTGGTGGAAAACCATAAATGGCCCATTTGATGACAAGTTTATTTATTCATTTAATACTCAAGAAACAAACAAATAAAATTTCATCTCTCTAGAAGCCGAACTCAAAGTATTATGTAAGAATGGCGTCGTGCTTACGAAGCATGTTCCTAATATGAGAATTGTGGTTCATTGTAGCTTTTTGCAGTTATCGGTTTCTTTGACACACTACTCTCCCATTTGAAGTTTGGCTTCAGCGGCTGAAAGGCAAGATTTCCAACTTTGTCAAGGACTAGCAATGATTCATGCTAATGAGTAGCTTTGGCAGCACATAAGTAGCTGTATTTTCGGTTTAGTTCACTTTACCGGCAGATTTGGGGCAGTTCGTTCACATCGAATTCCGCCATAGATGTTCTGTGGGTGCCTAGGTGTCCCAGACCGGACGCGGCAGCGGCTACGCACACTTCAGCCTCCTTGGGGTACAACATGTCCGATTCTGGCTCTGGGTCTTCTGAATGAAAAATACATACAGGACATAACCAAATAATAGTTTTCTGACATTTCGAAAAGCGTCATTAACTTTGACGCTGCTTTTTGTGAATGATTCATACACGCTTTTCTGTTGCCTTACTATATTAGGCTACACTTTTAATGTAAACATGATAAGTTCATGTACCAACAAAGAGGCCCATTATCTCTGTGCAAATGAAGACGCCATCCTTCGCGCAACCCATTGTGCCAACCCTACGCGCTCCCCATTCTTACCTCTCTCTTATGTTGAAGGTGACATCCTTCGGGCACCCCATTCTTATGTGTCTCATATGCTGAAGATCGCCCACCTCATTCCTACCCCTCTCTTAAGCTGAAGATCCATCCTTCGTGCAACCCATTGTGTCATCCCTCACTAACTCCATTCCTACCTCTGTCATATGCCGAAGATGCGATCCTTTGCGCACCTTATTCTTAAGTGTCTTATATGATGAAGATGCCATCCTTTGCGAACCCCATTCTTACCTCTCTCATATGATGAAGATGTCATCCTTCGTGCACCCCATTACTACCTCTCTCATATGCTCATTATTAATACCACATAATCATAATACCGATTTCCTTTCGCCGTCATATACACCATTTCTTCCTCCTTCTTATCACACTGACCGTTTCTTCTTCGTCAATACATACCCCCTTTCTTCTTCCTTCCGTCCTACCTGTTTATTCGTTTCTTTTATTCCGTCATATACAAGATATCTTCTTCCTATATCAGTGCCAATTCTTCCTCCCTATATGCACTTTTCCTCTTTCATTTTCTTTCATTTACGCTCTTCTTATTACTTTATAGTCCCATCCTTCTTCCGTCATATATCCAACCTTTATAGACCCCATTTTTTCTCTTTTATATACCCAGTCTTATAGACCCCATTTTTTTCTCTTTAATACACTCAACCATTACAGACCCCATACTGTTCTCTTTCATAGACCCAATCTTCATAGACCCCATTTATTCCTCCTTCATATACCCGTGCCTTTTCTTCATCTTCATATACCCGATTTATTCCTTTATATAACCCATTTCTTCCTTGATCAGCCCCATTTCTTTATCTATTTCTAAAATAAGTCAAACTTTGTACGTCTGTTAGGCCTGAGCCTGATCTCGGTCTGCCGTCTGAGACAGTCAAAAGACCAACAACAGGCAAACAATAACATGACAGAGTCACTCACCGGCAGTGCAGTTTATTTCCTCAGAAACCAATTCATTTATTTTGGTAAAGATCTGAATGTAGAGTTCTTGGGCCCTTTCCCCACAATCTTGGCCCTCAACATCGATGACACACTCTTCGTATTCCCCGAGGATGCTGCGGAGACAAGGAAAATCGACTATTCACTAGATGTAGACAAGCATATTGACTGTCGAACGAATAAAAGTAACTGCAAAATGGAAAGTAGTATCGTGTACAATCGTTGGCAAAGTGACTGGTGGGGGTGTTCTTCTAACCTGCACTAGGCCTGAACTTTATAGACTCCACTGTCCGAATGCAGCAGAGCGGACTGGGCCTGGGTGACATCCTGTATGCATTGTTGAAGATCCTTCTGGGCTTTGGGAGAACTAAAACATCCGGAGAGCTGCACGATTTCTGTCAGAAGAACACATAGCCACACATAAATCACGTTTGTTCAATGAAAAATCCCTTACTGATGAAGCAAAGGTAAAGTTTAATACTTCATCTTGTTATGAAGACATCTTCAAGTCACTTTGGATGGCAAGTGTTAAATGAAACAAACACCAGCTGGTTGGTTGCAACTTTCATTGTAGGTACCTTTTAGTGTCTGACAGAAGTAACTGAGAATGTGGGTAGTCAACGTGAAGCACACACGGGTTCACCTTGCCTGGTGACAAACCGTCATAAATGATTTCAGGCATCCACAGAATTGTACAGACCATTGTTTTCATGCAATTGTGTATTAAATATGACGACAACAAAGCATTTTGAGAAGTTCTAGACCATTGACGTCTGAGAATTATAATTCATTTGGCTGCATTTTTTCGGTGCTAGAGGGATGTAAGTTGCTACTTTTGAAGTATCTTCATACATGAACAGTTAGAACAGAACCGTAACAGAGGTAATTTTCGCCGGTTACGTGTGACGATTTGTCAAGTATGACACTACAATATTTACCATCGAAGACATCCTTGCAGAGGTAGTCCATCATTTGGAAGAAAATGTTAGATTGGGCTTGCATGCTTTCAGGGCATGTCATGGATCCTTGCTGGATGCAACTCCTGGCGGCCGAAAACATTCTGAAAAAGACAACTCCTTAACAAAATTCCATCGACTATAAAACTGTATAAACTGAGCGAATGCTGGAAAGGGAAGGTGTGGGTTGGGGAAAGTTGCTGGTTGGGGGCGGCGGTGTTATTGCCCGAGGCTAACGGGTGTCGAGTACCGGAAGTGTTAGGCATAAATAACACAGACTTGAAATAGAACCCTGATGCGCAAGCTTAACATACATGCCAGTATAGATAATGCAGGAAATATCAGAGACAACTTGTTTGACTGTCATACGAATTCCTGTTTCTTCCAGTATTGACAGATATGGCTATTTAAATGCAGGGAATATACAGACTGTAAACTACATGTGCAGGCCTACTGAGATGTTTCGCGTTGGAGAAGTCAAGGCAGGTCTACTTTCTTTTATATTTCAGAATAATGGGAGATAACTCATCAGATCTCGAGAGCCACACTCTCTCATGGCAGTATTCTGTTGGTCTTTATCATGTGTATGGCAAATACCATCAAATGCAGAGCATTCCAGACTTAATAGTGACTTGTTATTTTTAAAACTACGTTAGTCTCTGAAGATCAGATATTTGTGGGACCCTGGGGTCAGTCGAAACTGCACTGCTTCCTCAGCTTATCTGTCTTATATGCTGAGTTATAATGTAAACACTGACACAAGTATTTTGCCTCGGGGTATACCACATAGTCCTACGCCTTAATTGGGTTTCATTCTTCATACTGTATGAGGTTAAGCGTTTAGTTTGATGTACTTGCACTGTCACTGACTGGCATCTATTCTTGAGCTCTGCAGCTGTCCAGGTTTCCGGTGCACCAAGGCTGACGTTCCCGCCGGCAGACATCAGCGGCTTGAAGCATGTCTCGTACTCTATAGTGCAAGGATGGGGTGACTTCTTTTGGAGGGACATCGGCGTCACAACATCTTGACCGTACGGTCGGTTTTCTTGTTGCGTCTGCTCTTGTGCGACGACTGAAACAACATAAGAAAGACAGATGAGGACAAGCTTCAGTCATGTTTTTGAAATATGATGACAACACGTCGTTTTGAGTAATTAAAGACCAGTGAGGTGTAATAAATTACAACTGCAATGAGTGAATGTTTTTTTGCTTTTTTCTTAGTAAATTCTGTTTAAGATTTGGTGCGTATGGGCATGTAATTATATATTATTTAAGACTTTCAAGTTAGAATAAAACAACCACTGAGGTTAACTTACAAGAAGCTAAACTTTATCTGTCACGTGGGAAAATTTCACCAGTATATCACACTACTGTCACTGATCTGGTTTTACCCTCACTGCTGAAGCCTTTCTTTCTATTAACATGTATATGCGATGTGCAGACCTATACATTGTATCACGCGTGCTTAACAAAACACTGTGTCGACGTGGCCGGCGCTAACCAGATGTGTAGTGTTTACTGACGTCACCTTTCTGTTTCAGCGGGTAAAATTTTCATGACCTGAAATGGTGATAAAATGCATGCATCCAAACATGATGGCTTCCTGGCTGGTACTACATGATATGTTAGTCAGCCTGAGCAAATCATTGCGTATCATTCCCTTGATAATTTAAAAAAAAGAATGAACCATAATGTCAGTTGTATTCAGTACTATCGACCTCCGGTATGAAGCGTTGTCTCCTGTGTGTGATAAGTCAGATTTGGTCCTCATTTTTGGTCCTTCGGGCTGCTATGTACCACATCGGAGTGTCGTGAAATATTATCATTTATTGTTGATTTACTGAGCACACCGAAACCAAATTATCCAAAGTGAGTTGTATATATATAAAGTTTTGAGGTTTCCACGAAAGTGTTCTGGTTTAACGCTATTGCCGAATGCCCATTAAACCGAGATGCCGAAATGTCAAGTGCCCATCAAACCCAGCTGCCGAGTTACCGAATGCTCATCAAACCGAGTTACGGCGCAGCCATAACGACTGGACTGGCGCCGCTAAATACATGCTAGTTCTTCCTCCGAAAATCACCGTGAAATCGTCGGCCAAGTCCGTCAGCTTCCTCCCTGGATGTCTATACATGATAAGTCTCATGTGCAGACATTCCTTAGCATAACTGCTCGGCCTACAAAACAATGTTAAACGGGTTGCCATGCAAGACAACAATGTGTAGGTTGTAAATAACCAAAATAAATCCCACCCGCGTGACACACGAATTCGCATAGAGGAAATCCAAATTTATTTAAATTCATCGGCTGTATCATGATTAGTAATTGTATCTATATACATTAGTTATTTGGGGGCGTACAGTTGTTTAGCATGTTGGTGGAAATGATATAATTTACTTCTCGTGTGCAAAGGCAGGATGAGCTTATCAAACTGTGCCCCTGTATGTATATGTAAATAAAGTGCCAGCTTTACACGGTGTAGGCCTACACACAGTGTATTCCAGTAGAAAAAGCATCCTGCATTCGACACGATTTCAACCATAGCTTTATGTATTTCATTTCATGTTGAATGGCTGAGTTCTTTTGAGTGCTGAAAGAGAAGGGTGTGGAAAATGGCAATTGTTGATGTCAATAGTGCAAAAAGCATAGAAACTCCGAATAAAGAAATGTAACGCATGGTTGACGTTCTTGACATTTCGACTCAGTTCGACTTTGTCTGAATGAGGGTCAAATGCCTGGTGCTGTTATAACTACATCTGTTTATTGATGTGTGTCCGAATGACCGTGATTGATCGATGTTTAGTTTCCATTGGTTGAATCATTTGACCAATCATCGCAGTGTATTTTATTCAGCCTTGTAATGTCTGCTTTTCTGTAAATGTGTATATATATATCTATGTGTGTGTTTGTGTATGTATGTGTGTCTGTTGATTGTACAAACTACTTGTCCTGAAGATGACAAGTAAAACTTAGTCGAAATATCGAGAAGGTCAACCATGCGTTACATTTCTTTATTCGGAGGTCCTATGCTTTTGCACTTTGCTAAGCTAGTTGGTGGATCAACAAGATTTTGACGTCAATAGGTGCATCGAGTTCCTGTTCGGAATTTCAATGATTTGAATAAAACGGGCTTGCCAATGAACACGTGAGTGAGTCCAGACATCCTGTAAATTTTGTTATCAGGTCAAGAAAGCGCGTGTTGTTGACTGACCATAGGCCTTGTTAGTCAATCCCTACGGGATGCCGTTTGTTTGATCTAAAGGCTTTATTACTGAAGCCACCATGGTAGCCTCCTAGTCGAACTGGCTTCTGAAATGTTCTTTGAGGATTGATTTACTAATTAAAGCCATTGTTAGTTACGGCCACGATGAAATGGTTTGTGAAGATTTCCAAGCTAATTTGCTTTTTTAAACAAGTCAGAAAGATTTTTACGGCCTTGACAAAATCGCTTGTGAATGTGTCCAAAGTCAGTAATTGTTAAGCCTCTTAGGCAATATTTTAAGACTTTCATCATTTTGATTCAAGCTGTTTTTATAAGACTTCCAGTATTAATTACTCATCTACAGCGTACGTTTTCACAGCCTGGACGGGATGGTTTGTGAAAGCGCTCAAGGTTACTTGTTAAGCCATTCAGCTGGAATTTTTACGGCCTTGATGACATTGTTTTCTGAAGACTTCCAAGATTATTTACTCAGCTACATATTTAGGAAATTGTTCAAAATATTTGTGAAAACACCCAAGATTGTAAATGTAAGGCCACTCAGCTAAAATTTTACAGCCTTGATGAAATGGCTTGTGAATGCAGGTAAGACGATTTAATGTGATGTCCTTAGCCAATTCTGCTCATGGTGAAATTAGCCATAAAACTGCTTTCGCAAGTGAAGTAAAACTCACTGGCTCATGGATGATCTCTGATAAAGCATCACATCGTTTTTCAGAGCAAACAAGAAAACTGTATCTGACAGAGCGGCCCTATCTCCTCTAGTCATATATTGAAATATTTATCGACAAATCTATGGGCAAATTTTCATCCAAGTGACATTGAGAGATGCATTTCAACTTACAACATTATAGGTTAGAAACATCCGATCTGTAGTGTAACCCTTTTGTTAACTTGGCCAGGAGATTAACTTCTGGACACTAGGGCGTTGAGATGCCTGTGTTTCATTCCTTTTGTTGAGAAGGCTTAAATAAGTTACACGTCTTTTACATGTAGATTTATCTTAATTTAATCCTCTAACTCTGAATAATGACATTGCTCATCACACTCCATGTCACGACTAATGACTTTCTATATACATATATATATAGAGAGAGAGGTTTATCTTGCGGGGATAAAAATAACCTCATATGTATACATGGTGTTAGGCGTGGGCACAACTATGAACATAAAGGCAGGGCATAGTATTGTAAACATTGTCAACATTCTTTTAACCGTTTGACGAAGAAGTCGTAATAATTAACATATAATCAAATAATAAACGTAAATATCAACATGGGAAATGCGCTTGACATAACAACGTGACAAGTGTGAAAAACGGTAAGTAAAACCCCGGATACTTTGGATCAAGTGTAGTTTTTCAAGATCTTTCATGCTCATGATGTGAGACAACTGCTTCCTGGTTTAAACATGTTCTCGCCATAATATGGGTGAGATACTCTCTAAAAACGACTGTGTGCCACACTGTAAGAAAATCTGTAAAAACATTTACAGCCTTTGTTTACCGGGGGACACGTATCTTTTTGCTAAGTACAGAATTTGTGTACCTCTAGTACACACGGTTTGTAGATGTTCACTTTTGTTACAGTGTGTGGACTGGTACACAGTCGTGTTTAGAGAATACTGCCGACGTGGTGTTTAGCCATGATCATTCTACAAACTGTAGTGTGTACTTACTGGCTGCACAGCCTGGTCCAACATGAACGGCCACGTACTACAACAGAGCAAATAACAAGACAGTCCTTCCAATAGGCAATGGAACAGGCGTTTAATCCATGTATACAGACTATGCAAATGCAAATACGTAGGAAACACATGTACCAGGTGGTGAGCAAACCTCACTCAAGAGTGACAACTTTGTCCCCAAAATCCAGCTTGTTTGTAGGAGATTTGCACAGACACGTATAAAGTGTTTCCATATATACAGAAAATGGTCTAGCCACTTAAAAAAGGTATCAGTATGACAAATGTTGTGTTCATGGTCATGTGTCACATGTAACCAACATGGTCACATATCACATGTAACTACCATGGTCACGCGTCACATGTAACCACCATGGTCACATGTCACATGTAACCAACATGGCCACACATCACACGTAATCGCCATGGTCACATATTACATGTAACTCCCATGGTCAGACGTAACATGTAACCGCCATGGTCACATATCACATGTAACCAACATGGTCACGCATCACATGTAACCACCATGGTCACATGTCACATGTAACCAACATGGTCACGCATCACATGTAACCAACATGGTCACATGTCACATGTAACCACCATGGTCACATGTCACATGTAACCACCATGGTCACACATCACATGTAACCACCATGGTCAGACGTAACATGTAACCGCCATGGTCACATATCACATGTAACCACCATGGTCAGACGTAACATTTAACCGCCATGGTCACATATCACATGTAACCACCATGGTCACGCATCACATGTAACCACCATGGTCACAGGTCACATGTAACCACCATGATCACACATCACATGTAACCACCATGGTCACGCATCACATGTAACCACCATGGTCACGCATCACATGTAACCACCATGGTCACACATCACATGTAACCACCATGACATGTAACCACTCCAGACTTTGCCCACGTGCGGCAAAGATTCTACACAGTAAACTTCACATATGATTTGTTTGACGGCATCGCTGACGACGGTGTCATAAAATATTCGAAGGTCATTGGCCTTTATCATAAAATGTAAATTTTATTCTCAAAAATAAATATTTGTTATAAAATTTCCTTAATATGCTGGTTTTCGAGTTTTAACTGTTTTGGCTTTCTTACCTGATTTTAACCCATGTCCGAACATTTTTGTTTTCTTTTTAATGTTCTCCAGTCACTATCGAAAACCTGAACTGTCTCCTGTTTCCAGCTTGTTCTCGCCACGATATGGCTGAGATATTGCCGATGTGGCGTTAAGCCATAATCATTCATTCATTCATTCACATGTAACTCCCATGGTCACACATCACATGTAACCACCATGGTCACAAGTCACAAATAACCACCATGGTCACACATCACATGTAACCACCATGGTCACACATCACATGTAACTACCATGGTCACACATCATATATAACTACCATCTCTTTCAAACTGAGCTTCTAGGTTCACAAACTACCAGATATATTGAAGCCAAAAATACATCATCTGATTCCATTGATTAATTCTCACCTAAATTATAACAGTCCCACTTTTCCACTTGTTGATGCCCCTTCAGGATGAGATAAAACTGGAAGACTGGAATCTGCAATGGCAGTTTCCACAACAACATTGTCATTGAACATCAAACAAGTAATATATGGTCCTCAGTTCGGCACAGAAGTTTTGGGAAAACATGTACTTTTCAAACAAGAACAGAAGTGTTCATCAACTGGAAACAATAAAATACACACCCAAAATTTCATTAGATGTTAAAGGAGGAGAAAACATAAAAACGACCCCAATATGAGAGGAAAGAGCTTGAAAATTTATTTGCAGATATAGTCTTTGATATTAATTCTTATTTTCTTTTTCAGGAGAAAAAAGTATTTAAAAATATTTTGGATGGCGGCTATTTGGGACCACCTCTTGGTATATATAAGCTTTGCATAATAATTTTCTAAATATTTATTTATGTATTTATTTCATTGGCGTTTTACGCCGTACTCAAGATTATTTCACTCAGAGGAAATCCACGACCATCCGTAGGTTGCTGGCAGACCTTCCCACGTACGGCCGGAGAGAAAGCCAGCATGAGCTGGACTTGAACTCACAGCCACCACATTGGTGGGAGGCTTCGGGTTATTACACTGTGCTAGCGCGCACACCGACTGATCCACACTTTCCCGAAAGGTCGAATAATTGACTCCGATTACGGAACATTTGCTAGCAGGTTTTCGTGTCTGTCTGACATTCCAATGACCAATCAAGTACATCCAATGATGCCTTCCGGGTCTGATGATCGAAAGAGAGGGGCACACTGACAACTGTCAATCAGCTTTGGTGAGATGTCAACACTACCTCCTATCTTAAAGAATGCAGCAAAGCGTGAATAGTTATAACAATATATCTATTTTTTGATTCTTGAATTCATGAATATATCAACTTTTACATTAATAAATATTGCTGCAACCCAACAGAACACTTAGCTGATGCAATTCATTAATAAAAACTGTTGGTGGAACCACAGAGTACTCTCTCCAACTGGTAGAGTATCGTATCTTTGTTTGACTACACAGTACTCTTTCTACCCGATAGAGTATGTTAGATTTACTTGGACAACAAAGAGTATTCACTCTGCTCGACGTAGAGTATGCTGCGTTACCACTGGGTACTCTCTCTACCCGATAGACTATCTTATGTTTGTATAGACCACAGAGTACTCTCTCTACCCGATAGAGTATGGTAGTCTTGCTCGGACAACAGAGTACTCTCTTTACCCAATAGAATATGGTGCTTTTGTCTGGATTCTCATTTCTTAATATACTTTTGTAGTGGGATTTGGGAAAATACATTTTTTGATGATAACTTTTATGCCACTTGACATTATGTTCTTGGATTTTGAGAGTTTCGCTGTATTTTCAAAAACGTTGAGCTGGTATAGTTGTCTGAGGCCATCGTTCCAGCACATTTGTGTTAATTTATAAGTGTTTTTCAGCCCTCAGCTTCATCGATGTCGAAATTCAACAATTTATGTTACCATTGCACCTAGTTTTTTCGTTATATGGATAAAAATGTGGACGTTTCTAAAACTGATATTGCGATTTTGGCATCAAAGGGCAGCCATTTCTTGGAAGTTCTTGATTACGATCGCGATGACGTCACCATCCGTCATCTGTGTTTGCAAACTGTCAGAAAATGCCCTGCTGACAGATCAGAATATCTTATTTTTGATGATTCGCGTCGCCCATACCATGTGGAAACCTATAACTAAGCTCATTGTCAGCGTTTGCTAGATGGCCTTGGAATCTGTCTGAACTGTACGTCAAGCTCCTCTAGCAGGCATCATATGGGCAGTTAGATACTTCGATAGAGTGTCGAAATTCTTACAGTACAGTGAAGTGGGAAACAGTTCCAGTGTCAAGAACAGTGAAATATGTCCTTATTTAAGAACTCTGAAACAGCTTGACACCTGGTGGGAATTAGCCCCAGGAAAACGTTAATCCAGTGTCCGTGAATCGTTCCCAGTCCCAGAGTTACATCAGAACACAAAGTGAACTTTGGTACCACGATATGGAACTCATTGGGGCTCTGTACTATGTACAGTGTTTAAATGGGACTCAATCTTACATGTCATCCAATTGTTTTGTACTTGTTTCAACTGCTGGTTTCTTCTTCTTCATTATAAATTATCATCATCTCATTCGCTCGGAATCTGTTGTTTGTGACCTTTCTTTCTATAGCCTCGTATACCCGGAGAACAACCCGAATCCAGAAATTGTTGTAATATGGAATAAAAAATAGGGGCGGCTCCAAGTTCAGGGGAGATAACCCAGACTGGTTCAAGTTATTTAAGAAGCTTTGCTCGGACCGTTAAATATCAAAGGGGATTAATGTGAATATATGGTGTCTCACTCATTAATGCATCTGAACAGAAGGCAAACTGAAACTATAAATAAATTCCTCAACTCTATGGTAGATTTGTTTGAACCACACAGTACTCTCTCTACCCCATAGGATATGGTATCCTTGTTTAACCAACAGAGTACTCTGTCTGCCCAATGGACTATGGTGGATTTACTTGGAACACAGAGTACTCCCCCATTCCGATAGAACATGGTATGTCTGTTTGCAACACAGAGCACTATCTCAAAAAGTGAGAATATGGTATACTTGCTTAAGCAACTGAGTATTCTATCTACCAGAAAGAGTACGGTATGTTTGTATGGACCACGAAGTACCCTCTCTACACGATGGAGTATGGTATGTTTGCATGGACTACAGAGAACCGTCTCTACCCGACAGAGTATGGTATGTTTGTATGGACCACAGGGTACTCTCATTGTCCGTTACGGAAGTGTATTTTTACCTAGGCTTTTAACGTCGCTTACAACATAACTGATCTGATTGACAGCCCCGTCTGCAAATTATTGTTGGCCTGTTATCAAATTGGCCGATCGACAGGAGAGAGTGAAGCGAGGCGACAGTCTGTAAATCACAGCTACACAAAACAAGGGAGGTAATTTTACATGCGATAAGTCAGTTTGCAAGAACTGAGCCAGATAGCATTTGTCCCTCAATCAACAATGATCGTCAAGAGACTTTATTTAAAGTAGGTCAGATTTTAAAGCTTCTAAAAAGATTTTTTGGTTTTCACTGAAGTTATTCCACCATTTTCCCCATAGACCATTGAAAAGATTTCTTTTCTGGTAGAGCTACATGAACGTATGTGTACTTAAAGCAGATGGTGTTTATTTAAAACATACAGTATATCCACGCATTTTTGTCTTCAAAATTTTGCATTTTTTAAATTGTGTTTTACATAATTTTGTTACAGTTTATTTTTGAGTGTACCAATAAATTATGCTTTTCTTGTGAAATTTCTTTTAGATCAGTTTATTCACCTCTAGATTGCTGTATTAATTTTTATAGTTTACATGTGTAACCCTACGCGAACACTGTTAAGAAGATGACAGCTCTGAATATATATTCTGGTTTAGTATACTGTATACATTGAAATTTTAACTATATACACATATAAAAATTGCAATGATACACTTTCAGTTTTATCCCCCCTTCATCTCATTTATTCTAGCTCATTTACTTTTGCACGTCGTCACGATATTGCTGAAATACTGTCAGTGTGGCGTTAAGCTGTAATCATTCATTCACATTTACACGAACTGTTACAGATTGCAGGATTGACTAAAAAAACTAATCTTAAATGCATTTTTCCACACTTCTGTCCAACGGACCAAACAACCTTGATAACGACCAGCCATACACAACGGTAAAGCTAACAAGCCATGTTCCGTACAAGGCTACACACACATCTGCCATAAACCAGACTACATTCGGTTTGAGGATATAATTAAAGTTATACAATTATAACTTATATCATAACTCCTTCAATTATTGTCAACTATGCGAAAATTTGTCACTTAAATTTTCGGAATATTCTCGACAATCCAATTGCACTCTTTATTTTAATATCTTATCATTTTTGCAGATTTTATAGATTTTGTAAGTTAATTACAAACAATCCCTACAGTTGTATGCCTCAATTTTGAGCCATTACATGACGGTCACTTCGGAAGACGTTGGTAGGCCTATCATCCTCTGAACATCATGGATGAACGTGGTTTTTCGGTTTAAATTTCGCTAAATTGAGAGAGAAGCCGATGGACGCCGAACAACTTCTGGTTGGCCAGTGAATTGCTGCTAGCTGCAGCAAATGCTATATTGATCTAACTTAAAATGAAAAAGTTAGTTTACAATGCTCATTTTGAGTGGTAACACCGCAGACATCGCTTGATACGTTCATATCTGAAAGGACTACAGTCTTGTTTGGCGACAGCAGTCAAAGCAGCAAATCAAACTTCATTCAGGGACCAAATAACAATGCTTGAGAAACTAGAAGAAGTGAAACCGTCCGGTAATCCATTTTTATGCAAGAGAACACGTGTAAAATAGACATAGTGGTATGCATACCAACGGAATAGATTATTCTGTTGTGTAAATAAGCCAGATTTTCTGGTGTAAATTATACCTGTCTGGGGTTAGATTTAAAGTGCCAGATCAACGATTTTTGACTTTCACTTGGTTTCAATTGTTCCTTGATCTTCTGCCTTGATCCTTGATCTTGTTCCTTGATTTTCGCATACTTAAATCTGTTTTAATACAAGCGATTAATTAACTAATCTTTAAAACGGAAGTGCATGTAGGCAGTGCAACAACAACACAGTACACTAATGAAGCAGAGGTGTGCCATAGCTATATGCCAAAATATATATACATCCGTCATATCAAAGACATTTAAACACCACGTGCTTAGTCTGTTACGTGGATTAGTTGACAGTTGTTTATCGATCTACACTATGACAAGACTCCTTAGTTATACTGTGTGCTCGTATTGTTTTGATTGTCGTATTTTAGCCAGCAACCATGGCCCTTTGTATCAGAGTATCACCAGACATTCAGGTTGAACACTCTTGAACTGACATCATTTAACTTGTTGTCTATTTACATTCATACAAATCTTACACAATGCAGTGTAAAGCACAGCGAGGCTTTATTTCATTACCTTCTAGGAGGCCTGACCTGATGGAGTTGTATAGTCCAGAACTTTTCTCAGTTTCAAGTAACCACGCTCCCTTGCATTCGTTTATCATCTTATTATCTGAGGTGACAAACTCGAATTCTTTCAGATTTGGCACACACATCCGAATGAAAAGAAATAATACAAAAAATGAGAAAAACTGGCCTGGGACTATGTGCTACTTTCCTCGAGATGAGTAGACATCACAGTATATTCATCATATGTTACATTCACCTATATATAGCTATAAGCACAGAAGTGGATGACGGATTGCTTCCTCAATACCTTTGCAAATATTACCGAACAACAGCGAAAAAATGTTATATTGAGACAATCAGATAGATCCCGCCAAATATGTTTTCAGCAGACATACAATACACTCTTTACTAATAAAATGAGAAATTAATAAGGCTGGTACCAGCAGAACAAGATTAATTCATAATTCGCATCTATTCGTGAGGCCTAGAGCCTGGTCCCCACACCGAAACCAAGTCGTAGGAATATTAGACCATCCAGGTTAATATTAGACCATCCAGGTTAGTTTTCTCAGTCACAAGATAGAATTTCGATCTAGAAAGAAATGTCTTCACTGATAAAAAGTAAGTTATATTATGGTGTTTTATCTAGATTTACATTATTACTTCAAATAACTTGACCATCGTAGAGAACACGTTACGTGGGTTGGGTGCGATTTAATAGAACATAGATAGATAAGTGCGAACGTTAGACGCAATAGGATTTGTCTAAGTTGACCATACTCCGTTGAAACAACAATACTAATAGGTATATATTCAGGTGAGTCCCTGCATTGAAAGCTAAAGTGCCTAAAAGCGTGTGCTTTCAGCTAGTATGTTGAACAAGAGGGTTTCCGCAAGCATGAGGGCCGCAAGCAAAACTGTCAGCCATTACCATAGTACACTGAGGGTACATTTAGGTCTAGCTTATATAATTCTACGAAGACGGCATCGTCCAGAGCAAGGTGTGGCCTTAATATACAGGTTTATAACAGCAAGCAACTACATATACACCACATGATTCACTAAAGTGTTGAGAAAAAGCCTCTGATATGAGAGATGCACATAGTATCATGTTGTTGTTGCACTGCCTACATGCACCACGTGCGGCACTTCTGTCTTATAAATTTGTTAATTAATCTCTTATATTAAATCTGATTTAAGTGTGCCCGGATCTTGTGTTCATGAAATAAGGCCTAGAACCAACCAAAACCTAGTAAAAAATCGTTGGTCTTCCCTTTTTAGGGGTGGAATAAGGCCGATTGCAATAATGCAGTTGACAAGGTCGTCAAGTTTGTATTCCTTTGAGGTGACTCTGCGTAGTTCCTAATGATACTGAAATAATTCGGTGAAAATCGTTTTGAAAATCTATTAAAGACAGTCTCTCGGCGCAGGCCGTATTCCGGCATCACTCTGCGCAGATGTTAACCGCGACAATTATACATTTATTTTATTATAAAATCACCGCACTTAAGAATATTCCACTTATACTGTGGTCGGTTTTGAACGAACAGGAAATCGGAACATCCGAGAGAAACCATCTTTTGTATATCTTTCTCTTGCGTGAGATACAGACATGCATATACTGGTTGAACGCAATTCCCCTTCAACGAACGTTCACACGCGCCTTCGGTCGTTAAGTATTCATACCAAAGTCCATAAAAACTCAGTGAGAGAAGACTCCCTGTCCAGGATCGGGATTGAACCTTCAGCTGGAGCATTCTACAGCGTCTCCACCTGGCGGTCACGACCAGCCCCTCGCATGCTAGACTCCATTGTTATTCAGATCAGATGCCTGTGTAAAGGGTATCTAACACAAGATTTCTTAATCCCTTGCACTCGAATACACTACACCGTGGAATAGTTATATTGTTATGCAGTGAATGGTTACACTTCTTAAATGCATACCAATTTTTCTATACTATACTTAAGAAGAGACGAATAACAATTCTCGGAACTGGCTGAACCACAGTGCAGTTATTCCTCTCTTTCTGCATTCGGTCCTGCGTGTTTAGGGTGTAGCTACATTTAGCGTCAAAGCTTAAACTGTGATGTGTAACAAGCGATTTGCTACGCGATAGTAGTGTCATTGGTTCAGATTATATACATACATTACAACTCTCATTACGAGAAAATAGAAATATATGTAAAGTATCGCGTCCACAAAGTCGAGGTTAAAGTATTACCGACTCCCGAATCCTTAATGAAGAAAATGACGCCAATTTCATGTGAAAGGCGGGTAAACATGATGGACATCTTTTCGTAGGCGTACGTGTATTTTAATCTATATTGATTGCAGTAATATTATAGCAATGGAGGAAATTAGCGCTGCGTAAGCAGACACAAATTTCTTGCATATCAAACTTCTGTCTGTCTCCCTCTTTTTATTTTGCCCATTGTATCTTCTTCATCCCACCCCACTCCCCATAAATGTCGTTTGAAGTTGACACGCTCAATTCTCTCTCTCCACCTCGCACACACAAATATGCTCATTCCCTTGTTATGCCCCTTGCTGTGAATATCAAGAAATTATTTTACAATAAAATATGTATGAACTTGTGCTTGCGTTCTTTTATGGCTAAAATTAAAGTTAACGACAAATCATAGAAGTACAGATTAACATGGATCTATGCCACCCGCAAAAGCGCTTTACGGTGTATTTATAGCAATTTTTTTCACATTCAGCAGATTGTTCTTTTCTTAGTAAAGTAGCTCTATTGAAACCTAAAACTCATTCACAACACCTGTCTGAGGTCGCAGGAAGGAAACCGGACTGATCGATCCGCTCTGACTGGGTGCATTAGGTGTCATGTCTGGTGTCTTCGACACAATGTTCCAGTGGCGGCATGGACACGCCCTGGCATAAGAAAACACAGTAGTATGTGTACACATACTAAGGACTCCTCGTCGTCATATGACTGAACAATTGTTAAGTAAGACGTAAACGCCAAGCACAGATACATACATAATACCAAAAAATCAAACTTTAGGTTATACTTGTACCACCACCTTTCAGTTATTACTATAAAATTGTGTTCCGTATTTCCTTGAGGTGCTGAAAGAATTTTGACAATAGTAATTCCTGATTGGCTGTATTCCCTGTGTATCATGAGGCCGCCACCCTGAGCACATGATCACTTGATCGTGGGTTTCTTCTGGGCTCTGTCCTGTTTCCTACCACCGTAAATGCTGGCCGAAATCGTTTAAATGAAATACTCTTGAGTGCGGCGCAAAACACCAATCAGATAAATAAATAAATCAAACACTGACTGGAGCCATATTTAAGACTGAAACCTAACACTGAGTAAACATACACTGCAAAAGAAAAATGTCATTTTTCAGCACAAAGTGATGTAAACTGGAACAGTAAATTCAAATGTCAAAATGATTTGCAATTTTTGGTGTTAGATTACACTCTATTACTGTAGAATTATAAGATACAGCCCCAATGTCCATCACACTTGTAAATTTACAAATGTATTGCCCGTAAGTGTCTGTGCTGCTTTGCTTTGTTTCAGTCGTAATATAACAGTAGATACATGTAAAGTGAAGATATCGATGTATACCTAACACCATAAGGAAAATTTACACGGCAGACTGATGCAATCATTTGAGCTCCCATGAAGTATGTTGTTGCCGTGATATCTATTTTTTTTCAACTGCAGAGTTACAGCTGCGTGTTGGTTAGCACCATGGTGTAGGCTACCTACGTGTGGATTCCGAGGGTGGTTCGATATGCATGGAACCAGCTGCAGACCTACAGATCATAAAAGAGGTGTTACTAAACAGGTGAATATGCGGTAAATATACAATTAACGTTGTCTCTACAGCAACGTGTAAACATACAATTAACGTGGTCTCTACAGGAACGTGTAAATATACAATTAACGTTGTCTCTACAGCAACGTGTAAATATACCATTAACGTTGTCTCTACAGCAACGTGTAAATATACAGGAAAAATTAGTGTTTACAAAATTGCCATCTTTTTTTTTTTTTTTGCTTTAAAACTACACCATTTCTTTTTGCAGTCTATGTGTGCAAAAATAAACGGATGTTACTTTTTATCCTTTGAAGAGCTTTCTAACATTTTTATATGAAGTATTGTCCTTACTGTTATGAACGATTATACAGCCCAGTAGATGGGTTTCGGTTTATCTGTTATGTACCAGATGTATCAGACATTTTTCTGTGTTCAAGTTTTGGGAACTTGAAAAGCACGAGGGGATTCCCCTCCAGTTTCTGTTCTCGGGATCCTGTTCGTGCTAGTCGTAACCACACATAATCTGCCTTTGTACAGAACGAAAACAGCAATATTATCACAAACGTCTGTTGAGGAAAGTGAAGGAACGAATGGTTAGTACTTCATGGCACGCCAATAATACTTGGCCTCTGCCAGCGGGACTTGACAGTGAGGAGGCTTCCGTCGTCTAACATGACATGGATCTAGTCCTGAAGATTCCTGAAGAGAACAGGTTTATGAGAGAGACCGATTGTGCTACATGAACTACAACTGCCATTTGTAACTAGTTCAGCTATTTCCTTTAAATAAATGTACAGGAATAGTCTCATAGGAACACCCTGTATTGCCAGTGCAGGTGTTAATAGGAACGGTGTAATTATAGGTTACCATTTTACCAAGAGAAAATAGGTTAGCCCTCATACCTTATATCTGCACAGTATTGTTATAGACACCCTAATCCTGTCCCATATCGATGACAACCAACTGCGCAGGTAGCTGTGAGGGCACGTCCAAACATGATATGCGCTTTACATAACACAGGCGGGTCTCACCTTCAGTATTTAGGAGCTGACTGGCCAATCAATTTCTGGCCCGGCGAGTTCCTAAGTAATGAACTTGAGATCGCCGAAATTGTAGCCCTCATGTTTGCGAGTGTCTGTACTTTGGCAGAAGACATAAGTGGCTGAGTTGCGAGGCGGCAGAACTCTGGCACTACTCCCAGGGAGTTAAGTGGATGGTTGTATGACTCCATTGGTACAGCGACATCCAAATTTCGGAGCGACAGTGGAGTTCATGGAGGACTATACTTGGTGCGTCCATCAAACCCTATACACTACATAACACACCAGACTGGACATGCGCCTATTAAAGTCTATCCACTACATCACACACCCACTTGTCTGTACGACCATCAAACCCTATGCACTACATAACACATCAGATTGGACATGCGCCTATTAAAGTCTATCCACTACATCACACACCCACTTGTCTGTACGACCATCAAACCCTATACACTACATAACATACCCACTTGTCTGTACGACCATCAAACCCTATGCACTACATAACACATCAGATTGGACATGCGCCTATTAAAGTCTATCCACTACATCACACACCCACTTGTCTGTACGACCATCAAACCCTATACACTACATAACATACCCACTTGTCTGTACGACCATCAAACCCTATACACTACATAACACATCAGATTGGACATGCGCCTATTAAAGTCTATCCACTACATCACACACCCACTTGTCTGTACGACCATCAAACCCTATACACTACATAACATACCCACTTGTCTGTACGACCATCAAACCCTATACACTACATAACATACCCACTTGTCTGTACGACCATCAAACCCTATACACTACATAACACACCAGACTGGACATGCGCCTATTAAAGTCTATCCACTACATCACACACCCACTTGTCTGTACGACCATCAAACCCTATACACTACATAACATACCCACTTGTCTGTACGACCATCAAACCCTATACACTACATAACATACCCACTTGTCTGTACGACCATCAAACCCTATGCACTACATAACACATCAGATTGGACATACGCCTATTAAAGTCTATCCACTACATCACACACCCACTTGTCTGTACGTCCATCAAACTCTATCCACTACATAAATGAACCACTTGTCTGTACGACCATCAAACTCTATCCACTGCATAACTTACCCACTTATCTGTACGACCATCAAACTCTATCCACTGCATAACTCATCCACTTGTCTGCATGACCATCAAACTCTATATACAACATAGCACACTCATTTGTCCGTATATCCATTACACTTACTGCACTACATAACAATGAAGTTAGCACTCCGTTGAATTAACGAACCTCAAGTGCCCACAAGAACTTGCCACCGAGGCCCCATTCCAACAAGAAGAAGGGGGAAATCTTCGAATATTCTTGACGAAGACTGAGTGAGTAAGTGAGTACTTGTGGTTTAACGTCGCACTTAGCAATGTTTCAGGCGAGGTCCTCACGAAGGCTGGGGATGGACAAGCACCTGACAGTTAGGTTTCCTCGCAACTGAAAGCTCTGATTCTCCATCTGATGGAAAACTGGAAGAAGAAATAACGTACTGGAACCATACTGACAACCCGTACAGGAGAAAACGTGCCAACCCCAGTATCAGTATCAGTCTATTCAAGTCAATACAGGACACTGGCAGATAACAAAAGCGTTGTAATAACAAAATGACAAAACAAAATGTTTACGGATATGTATAAACAGATAAACGAAAGATAAATAGTGGTCCTGCTAAGCTACTGTGGAATTATCAGTACGTACTAAAATTCGAATCAGAAATCAGAAAAAGTGACAGAAATATGTAACTTAATATAAACATACCATCATCCTTTCTCATCCAGGTATCATGTTTGCATCATATTCGAGAAAGTCTCCTATTTCACATCCACATAACGGATAACGTCTGTAATGAGGATCTGATTAACAGTAAACGTGCTAGAACAATATTCTAGTAAACGTCAAAAGCTGATATCTGACTAAAGAATAAGGTTTTAGCACCATATTAGAAGACTTTCTTATTATTGAATACTGGTAAAGAAAAACACGCGAGCATGACATCAGACTTCCGCGCTAGCAGCATATTCGAGCCAACACGTTACTGGAGATGTAAATTCACATAACACATTGGGTGCTATCTTCTCCAACACGGTACGACATTTCGGTCTGAACATTTGAATGGCGAATGAGGTGTTAAAGTGTAGTTTCGACTGATTATTAATCATACAGGCCTATATGTTGTCTACTAATCTGAACTGAATTAAAGGTGTTATCGCATTAAAACAGTTCTGTGAAAAACAAACGCCAAAAAGTGTGAAATTACATGTAACAGTGGTTCACAAAAAGTCAAGTATGACATTCCTTATTCCCAGAACTCATTAACTCAGAACTCATTTTAATTTTACTTCCTGGCTGTTCTTTTTACTGAGATTTCTGATTAACAAGTACCATTTTATTAGCTCTGGTCGAAAACTAGAACAGCTTATGTATTACCAGGTTTCTCGTCGCCCTTTCGTCCGTCCGTCTGTCTGTTTGTTTGTCTATTTGGTATCTGTTAACTATTCCTTCAAAACGCCACTCCTCCTACAGTTTTTGCTCGATTTCAATGTAACTTGATCGAAATGTAGACTCCATCAAGATATATGATTCGTATTATCGAACGCACATCTGTTGTCCATTTGTCTGTCTGTTCATGCGGAATATGCTAACATTATCAAAACTATACTCCACCTACAGATTTTGTCCGATTTGAATGAAACTTGATTCAAGTGTAAGCTAAATCAAGATACATGATTCGTACGATCGACACCTAGGTGCACAGTTCTAAGTATCGGCTTTCCGTTTCGATGATCGGTTGTCTGTCTATCTGTCCGTTCATCCACCATGTTAACATTTCCTTATAAACGCTATTCCTCATACAGTTTTAGTCTGATTTCAACGACATTGGATTGAAATGTATACTAAATCAAGATGCATAATTATCGGTTGTATATTTGTCTGTATGTCTGTCTGTTCATCCAGGATATATTAACACATGTTTTAAACTGCTACTAGTTACGGTTACAGTTTATATCCAGTTTCGCCAAAACTTGGTAGAAGTGAATCAAGATACCAATTAAGTAGGAATGATTTTCAATTTTGATTGCCCATTGTCCATTATACATATATAATTTTGTAACTGACCCCTTGGAAAATTTTGTCCCGACCATTAGAGCTCCTGTCTCATCAAATACTCTGGTTGTATAAAAACAATTACCACCACGTATTTCAACACGAAAAAACATAAAATACGATGTACCCATGACGACTAATGAACGTGGTGCTAAATGCTGCTCTCCGAAACGCCAAGGAATTCGGCTTCAGAATTAACTGAATTGTCGAACATCAGAGTACGGGATTTTAGAGATTTTGATATTCTCGACCTGTGAATTAGCCGGTGGACACATCCGTCTTCCATAATTTTGTACAAATATAAACTACGTATATTTATCAAAATGCCAGACAAAAGATCTAGCTCGTGGCATAATTAAAATGAGTGAACTAAGTGTTCTGGGAGTAGGAAATGCTGCTGGCAGTCATACCTGACTTTCTGTGAACCACTGTTACATAGAATTGCATACTTTTTCGCAGTTTTTTCCCCACAGAATAGTTTTAATACGATAACAGGTTTCATCCAGTTCTGATCAGAAGACAAAATGTAGGCCTATATGATTTATTATCTGTCGTAAATGCAACATGTGTTTACATTGGGTTTTATGTGATAAACCTGCGGATGGTCGTGGGTTTCCCCGAGCTCTGCCCGATCTCCTCCTACCATAATGCTGGCCTCCGTCATATATGTGTAATACACTTGAATAGTACGTAAAACACCAATGAAATAAATACATACATTGCCTTTTGATGTGCTTATTTCATATACGTTTTTAGGCCACTCCAGAGACTTATTTCTCTGAATGTTGCTTAACGCCATACGTACAGATACGATACGATCACTTGTATGATGGTGATCAGTTTTATGGGTGGAGGAAACTGGAGTACCTGAGTTAAACCACTAACCTTTGACAAGTAACTGACGAACTTTCTCACATGTGGCATACATACATGCAAACCGCACTCCTGGAAAACAAGCGGCCTTCAACCAATGTCAGGCAGTGCAAACGTTCACCGTAGTACTTACCGCACGATACATCTGTGTCGTGGCCGTTCATGTAATAAGTAGCAGTACTGTAATAAATCATCCGACATTGTAACACGTTTTGATTGATTACAACGACCTATGCTGTTGTTAAAACCACCGATAATGCTAAAACTTCTCCAACCAATACTGTACCACTTTTTAAAGAGATAACGTAATAGATTCTTTCCTAAAGCATGTTGTCGTAATCTTTTATCGATAATGTGGTAATATGTAGAGAACTTGTTAACACTGGTTACTATAACATCATCATTCAAAAAGTGAGACATTATCGGTTGGTTACTACAGTGTGGCTTATTGGTCGCAACACGGCTGTTGTTGTTCGTGTAAATCGGATAGTTGCCGCAATATACCTCAGTACAAAAAAAAACGAATGCAAAAATAAAATCAAAATTTCTTTTTATTCGACTGCTATTTCACAGAAAATCATGTGCGAAGATAAAGGTTTTTAATGCATACATCGATATGATCTAAGTCTTTTGAAAGAACCTAAAATCTGAGAAATCCCCGTAACACAGTGAGATTTACTTTACATCTGTAGTCTTTTGCTCTCCGTGTGGCACCGACAATCACTTGCTCTCCGTGTGGCACCGACAATCACTTGCTATCCTTGTAACACTGGCAATCACTTGCTATCCATGTGGCACCGGCAATCACTTGCTATCCTTGTAACACTGGCAATCACTTGCTCTCCGTGTGGCACCGACAATCACTTGCTATCGGTGTGGCTTTGGTAATCACTTGCTCTCCGTGTGGCACCGACAATCACTTGCTATCGGTGTGGCTTTGGTAATCACTTGCTCTCCGTGTGGCACCGACAATCACTTGCTATCGGTGTGGCTTTGGTAATCACTTGCTCTCCGTGTGGCACCGACAATCACTTGCTATCGGTGTGGCTTTGGTAATCACTTGCTCTCCGTGTGGCACCGACAATCACTTACTATCCATGTGGCACTGGCAATCACTTACTATCCATGTGACACTGGCAATCACTTGCTCTCCGGGTGGCACTGACAATCACTTACTATCCATGTGGCACTGGCAATCACTTGCTATCCATGTGACACTGGCAATCACTTGCTATCCATGTGGCACTGGCGAAATCCAATCCGCACTAAACTAGAATTGCAAGCTACAAATGTTAAAAATTGTTTCTTGTATGTCTAGAAGGCTTCCATTTTCATTTGGGTCAACAATTATTTTAACTCCATCAAACTTTATATGTATGATAAACCAAGATAGCGACCTGTGCTGGAATTTTAGCCAATCACAATGTGTCTTTCTGCTTGCCGTTGTCCCAACCACAATAGCATTGCCGCCCTGTGAACGTAAGAGTCGAAAACCCGTGTTTGAGTTATGGATTTGATTTTTTCATCGGAGAGACGTGTGTAATGAAATAGTTCAGGCATTTTGATTTAGTAAATACAACCCTGTATATAAACTCTCTTAATATCCACCTAAGTAGGCATACCTCCGGTATGGGACAGTAGTACTCCTTCCAAACGTGTCAAACTGTGAACCAAACCTTAGGGAAACCCAATGCATGTTAGTGTGTATTCTTCTTTGGAGGTATTATGTCTGTGTATGCTAATACAGAAAATGAATTGAATTTTAAGATGCAGACAAAAATGGTACCACACAGTCTTGATTATTTCCTGACAGAATTATATCACTTTGCCTGGGATTGTGTGATTAAAATAATGTGCAAGAATAGTAAAGAGCCTGTGAGTGAGGACATGCTGTAGTTTACACGTTTACCGCAGAAGAGTGTCAAAAGTCACTGCTTTCATAAACATGTTACATTTACAGGGCAAAAGTTTTCTGAAATGTCGTTCACAATCATTCTTTAAATGTTTATTGGAACATTTTGGGTTATTTCTAAACAAGCTTAATCAGCTTTTTTTCTCTTGAAAGTTTTCGAACAGGTGGTTGATGGCAGAACAAGTGTAGTTCCAAAAATATAAATTTTAGCTTGGCTGCAGGTTGGATTTTGTGAAAACTGAACTGAGACACATGTCGACAAATGAGGAGGCAAATTACAAAGTTGTTCCAAATAAATCCCAAATACGCAAATGAATAAAATAGGCACTCAAACAACTGTGTCCCATCAGGCACCCAATCAACTGTGTAACATCAGGCCTCCAACCAGCAGCTGCTTGGCGTCAGAAGCGATTCTTGGAAAACCCGTAAACCTAATATGCTGAGAGGACATTACACTGTATTTTTTTTTGCTTTGCTTTTTGGTTTCTATCTTCTTTTATGGCATCAGAGGCGATTCTTGGAAAACCCGTAAACCTAATATGCTGAGAGGACAATACACTGTATTTTTTCTTTTTCTTTGCTTTCTGTCGTATTTTATGTGTTTCATTATGTTTTATTTATCTACCTTTTGACTTTTTGAAGATCCTCAGTGTCTCTCAACAAACCAAGCTTACAAATCACAACCTGTAGCATGTCTGATGTGATATGATATAAACAGATGACAAAGAATAATTAGCTATACCAGGTTATAAATCATGTAAGCACCTCACCTACTGAAGCATGCACACGAGCACTTGCACAAAAACTGGTTCACCCCAGTTTCAGGAATAACAGGTCTATGTGTCGTTTTTGCAGATAAGCCTCACTGATGTAACCCATGTTGTCGTTATAGTGTTCATATCCGATCAGGAATACAACAACAACTACCATAGATATATAATTGATTGATAATCCACAACGCCTGTAGTTTCACATTGTGTGCCAGGGTATGTACCAAGTGTGAGGGTATGTCTTCGCTTTAGATCTATCAAGTGCGGGTTGTTAGGGTAGGTCATCGCTCCAGATCCCCGAGCGCGAAGCTTATAGGTTACACATGCACAATTCGGGCAAATGAGTCCAAGATTTTATTTTACGTCTAGTTATATATCAAAATTTTGTCTGCTTTGGATAAAACAGAAAACTTTTTGCCAGGGATACTACACCTTCCCATCCCCGCTCTGACACCCCCCTGCCCCACCCCCACGGGATTGAAAATCCATTACGACACTTCCAGGAGTAACAGCTCAAAAATATTTTCCCGATCTGCGTGTGGTGGTATGGAATGGCACCACGCGCAAGTTTGGGAATTTGTATAGACTTGAAGCTGACGAAGTCAATGCGCTGTTGTAACCTATAACCTACTTAGAGGTGGTCCGACAGAACTGTCATAACAAACACCTAAGTACAAACGGGCCTACTTTACACTCATTCTGTGAACATAAAATATTCAGTCAACATAGACCGGATATAGCACTGTTGTACACCAGCCAATTGGTATGTGCACCCACACTCATATAAAGCCCCCCCCCCCCCCCAGTTGTAGATAGCACTTTCGTCTAGATATGTCCCGACCTGACCACGCAGAGAAAGGACTTAAATTTAAAACCTGTCTTTTTAATTAATGACATAATTGTCAGCCATTTTAATTGTGTAAAGCATTTGTGAGTGTCAGTGTGTGAAAATGTTTTGCCACCCTCAAACCATGATTTCCAAACACTGTTTATTTGTTAAGTAAACACTTCTATCAAAACATCCGTACATGTTTGAGGTGATTTATTATTAATAAGCATATATTTCGGCCATATGGCACAAGAAGCCAGTCAGATTAAAATCCACATTAAGCTCTGTGGTTTCCCTCATAGGGTTTCCCTCAAAGGACTCTACATCATTCTGGATTTGTAGCCTTCATCTCACAACACCGACATATGTTAACAGATGTACTTAAGGTAATAGCAGAGGTGTATTCAATGACCGCTTAGAAAAAAATCCCCCGACTCATGGTTCTCAGAAATAACCCCGCAACAGGGACCAGGAAAAAAGGCGATATCCTGTTGTGAGTGCCTAGGGGGATTCAATGTAAATGTGCCTTTACACGAACTTTGTTTGTGCAATGTTAGGCTAATGACAGAAGACTATGGTGACCTTATGATTAAAGTCACTGACTTTACTAAACTACATGTCAAGTTTTGATTCCATATATATATATATATATATATATATGTACGAATGAGTAATTCTCTGTCCTCGTTGTATCTATATTGAATAAGAGAACTGACGATGTTTAGTTTGAAACTGGTTTCGTATTTATTGGGAAGGAGAGGGCGTTCAAATAACGGTTGATACCGTTACTTTTTTGTTAATTATTTGAATTTCTGTGACGATAATGCTTTAATCAGTAATCACTAATCAAACAATCTTGAATGCTTCATAACATACCAATCATACAAGTCTACCCACCAAACACCCAAATAAATAAATAATATTTCTTTTGCCGAGCGAGCTAGGTATCCTCAGAAGAGACCTAGGATGTAAACGCAAGCTGTTAGAGAACTATCTCATGATCAATGATACAAAGGCGTCTTGATTTAAGGAAAATGCACAGTAGGTATGCTTCTCTTGTATGCTGTGTTCATGGAGGGGGGCCTACATGTAGCTACACCTATAGGTACATGTTCTACAAGGGCATTCGGGCGAAACGAATTGTCAGGCTATTTCTTTTGTGTACGATAGTGTCACTGCGGCGTAAACATATGAAGGAGGAAGTATCACATCCATCGAAGTTTGAAAAAAATCCTCTTGTAAAACATTGCAAAGTCTAGCTGGTGAATATAGGGATGATATACACCAACTGTGCACGTGTTGAGTCACGTGACTGCTTTCGTGGCGTTGATTGGACCTCCCTTAATTCTTTTCAATTCCCCAAGTCCACCAGACCATGTTTACTTGGCCCACAATAAACCGTGCAGTTTTATGTATTCACCTTACCTACCGTCAACTCGTCTATAGCTTTTTCTGTCAAGTCGTACACCCGGAAATATTGACTGGGTCAGGCGGCGAGTTAGTGGGGAGGGTTTTATACAAGTCAGTTTAACTTAGACCGTGAGCAGACAATCAAGCAGGTTCGAAAAGTGTGGATATATAGACATAACACCACGTATAAAGATCTACCGAGGAAAGATGATGAAACTCATTATCGTGGCTGTGGTCGCAGGTAAGTTTTATCCACAATAAGGCACCTCTTCTGAACCATTCCTACCATGTCACATAGGGTAGCCCCGATAGCATACCACCTCCCCACGACTCTGACCATGTCACATAGGGTAACCCCGATAGCATACCACCTCCCCACGACTCTGACCATGTCACATAGGGTAGCCCCGATAGCATACCACCTCCCCATGACTCTTACCATGTCACATCGGGTAGCCCCGATAGCATACCACCTCCACACGGCTTTTACCATGTCACATCGGGTAGCCCCGATAGCATACCACCTCCACACGACTCTTACCATATCACATAGAGTAGCCCCGACAGCATATCACCTCCACACGACTCTTACCATGTCACATAGGGTAACAGATGATAACGTTACGCGGTAATTACGTCTTACGTTATAAATGAATAAATGAATGATCATGGCTTAACACCACGTCGGCAGTGCTCTCTAAACACGACTGTGTTCCAGTCCACACACTGTAACAGAAGTGAACATCTACAAACCGTGTGTACTAGAGGTATACAAATTCTATACTTAGGAAAAAAATATGTGTCCCCCCGGTACACAAAGACTGTAAATGTTCTTACAGGTTTTCTTACAGTGTGGTACACAGTCGTTTTTAGAGAGTATCTCACCCATATTATGGCGATAACATGTTTAAACCAGGAAGCAGTTGTCTCACATCATGAGCATGAAAGATCTTGAAAAACTACACTTGATCCAAAATACCCAGGGTTTTACTTACCGTTTTTCACGATTATTACGACCTCTTCGTCAAACGGTTAAAAGAATGTTGACAATGTTTACAATTCTATGCACTGCCTTTATATTCATAACTGTGCCCACGCCTAACACGGCCTATACATATGTGGTTAATTTTTCCCCCGCAAGATAAACCTCAGTATATATAGTCGTGACATGGAGTGCGATGAGCAATGTCATTATTCAGAGTTAGAGGATTAAATTAAGATAAATCTACATGTAAAAGACGTGTAACTTATTTAAGCCTTCTCAACAAAACACAGGCATCTCAACGCCCTAGTGTCCAGAAGTTAATCTCCTGGCCAAGTTAACAAAAGGGTTACACTACAGATCGGATGTTTCTAACCTATAATGTTGTAAGTTGAAATGCATCTCTCAATGTCACTTGGATGAAAATTTGCCCATAGATTTGTCGATAAATATTTCAATATATGACTAGAGGAGATAGGGCCGCTCTGTCAGTTTTCTTGTTTGCTTTGAAAAACGATGTGATGCCTTATCAGAGATCATCCATGAGCCAGTGAGGTTTACTTCACTTGTGAAATTAGTTTTATGGCTAATTTCACCATGAGCAGAATTAGCTAAAGACATCACATTAAATCGTCTTACCTGCATTCACAAACCATTTCATCAAGTCTGTAAAATTTTAGCTGAGTGGCCTTACATTTATAATCTTGGGTGTTTTCACAAATATTTTGAACAATTCCCTAAATATGTAGCTGAGTAAATAATCTTGGAAGTCTTCAGAAAACAATGTCATCAAGGCCCTAAAAATTCCAGCTGAATGGCTTAACAAGTAACCTTGAGCGCTTTCACAAACCATCTCGTCCAGGCTGTGAAAACGTACGCTGTAGATGAGTAATTAATACTGGAAGTCTTATAAAAACAGCTTGAATCAAAATGATGAAAGTCTTAAAATATTGCCTAAGAGGCTTAGCAATTACTGACTTTGGACACATTCACAAGCGATTTTGTCAAGGCCGTAAAAAGTCTATCTGACTGGTTTAAAAAAGTAAATGAGCTTGGAAATCTTCACAAACCATTTCATCGTATCCGTAACTAACAATGGCTTTAATTAGTAAATCGTCAAAGAACTTTTCAGAAGCCAGTTTGACCAGGAGGCTACCATGGAGGCTTCAGTAATAAAACCGTTAGATCAAACAAACGGCATCCCGTAGGGATTGACTAACAAGGCCTATGGTCAGTCAACAACACGCGCTTAGTATTTTGTTGGCCTGATAACATTAATTACGCGCAGGTGATAACAATTCAAGACTGCACATTTCTCGTTGAGAATATTTAAAAATATGGACTACTGAAATAAAATATTTGCCAAATATCTCCTTCTACAACGAAATAAAACTCTACGCTGAAAAGGACAATAACATGTGTGAGTCATGAATTTTATGGGCATAAAAATTGTTTTGTCAAATGAGGCTTAAAAATTTGAAGACCAAGGCCCAAGAGCCTTAATCGAAAAGATAATATTGAGAAATTTGTATCCATAAATATGAATGCAGACATGAAACTGATGATTTAAAATTTTCCTTCAGTGGAAAGTAGCAACTGAGATTTTTACCTCCTGGTTTAAGGTCTTCATTATTGGATTGGTTGCTTTGCTTGTCACGTGACATTTGCAAGCGCCAGAGATTAGAGACACGTTGGCCTTTATTTAAGGCCTTTGTGATGTGGCCCGAGAACAGGATATCTGGACTCAATCACGTGTTCATCGGCAAGCCCGTTTTATTCAAATCTTTAAAATTCCAAGCAGGAACTCGATCCACCTACTGACGTCAACAATTGCCATTTTCTACACCCCTTGCTTTAAACACTCAAAAGAACTCGGCCATTCAACATGAAATGAAATACGTGGAGATATGGCTTTTTCTACTGGAATACACTGTGTGTAGGCCTACACCGTGTAAAGCTGGCACTTTATTTACATGTACATACAGGGGCACAGTTTGATAAGCTCATCCTGCCTTTGCACACGAGAAGTAAATTATATCATTTCCACCAACATGCTAAACAACTGTACGCCCGATATAACTAATGTATGTAGACACAATTACTAATCATGATACAGCCGGTGAATTTAAATAAATTTGGATATTCTTTATGCGAATTCGTGTGTCACGCGGGTGGGATTTATTTTGGCTATTTACAGCCTACACATTGTTGTCTTGCATGGCAACCCGTTTAACATTGTTTTGTAGGCCGAGCAGTTATGCTAAGGAATGTCTGCACATGAGACTTATCATGTATAGACATCCAGGGAGAAAGCTGACGGACTTGGCCGACGATTTCACGGTGATTTTCGGAGGAAGAACTAGCATGTATTTAGCGGCGCCAGTCCAGTCGTTATGGCTGTGCCGTAACTCGGTTTGATGAGCATTCGGTAACTCGGCAGCTGGGTTTGATGGGCATTTGACATTTCGGCATCTCGGTTTAATGGGCATTCGGCAATAGCGTTAAACCAGAACACTTTCGTGGAAACCTCAAAACTTTATATATATACAACTCACTTTGGATAATTTGGTTTCGGTGTGCTCAGTAAATCAACAATAAATGATAATATTTCACGACACTCCGATGTGGTACATAGCAGCCCGAAGGACCAAAAATGAGGACCAAACCTGACTTATCACACACAGGAGACAACGCTTCACACCGGAGGTCGATCGTACTGAATATAACTGACATTATGGTCCATTCTTTTTAAATTATGAAACTTTCACCCCTGAAACTGAAAGGTGACGTCAGTAAACACTATACATCTGGTTAGCGCCGGCCACGTCGACACAGTGTTTTGTTAAGCACGCGTGATACAATGTATAGGTCTGCACATCGCATATACATGTTGATAGAAAGAAAGGCTTCAGCAGTGAGAATAAAACTAGAGCAGTGACAGCAGAGCTATATACTGGTCAAATTGTCCCACGTAGCAGGTGAAGTTTGGCTTCTTGTAAGTTAACCTCAGTGATTGTTTTGTTCTAAGTTGAAATTCTTAAATAATATATAATTACACGCCCATACGCACCAAATCTTAAACAGAATTTACTAAGAAAAAAGCAAAAAACATTCACTCATTGTAGTAGTAATTTATTACACCTCACTGGTCTTTAATTACTCAAAACGACGTGTTGTCATCATATTTCATAAACATGACTGAAGCTTGTCCTCATCTGTCTTTCTTATGTTGTTTCAGTCGTCGCCCATGCGCAGAGGCATCAAGAAAACGGACGGTTCGGTCGAGATGTTGTGACTCCATTGTCCCTCCAAGAGAAGTCACCCCATCCTTGCACTGTTGAGTACGCGACGTGCTTCAAGCCGCTGATGTCTGCCGGCGGGAACGTCAGCCTTGGTGGACCGGAAACCTGGACAGCTGCAGAACTCAGAAAAAGATGCCAGTCAGTGACAGTGCAATATATAAGCACATCAAACTAAACGCATAACCTCATACAGTATGCCGAATGAAACCCAGTTAAGGCGTAGGACTATGTGGTATACCCCGAGGCAAAATACTTGTGTCAGTGTTTACATTATAACTCAGCATATAAGACAGATAAGTTGAGGAAGCAATGCAGTTTCGACTGACCCCAGGGTCCCACAAATGTTTGATCTTCAGAGACTAACGAGGTTTTAAATATAACAAGTCACTATTAAGTCTGGAATGTTCTGCATTTGATGGTATTTGCCATACACATGGTACAGACCAATAGAATACTGCCATGAGAGAGTGTGGCTCTCGAGATCTGATGAGTTATCTCCCATTATTCTGAAATATAAAAGAAAGTAGACCAGCCTTGACTTCTCCAACGCGAAACATTTCAGTGAGCTTGCACATGTAGTTGTAGTTTACAGCCTGTATATTCCATGCATTTAAATAATCATACCTACTGACTCTCTGTCAATATTGAAAGAAACAGGAATTCGTGTGACAGTCAAACAAGCTGTTTCTGATATTTCCTGCATTTTCTATTCTGGCATGTATGTTAAGTTAGCGCACCAGGGTTCTATTTCAAGTCTGTGTTATTTAAGCATAACACTTCCGGTACTCGACACCCGTTAGCCCCGGGCAATAACACCGCCGCCCCCCCAACCAGCAACTATCCCCAACCCACACCTTCCCCTTTCCAGCATTCGCTCAGTTTATACAGTTTTATAGTCGATGGAATTTTGTTAAGGAGTTGTCTTTTTCAGAATGTTTTCGGCTGCCAGGAGTTGCATCCAGCAAGGATCCATGACATGCCCTGAAAGCATGCAAGCCCAATCTAACATTTTCTTCCAAATGATGGACTACCTCTGCAAGGATGTCTTCGATGGTAAATATTGTAGTGTCATACTTGACAAATCGTCACACGTAACCGGCGAAAATTACCTCTGTTACGGTTCTGTTCTAACTGTTCATGTATGAAGATACTTCAAAAGTAGCAACTTACATCCCTCTATCACCGAAAAAATGCAGAAAAATGACTCATAATTCTCAGACGTCAATGGTCTAGAACTTCTCAAAATGCTTTGTTGTCGTCATATTTAATACACAATTGCATGAAAACAATGCTCTGTATAATTCTGTGGATGCCTGAAATCATTTATGACGGTTTGTCACCGGGCAAGGTTAAGCCGTGTGTGCTTCACGTTGACAACCCACATTCTCAACAGTTAACTCTGTCAGACACTAAAAGGTACGTACAATGAAAATTCCAACCAACCAGCTGGTGTTTGTTTCATTTAACACTTGCCATCCAAAGTGACTTGAAGATGTCTTCATAACAAGATGAAGTATTAAACTTTACCTTTGCTTCATCAGTAAGGGATTTTTCATTGAACAAACGTGATTTATGTGTGGCTATATGTTGTTCTGACAGAAATCGTGCAGCTCTCCGGCTGTCTTAGTTCTCCCAAAGCCCAGAAGGATCTTCAACAATGCATACAGGATGTCACCCAGGCCCAGGCCGCTCTGCTGCATTTGCACAGTGGAGTCGACAAAGTTCAGGCCCAGTGCAGGTTAGAAGAACACCCCCACCAGTTACTTTGCCAACGATTGTACACGATACTACTTTCCATTTTGCAGTTACTTTTATTCGTTCGACAGTCAATATGCTTGTCTACATCTAGTGAATAGTCGATTTTCCTTGTCTCCGCAGCATCCTCGGGGAATACGAAGAGTGTGTCATCGATGTTGAGGGCCAAGATTGTGGGGAAAGGGCCCAAGAACTCTACATTCAGATCTTTGCCAAAATAAATGAATTGGTTTCTGAGGAAATAAACTGCACTGCCGGTGAGTGACTTTGTCATGTTATTGTTTGCCTGTTGTTGGTCTTTTGACTGTCTCAGGTGGCAGACCGAGATCAGGCTCAGGCCTAACAGACGTACAAAGTTTGACTTATTTTAGAAATAGATAAAGAAATGGGGCTGATCAAGGAAGAAATGGGTTATATAAAGGAATAAATCGGGTATATGAAGATGAAGAAAAGGCACGGGTATATGAAGGAGGAATAAATGGGGTCTATGAAGATTGGGTCTATGAAAGAGAACAGTATGGGGTCTGTAATGGTTGAGTGTATTAAAGAGAAAAAAATGGGGCCTATAAGACTGGGTATATAAAAGAGAAAAAAGGGGGTCTATAAAGGTTGGATATATGACGGAAGAAGGATGGGACTATAAAGTAATAAGAAGAGAGTAAATGAAAAAAATGAAAGAGGAAAAGGGTATATAGTAAGTAAGAATTGGCACTGATATAGGAAGAAGATATCTTGTATATGACGGAAAAAAAGAAACGAATGAAGTTGTAGGACGGAAGGAAGAAGAAAGGGGGTATATATGGACGAAGAAGAAAGGGCCACTGTGATAAGAAGGAGGAAGAAATGGTGTATATGACGGCGAAAGAAAATCGGTATTATGATTATGTGGTATTAATAATGAGCATATGGGAGAGGTAGTAATGGGGTGCACGAAGGATGCCATCTTCAGCATATGAGAGAGGTAAGAATAGAATGCGCGAAGGATGGCACATTGGGTTGCAGGAAGGATGACATCTTCATCATATGAGAGAGGCAGGAATGGGGTTCGCAAAGGATGGCACAAAGGATGCCATCTTCATCAGAGAGAGGCAGGAATGGGGTTCGCAAAGGATGACACAAAGGTTGGCATCTTCATCATATGAGAGGGATAAGAATAAGGTGTGCGAACGATGACATCTTCAGCATATGAGAGAGGTAGGAATGGGGTTCGCAAAGGATGGCATCTTCATCATATAAAACACTTAAGAATAGGGTGCGCAAAGGATCGCATCTTCGGCATATGACAGAGGTAGGAATGGAGTTAGTGAGGGATGACACAATGGGTTGCACGAAGGATGACATCTTCAGCATATGAGACACATAAGAATGGGGTGCCCGAAGGATGTCACCTTCAACATAAGAGAGAGGTAAGAATGGGGAGCGCGTAGGATGGCACAATGGATTGCGCGAATGATGGCATCTTCATTTGCACAGAGATAATGGGCTTCTTTGTTGGCACATGAACGTATCATGTTTACATTAAAAGTGTAGCCTAATATAGTAAGGCAACAGAAAAGCGTGTATGAATCATTCACATAAAGCAGCGTCAAAGTTAATGACACTTTTCCAAATGTCAGAAAACTATTATTTGGTTATGTCCTGTATGTATTTTTCATTCAGAAGACCCAGAGCCAGAATCGGACATGTTGTACCCCAAGGAGGCTGAAGTGTGCGTAGCCGCTGCCGAGTCCTGTCTGGAACACATAGGCACCTACAGAACATCTATGGCGGAATTCGATGTGAACGAACTGCCCCAAATCTGCCGGTAAAGTAAACTAAACCGAAAATACAGCTTATGGGCTCCCAAAACTTTTCATTAGCATGAATCATTGTTAGTCCTTGTATGACAAGGTTGGCAAGCTTGCCTTTCAGCCGCTGAAGTCAAACTTCAAATGGGAGAGTAGTGCATCAAACTGATAACCGCAAGAAGCTACAATGAACCAGAATTCTCATATTAGGAACATGCTTCTTAAGCACGACGCCATTCTTACATAATACTTTGAGTTCGGGTTCTAGAGAGATGAAATTTTATTTTTTCGTTTCTTGAGTATTAAATGAATAAATAAACTTGTCATCAAATGGGTCATTTATGGTTTTCCAACAAACGCTCAATCAAACAATCAAGGGATTATTAGCCATTGAATCATTAAATCGAACCTTCTCTTGAAAAGATCTTATGATTCAGTAGGAAAGTGACCTATGCTTGAATTAGTCATTCGATAATTCGTGATATTTTGTTAACAAATATGATACTTACATGTAAGCAGCGAGTCAGTTGTTCCATTTGGTTGTCAGTGCTTTCGACGTGGCGAAACATTGCATGGACACAAACGCATCTCAGTGTGAGACTGCCCAGGAGTGGCAGATATTGGAGGAGTCTTTCGCTGTCATGTGTAATCCAGAAACACTGCAGGGTAAGATCATTGTTTTACTCACTGTAACTTCTTTTTTCGGGATCTGTTATTGTGACCTTGTACGTTCTCTCAGCTAGGTTCTACCTCACTGGCCCACTTCAGACGCTCTTAACGTTTGCTTTATGTTTTGTAGTTCTCCGGCGCCCTAATCCTTGCCTGAACAGCACATTGCTGACCAACAACCTGAACAATTGTGAGCGCAGAGAGCTGCAAAGCCATTCGAACATGGAGGAAGGACAAATATGCCAGTAAGACGTAGTCAAAGTTTGATAGCCATCAGCAAACCATAAGCCATAAAGTTTGATAGCCATCAGTAAACCATAAGTCCTAAAGTTTCATAGCCATCAGCAAACCATAAGTCCTAAAGTTTGATAGCCATCAGCAAACCCTAAGTCCTAAAGTTTGATAGCCATCAGCAAACCCTAAGCCCTAAAGTTTGATAGCCATCAGCAAACCATAAGCCATAAAGTTTGATAGCCATCAGCAAACCCTAAGTCCTAAAGTTTGATAGCCATCAGCAAACCATAAGCCCTAAAGTTTGATAGCCATCAGCAAACCATAAGCCCTAAAGTTTGATAGCCATCAGCAAACCATAAGCCCTAAAGTTTGATAGCCATCAGCAAACCATAAGTCCTAAAAATGGCCAGAGCTGTCCCAACTGTCTAGGTTTTGTTTTCTAAACTGTGAATACAGAGCCGTTATTTTCTATAAATTCCATTCATGTTTTGCACTGACAAGTATGAAGAAACGAATGAGCAATAATAGTATCGAGAGATTTCGAGCCACCAACACATGCCAATTTAAATCTATTGGAAATCGGTTTCATTCCGAGGATTTTCCTCTTCTCGTGTGTTTTTATAAATGAGGGAAATTTATGTATCAATTCATGCTGAAGAATGTTCGTTTCACGAGGTACTGGTCCAGATCTGGGTTGAAGTATACGGAATATATGATGCCACCGTACTTTAACTAACATCGAAAATCTCTGTATCAGTAGTCAAAGAACCTGATTTCACGTGGCATTCCATATCCAAATCTGCCAACCACCATTTATCACCTATTACCAATAACTGACAACATGCTATCAGGATGGCATTTCTTTTCATCAGAATTCTGGAAGAGTACTTGAGCTGTTATGCTGAGGCGATAAAACTAACGTGCCCGGAGGACATTTCCGCAGCTGTGGAGAATGTCTTGCAAGGAGTAAGCGGTATTATTGAGCTGGAGAAGAACGTGGATTGTCAGCCCGAAATTAGTGACCCGGGTAAGTATACTGTCTTTAGTGTCACGAAGGTGGATGTTAAAGGCATATATATCATGGCGAAATGACCAAAGCAATAGATGCTTTTAAAAATTGTTCTTCAGGACCTATGGCTACAGAATTGTTCGGCATGATGTAACACTTTTCTAAATTAGGACTTTTTTGTGTTTTTTGTCTTTCTTATGTTGTCCTCTATGTTTGTTGTGATGAAAGTATATCTCCAGAGGATGGAGAAAAATTGTATCAGATAATAATTCGCGAAAAATTTCTGTGTATCACTTTTGTTTTGATACGAATTTTCTACCAAAGGTCACCTAATTAGTGAACTATTTGTCTGTCTGAGCGATTAGTCCAACAACAATTAAGCCAAACACGTGCTACACTGACATTTGCTTTGTAATTGTCGCATACTTTCCAGTAGTCATACACCCCTTACATAAGTAGGTTTAGATGGTTTCTCCATCTCATAGAAATCAATTAATGCAAGGTAATATGTAAGGTATTACAAGGATATACTTTTTTCTAATTAGCAATGGTCAACTCAAGAACTATCACTACAATACTGGAGTTTAAATCTTTGAACCCATTCCACTAGTCAATCACTTTAATTATTATGCAAATACTTACTAGATCAAATGCTGTTTTAAGTTGTCTGTTAATATTCACTCTGATCTACGTACTAAATCAAGCAATAACTCAATCAAATCTCCATCTGTTTTCCAGAGGAAGACGAAGACGATCCTGAGGTCACCGAAGAGATGACAGAAGAGTGTGCTGTGGCGATCGCAAGCTGTCTGAAACCGCTGGAGCCACACCGGAAGGGCTTCACCAGCTTCCAGCTAGAAACGATCCCACAAGTCTGCTCGTAAGTAATTCTCATTTCTGCTTAACTTCAAACTTATGTGAGTGCTGGTTTTTGTCGTATTAAAGTCATGTCGTTAGCATGCTATGTCAAATCTGAAAGTGGATCAATGGCTGTAAGTCCTAATCACGGATCTAATAAAAGGCTACATGCGAACCTAGGTTGCATCGCATTAACCCCAAATAAATTTCACCGCCATCTTAAGCAAATCAACTCACCGTAATTCAATCATACATTCTTTTCAAATCATATTAATGCTGGTCGATGGCAGCAATTTATTTACTGACAGCCCTGACATGTTTTGTTTCCCATGAGAAATAACTTCTCACGCCGACAAGCTCTTATTATATGATGATACATTTAGACTAAACGTGTATCTATTCAAAAGAATTTATAACTAGGTTCTAATTCTTTAAGGGGATACTAATTTCACGAAATAAATATTAAAACAAATTTGTGTTCTGTGTTACAGTGATTTCGGCGAAGTGGAAGATTGCATGGAAAAGACAATGCAAACCTGTGAGAGAACTCAAGTGTGGGAAATCATTGAAAATGCTTTCGCTCAGATTTGCATGGTAGAAGGTATGAATAACTTTTTTAAAGGCCCACAAAAATATATCTATTTATTAATTCATTTCATGGGTTGTATCTTAACATCATACTCAAGAATATGGTAGTCAGTTTTTTGGGTCTGGGAAACAGTAAAGTGTGGGGTAAGCCACTCAACTTTGGCAAGTTAGTGATAGACTTTCCCAGAAAGACGGGTAGACTTCAGAGAACGTTAGGCTGTGCAAATGGCCATTCAGCATATGCTGTCAGTGAGTGCTGCGTTTCATAAGTGGACGTGGTGCAAATTGAAGGATTCCCTGCGGAGCCTTGAGGGAATCATGCATGGGGCGAGTCACCTGGGGCACCTAACTGCCACTGGAGCCAATAGTGAAGCCTAACCTTGTCGGGATAGTATTAACATTGTAACATTAGGAGAGATTCGTGAAGCGAATGCATTTGGGTTTTATTGTCTTTATTTTAAATATGAAGGTAAAATTTCAAGTGGTTTTTCCTCAGTCACCATAGAGTTATCCTTCCTGTGGAAGTGTTTAAATTGTTTAAGTCAAAGGTTTGGTGACAGCGAAGGAATTACTGAAGGCCAACCCCGATTCAACCCTTCATGAAGGACAAGAAAAACAAAAAAGGATATGCATTGAGAAAACATAAACCAAACGGCTCTATTGCTGTTATTTCTGAAGGTGAAGTGTCAGATGTGTCAAATCTATCTCCCAGTCCACCGCGAAGCCATTTGTTTGCATTCATATTGCTTCAAATCATTGTTTTCTTGTACACTACGGTAAGTGTTCTCTCTTCATGCCAGGTGTGACTGAGTGCCCGGTACGCTCCGATGTCGTCACTAAGCTGAAGAGCTGCGAGAAAGACGAGCTCAAGGCTGACGTCACCATGGACGATGACAGGACCTGTCAGTAAGTTCTCATCAGATTCCTATTATCCTGTAGTACCACCGACAAGAAGTGTAACTCTGAAAAACCTAAGCTTCATTGTGACTCAATACTTCAGCAATTTATGTTGCCATAATCAATCCTGATGAAGCTGGCATTTTTCGGAGTTATACACTATATGTATAAATTCCCATTATGGGGCAGAATTCTATTTGCCTCAAAATACCAAGAAATAAAGCTTCTGCTAACCCTGGTTAAAATCGGTCCAAATCTGTCTGAAGATTTATATGAAGATTTTTTATATGGACGAAAACCCTGTGTAATCGTACCTTCTTCGGGAAGCTAACATGCCTACATAAGTATATAACTTAAATATTAACTTTACATTCACGAATATGGGTTATATATGGATGTCTCCTAATCGTCTTTATCTTGTAAATATGTCTACAATCTGGTATATATAGACGTGTTTAACTTGCATATATGTCTTACCATCTTATAAGTTGCAAACATACTGAGCTCTTCTATAGCTATGCCTGTCTAACGTATTCATGTATATGTGCTTTCTCTACAGGGTCTTGCAGGAGTACGTCAACTACCACTGTATAGCTATGCGTGTCTAGCGTATTCATGTATATCTGCTTTCTCTACACGGTCTTACAGGAATACGTAAACTGCTACAGTATAGCTATCCCTGTCTAACGTATTTATATATGTCTGATTTCTCTACAGGGTCTTACAGGAATACGTCAACTGTTATAGTATAACGGTGGATCGTGAATGTGAGGAGAAGGATGGTCAATTGGTCAGTCAGGTGATGACCGGGGTGGCACAGGTCATCCAGATGGACAAAGAGGTCATCTGTGAGGATAACAGCGAGGAGAATGAAGAGGACGGTGACTCCACTGAAGGTGAGTTATGTAAAAAATAAAAATAGCTCATTGTGAGCAAAAATATGACTGCCTATGTAATAAGTGTAAAGAACTGATTTGACGGGTTACGATGTCTGTAAAGGGGAGCGGGTCTTAAACCAGTACGCTGCATGGTTCAGGATGGACTTCACGTGTGATGAACATATAACGGGCATCGTTTTGATGTGACACAATCGACCTTCCACGAACGTTACCAGACTGCGCGTGCAGCCTAGCGCGTCCTGGACCCAGACCCCAGCCACACTGGAAACGTAGAGGTTCAGCAAATGCCTGCCCGTAGCCAGCACTGAACCCAGGGGTCGTGTGTCCTAGAGATTAGACAAGTGTCTTTTCACTCCGCTCCAACTGTAACTTTAAAGTTGATTTGCGTCTGTTACAGAAAGCCCTGCAACCGATGAGGAGGATGGGCGTGTGGAGGACACGTGGGGGGCTCTGGCGCCCTGTGTGGGCCGCTTGGCGGACATGCAAGTTCATCCAATCCCAATTAACAGCTTTGAATCCATGGATGAGTTTTGCGAGTAAGCTCAATGCTTAATACGTCTAGAGTTGGAAATCAGTGTGTCCCAGGAGAAACTCCATACAAGCCTGAGGCCACTTTCAGAACTCTTCACTCTAAAATTTTATTTCTAAAAGAGAGAGAAACAGCTTGAAACTGCTAAATTGGTATTCATGTCTGTATGAACTCCAGGCTTTACATTGCATCACACCATAAAACGCAGTCTCAACGGCTCACGGGCTCAGTGTATGGACAAATAAAGTGCAGAAGTTAAGTAATACGTATGAATTACGAGGCACCATATTTCTCTAAGTACTTACAACATTGTAGTCTGGCTTGGACATATATGGCTACGATGCACTTGTTCTCGCGTCTCTACAAGGTACGTGCGTAACATATTCAAATTGCCAGAATGTGATCGCTGCTTAACTAACTGTGTGGCACGTGAAGCCAGTGAGGCTCCACTTTGCCGCCGCTGCTTTGGAATAAGTAATCTTGTTATATTTCTAACATATAATGTATCAATATTTTAACTACTCTTTAGTCCTAACTGTTTGACTTTCTTTTTTTCTGCAGACATGCAAGTGAATCCAAGGCATGCGCTAATAAAATTCTGCACTCGGCACCCGTGGAGGCCCTCGAAAACTGGAAACAACTCATGGCAGCCGTCAACTTTGTTTGTCACGAAAAACGAGAAGGTAGACTTGCCCTCGGTTTTAGCATCTTTGTTGGCATGACATACTGCTTTCTACCAGAACAAGCTCTGAACGTCACGGCTTCAGAGATTTCTGCACCGCAGATGTAGCCTGGTATCACACAATTGTTAGCTATGGGAGTTATTTCCACTGTTATGGATAATAAATATGGCTTTCTCAGAAATCAGAGACAATAGCATTTAGGCACACTCTGACAAAACTACCTAATTAAGGCAGACGATGTGTTTGTATACATGGTATGGTGTACTTCATAACAGGCTTGTTACTCGTGCTAATGTGAACGTTGCACTGATGAAAATCTGAAGGTAAGCCCCAGGGGTAGCATATTGAGGTGGCATTTTCTATTTTTTTCACGACAATGACTTTACTCCAGTGCTCAAGGAAGTACATTTCATTTTGTTCACGACAATGGTTTTACTCCAGTGCTCAAGGTAGTAAATTTCATTTTGTTCACGACAATGGTTTTACTCCAGTGCTCAAAGAAGTACATTTCATTTTGTTCACGACAATGGTTTTACTCCAGTGCTCAAGGTAGTAAGTTTCATTTTGTTCACGACAATGGTTTTACTCCAGTGCTCAAGGTAGTAAGTTTCATTTTGTTCACGGCAATGGTTTTACTTGAGTAGCAAAGGAATGAAGAAATTATTAAAACAAGCCGTCAGTAAGTCAAATGGTCTTTCAACCACTGAATGCTGTTATCGAAAACCCTGATGTCTGACTGTCGTTTTGTATATTTCTGGTTTGTAGAATTTAGCCAGGTGTACTCTTGCATTTTGGAGAACATGGATTCCAATCAATGCTACGAGGAAGTGGAAATGTCAGAGGAGGAAGATGGTGATGTAACGTCCATTTGCAGGTAAGAACCTGCTAAATAAGTTTCTTTTAAACAGAACAATGACTTTGCTTATACAAAAAGACAGTCACCATTCATACTCCAATATAAATTCGGTGATGTGAGACTGTTCAAACAAAGTTCACAACGTAACCATCAATTAATTAATTTATTTACTGCTATAAACTGCGCATGGCTGCTTGTGTAGACTACCCAAGCGGACCATTTAACCAAAATAGCCTTAACCACCACACCTGAGTGCCATTGGGGGAGGAAAATCTAGCAGGTTTAGCTCAGAAATGTCACGATAAACCACCCATTTACAGGTTCATAGATCATAATGAGCTTTAAAATTTAAAATAAGATTGTTGATATGTTCACATTTTAAAAGGCGACAGGGTAATTTTTGAGTAAAATTATTTTCCAAAGGAATCACTAACGCCTTTTGTCACATATTATGTTCTCTGAGACATTTTAGCCTTTCTCTCCCTTTTTGTTTTACAGACGGTTGTAGGGTGAAATATTTTTATTTTTCAACATTATGTTATGAAACTTGACACACATATAGCTAAACAATTAAGCTATAAAACCGTCCCACAAATCTTCAGTATCTTTTCTAGTTTTAAGGATATTGGTCAAAGAATGTCAAATTTTCAAAATTTATTTCGATTTTTAAAGTTTTAGCTTTAATTGGAACAATCTAAGATGAATATTAAAAAACTGTGGGACCAGTTTTAGTTGAAATAATAAACTCTCCACATGGGCAACAAAAATTACAAATTTTTGAAAAAATATCCTGCTGAAAAACTCTGATTTATTTTATGAGCTTTCTCTTTATTTTGATTAATATTAAAGTTATGTACATTTTGTAAGTTATTTTTCAAATCAACAGTCATTTCAGAATATATATACACATGTGACCATATTTGATCAATATTTTGGGCTACACAAGGCAAAATATGAAATTTGGCTTACGAAGGCTTCTATTCTATATTTGCACTATGACCCACACCACGCGCCAATGCAAAAGTTGTGTTGTCGCGTTGGTTTACCATGACCCGAGCTCCATTGCAAAAGTTGTGTTGTGGCCATGTTGCACTGTGACCCGAGCTCCAATGCAAAAGTTGTGTTGTCACGTTGGTGCACTATGACCCGAGCTCCAATGCAAAAGTTGTGTTGTGGTGTTGGTTCACTATGACCCGAGCTCCAATGCAAAAGTTGTGTTGTGGCGTTGGTGCACTATGACCCGAGCTCCAATGCAAAAGTTGTGTTGTGGTGTTGGTACACTATGACCCGCGCGCCAATGCAAAAGTTGTGTTGTCGCGTTGGTTCACTATGACCCGAGCTCCAATGCAAAAGTTGTGTTGTCGCGTTGGTTCACTATGACCACACCACGCGCCAATGCAAATGCTGTGCTGCCGCGTTGGTGCATTGCGTTAAGCATGCCAAAGCCACGTCTAAATATCAAAATATCGCTTTCCGTTCGTGGATATGTGCGTTTGCTCAGAGTAGAACTGCAAACCTCGTGCAGATCAGTCCGCGAAGTTTGTCCCCAGCAAAATTTTTATCGCTGATGAAAATCCAGCACATACACATGTAGACCTGTGTGTTACCACATGGCGACATTAAACAAATAAAATGTCTTGGTGCCGCGTTTTCGACCATTTCAATTTCACCCAGACACAGTGAAAGGTAATCGCCATGTTACGTTAAATTATCGCAGTTGTTTCATCTTTTATTTTACAGTATAATTATAACAGAGATTAGGCCTATAGTGTAGGTACAGTAACAATGACAATGTCCGAAATGGTCAGTAAACATACCATATCATTTGTTTGCATACCTTGCATACCTCTATAGCAATGGAGATTTCTTTTTTTCATCTAGAATGGTCAATGACTTTGAAGAATGCACCGCCGCTGTGGCTGCGGAAACTTGTGGAAGCACTGCTGGGGACCTCGTGTGGGAACTGAGCTCCAAGATGAACGACATCGTGGCCAAAGACTATGACATAAACTGTCCATTCCAAACCGGTAAGCACACATTCTTTTAGTACAGTCTAGAACTAGACAAGATGTAATATCCAGTTACATTATGCTCTACCGAAAAAAAATAAAATATTCCTCACAAACAATTTATACAAGATTCGTTGAAGACAGCTAGATGTAAACATGCAAGGGAGTAGGCCTAGAACTTTTGTTCTCCAATCTTGCGTGTTACAAATAAAATCCAGCAAAAACAACCATAATATTAAATCAGTGAGGGAATGAACAGTTTCAGGCGTATACGTGTAAATTTATGTCGAATTATGCTTTGTATCTTACAGAAAAATACAGGTATAACAAGATGGTTATTGGTGTAAGCGTGGGAGTTTCTTCCCTTGTCGTGCTTATTGTTATCGCTGTGATCGTGGCCGTATGCAGGCGGCGCTCACGAAATTCTCACTCACTGGACAAGAAAGAACTCGTGAAGAACGATGTCCTCCAGCAAAACATCAAGGTCGGCCTGGAGGGATCCCCCAAGGACTCTGGCATGACAGCCCTGTCCGTCTCTAAGCTAGACATTTGAGGTCACAACTAAACCAACGTTATACATGCATACATTCCATTACATTAAAAGAAAACAAAAATATGAAGAACACAATTAAGTACCGAAAAGTGATTACTATAGTTTATTTTGCTAGATATTAACAAGTGCGTCTTTTGTGTATACATTAACTACTTTTATGTATTCTTGTGTTCTTTGAATGTTGACAGAGGTCTCAGATATTTGGTACAAAGTGTCATAAAATTAAGAATGTACTTGATTTTTAAAAACACTTTTTGAACTTTCACGCAGCGATGATGAGCGCTTATTGCATATATAGATTGCTAAAAGTTTGTTTGTATGCTTATTTTATATGAATCTCTATGATAGTGAATCTCTAAGGTGAATATACCCAGAACATCATATCATATTAATCAGTTTCCTTGCTTAAATTTCCCATTTGTTTTCTAATAAGGATTTGGCGCTATATATGAGACATTTCACCTAACGTTTTCCCTAAAGTTTCTGAAAGCCTTTCGTAAATATATTTACGTCAAGATCTAGTGTTATTTGAATCTAATTTTGATAAATTTGATCACTCAGTTTTTGGAAATAAAAAGTTGTATTTGGAAATATGTATACAGGCGTTACTAAATAATTGTATTTCCTCCATGTACATAGCAGTTGGAAATGCACAACGACATCTTAATTTGAGACAAGTCCTCACCCTTTCTGGTTTATTTATGCAACTGTTTGATTGTTGGGTACAACAGTACACAATAATGTTTCACTTCTATGGTGACAGAAATCAAAGTGCTACAGGTAAACCAACCACCTTTGATAAGTTGCTGGCGAACTGTACCACATACATGTACTCATGCAAACCATATTGGTGAAAGATTAATGGTCTTCAACGAACTTTTGATTATACGCAAAATGCCACACAACATTCGTCCGCCTATTGGCATGAAGCCTCAAGAACAGACACTGACAGAGGCTAAATCCACAAGCTTCCATCCTTGAAGCGGGAATTGAACCGATCCTTCGTTTCCCCGAGATTGAGGGACAAGCTTGCCTATCACTCTACCACGAACCGCTTCCTGCACAATGTACATGGTTTGAGATCCAACTCCATTAGAACTCCGTGTTCTAATCCCTATCTTTAGGTTGTATCTTAGCTTGATACAGCGACCGTTTTGTCTTCATCATAACGGTCTAAATGCTCTACATCTTATCTAGTTTTTTAACATTGAAAAAAACTTAGGCGGTATACATTGGAGAGAGGCTCAAATCAAATTTGAGTTATCATTATTAAAGTGAAAGACAGCGCATGTTCTAAGTTAAGTTTGCCCAAAAGGTTGCACAATATTATGTTCATTTCGGTAGAGTATTTTTTCTAACAGCTACTACGACAGCGGAAACTGACATTTGACCGTGCTCCATCGATTAGCGTGGAACGCCGCCATTCTATCTAGGCTGTAACGTAATTGTTCCAAGTTCGAAACACTCTTGTCACCTAAGGCTGTAGTAAGCTTCTAGAATTGTGTTTGTAACTTTAGTACATATATCAATTTATGACATGAAATGATCAAGAAACTTACTCCTGTCACAAAACAATGGACTGGAAATACTTGGAAGTGTTTTTCTCCCAATGTGCTTGTTATAATTAAAACATATAACATTAAAACAGTGTGTTGTCCCCATGTTGTTACATGCTACATTCGCAGACAATTCTGAACATTTACGTCACAGCTGATAACTGACATCTCCTAGCTCTCTGACTCCTCGGTTCCTCATAAGCTTTAAAACATGGGCGCCTTCAGATCCCCAGTCGGCAGCACAATACTCCACACTCCACGAAGATAAATGAACAACGAAATCATACAATTTCGAACAGATTTTTACATTCAAAGAGAATTTTATAACCTTTTTAATGAACAGTACTTCAGTCATGAGGCGTCTTTTACTTTAAACTCACTGATTGCTTGATAATATATAGTAAATAAATGTGTTTAATTGATAATAGTAAACGGATGTGTTTAATTGATAATAGTAAATAAATGTGCTTGATTGATAACAGTAAACGGTCAAAAACGCAATGCACACACACCATCAGTTTCACAGCTTTATTAAACTCTCGAGGAATTCACAGTGGCATGTAGTGTGATTGGTTGAAGCAAATTTAGACAATATGTAAGTGGATATCCCACAAGAAAGTATACCCTGGCAATTTACTTCAATAACACCCAAACATTTACTTCACCAATGAATCCACGCCAACACCTATGCAGAAGAAAACATGTCCATTTACGCCATCCTTACGCTATGTTTCGCTACAATTATGAGCACTCAAAAGGCGAATGTTACTCGTATAAAATGACTTGACTGAACTCAACCGTTATTCTATACAAAGGGGGGCCACTCCTACCAGAGAAAATCCGTCGTGCAGCATATGTTGTGACAGCGAACGATGAAAGTTACTATATAGACTTGGTTTCACACCGATTTACATCTAAACTGAGCAATGATTTTACTGTTACATTGCGCCGTTTATGTATCACTGCTATAATCTACATGGCTAACAAACACTCATAGGTATTAAAGCATAAAACATACTGTTTTGTAGACATTTCAGTGGAAAAAGCTCAAATAGTTTTGACGGAGCGCCATTCGCATTGATCACATGATAGCAAGGAATTCCTACCTAAATTTAGCCTCAAATGACGTCACACGTAACCGATATGTAACAGTACCCATATCAAAACAAGACGTAGAGGAAAGAACAAAAGGGCTATTGTACCTGAAACCAATATATCATATCCGAGCACAAAAACTAAAATAAACAAACTGATATGTCCAAAATGTTCTGTGTCTGGCCTTTACAGGTTGATTGATAACAGCACATGAATGTGTTTGATTGGTAATAGTAGACTGATGTGTTTGATTGGTAATAGTAGATTGATGTGTTTGATAATATTATGCAAATGTGTTTGACGCGCGACGGCCATATATCACGACTGCCTATCACAGCTTTTCACTAGTGTATATAGGAGGGCCAAATATCAACACTGCCTCCCTTCACAACATCAGCTTTTCATTAGACTGATGTATACACGAGTGCCAAGTGTCACGACTGCCTCCCTTCCCACCATCAGCCTCTGTCAAGTACATATCCGAAGCCAAGTACCACAATGGCTCCCATCCCACTATCAGCCTTTGTCGTATCTACATACGAAACCAAGTGTTACGACTGCCTCACTTTCCGCCATCAGCCTTTGTCGAGTGCATAAACAAAGCCAAGTATCAGGACAGCCTCCCTTCCCATCATCAGCCTTTGCCCAGTGCATATACGAAGCCAAGTGTCACGACTGCCTCTCTTACCTCCCTCAGCCCTTGTTGGAGAGTATACACGAAGTCAAGTATCACGACTGCCTCCCATCCCACCCTCAGCCTTTGTCGAGTGTGTATACGAATCCAAGCGTCACGACTGCTTCGAAGCCAGTTCTCATTGGTTGCAGGTGTATGTCAGAACATTTTTATGGTACAAGGCCAGGTGTGTTGTTCTGTGGTCTTATCAGGTCGCTCTGTCCGGTTTCCTCTTCCCCGTCAACGTTATAGTCTTTTAGAGAAGTGTCATGCCGATTATGGGGCATAACAGCGTCGACATATTAACCCTTTGTACTGAACTTTCCGCAATAGTTGTGCTGAGATTGCAAATTATGGACGTCGGACATTCTGCTTCATCTTCATCCACACCACAAAACACAGGTTTCTAAGATTCCAGGATCATTTTAATGATTTTAGCTCACTGACTAGAGCAGTGACGACTAGTTACTCATGATTCGTAAATGTCAGTTCAGGTTGTGAAGACAAGGAATGAACCTTTTGCTGTGAATTTCCTCCATGTGATCAAGATTAAAGTAAGTGAATGTTCTGGTTTGCTTTCTTGTTCTTCCTTCCTTTATCCTGTGCGTAAAACGTTAATAGCTCAGAATACGTACAAATATCTGTTTATATACGTACGGTAAACCGTCAACATTCATATGGTTTTCAGACCATCAGTGAACATGTTCAGCTACAGGTACAGTTCTCTCAGCTATACAGGTAGGGACCAGGCTTAGAGTCGGCATGCGCGACTGGATGTATGGCCGCGGGCGAGGGTCACATATAACAGGCGTTATTCTCCTCACGCCAGGGCTTATCTTGTAGGACAAACATTTTGACACATTATACATACAGAAAAATCGCGTGAGAAGAATTTCACGAACAGCAGACACGCAAGAACAACCGGTCGTCGAATGTTTGCACCAGTGACGTGTAATAAATTGTATTTATCACCACTGTAATTTTTTACCTAATGCTGCTTAAGCCATGTTTTTAGAGGGTGTATAAGTTGTTACTTCTTAAACGCTCTGTGTTGTAGACTTTTATATTGCAGGCGATTTTGCCATTTCGTTTGTCTAGATAACAAAATCCTATTGCAGAGATGAAGTGTTGGTTTTAAATCAAGGTTCAGACTAGTTTCTACCACACATAGAATAAGCATGGCACACATCTAATTTTAGAGGATAAAAGATTGGCTTGGGAAATATTTGTGGCAGATAGAATCAACATGGCGCTCGTCTAACTGTAGATGTCCAAAACGTGGCTACGGAAGGATTTGTGGCATATAGAATCAGCATGGGACACTTCTAACTGTAGACGATCAAAACTTGGATTTGTGGTTGCACCTCTTTTCTGCCACGAAGTCTTAACGTAGCTTCAATCAGATTTCTTGAACAATCCGAAATATGTAAATATAGATCTGAAAACGGTATCAAACAATAATTATAGTCGTTGCTACAACACGGTAAGTGCGCATGCCTTGAAAAACTGACTGACTAATTGACAGAGTGACTAATTGGTGTGTAACGCCGCCAGCGGAATGGAGGAATAGAGAAAACCGCGGAAATGCACTGTATCTTTGAAAACTTTTGCACATTTTAACTGATATGGACATGTTATTCCGGTTTAAGGTAACTAATTTCAAACGAATGAACATCAGAACTTATACGGAATCAACAAAACTCATTCGATTGGTTGATTTACAAGTCAAGCATCTCAGTTGCCGGGGAAAACCACCATAAGCAGGTTTTCAGAACAAGCAGAGAAATCATATAATATAGAATAACATAGCACTACAGGTATATAAGGATACCCTTTCGTTTTACAGTTAATTTCAAAGATCCGACACTTTGTGTGGAAGGTACACGGTAAATATCTAGAGAGCAATGAACAAAATAACGGTCGGCGCACGGACGCACCTGTAATCGAATAAAATATACTGTACACAGTTTGTTAGCGACTGCAATTATTCTTCTAATCAATTAATCTCTATTTCGATCTATATATATATCTATATATATGTATGTGTATATACATATATATATATATATATGTGTGTGTGTGTGTGTGTGTGTGTGTGTGTGTGTGTGTGTGTGTGTGTGCGTGTGTGTGTGTGCACATAACAACGTCTGCAGTAGTTTTGAAGTCAGCTATCAGGAATCTGTCGGTTAATGAAAAACTACACTGCAGACTTATATTCGGAACTGGACTGCACTCCTGGAAGCTGTCTGTCTTCTGTTTAGAAAAAGAAAGAATTGACACAAGACCTTTCAAATTAAACCAGAAGTCGTAAGCCACATGTTAAACGCGGAGGGAAAGAATGAATCCATAGCGGTATTCTAATCCCCACAAAGGTGTCATTCAACGGATACAAAGAGACCTGTCGACTAAATGATTTCAGATGAAAAGGGTTCGAACCCAGATCATGTTGGATGTATTGCGTCACTGTCAGGAAGCGGTTGTACAAACTGCACACCTGCCAAAGTGTGGTTGTTTCTCGCACAGAGCTGACGTGATTCCAACGCCAATAAATCTGACCGGCACCATGTATAACATGAGCTGAAATACTCTCAATATTTATATGTAGAAAGAAGAAAATTAAAAACACACAATAATACGGTCAAAATAATAATCAACAACGGTACTATTTTGTTTATTTAGTGAAATTATTTTTTCCCACAGAAATAACACCATATACTCTTGCATTATGATCATTTCACAAAAGTTCTGTAGACAACCGAACATCAGTTTACTCCATCTTAGGCATATATGTAAATTACTATGAAAGTAAAATATTACATGCCTACTACTATGAATATAAAAACAAAACGAATAATAAAAACATGCAGAGAGAGTGTGAGGTGAAAAGGAAATTTTGAGTCAGTCTAATGGAATTCACGACTCATAATGATAATAGGTAAAAAAATGGATGTGCTACCTGAGTGCTTTTTATATGCACTAAAATTTAATTAATTTTTTATTACTGAAGAGAAAAATTATTTACCTCTTATAGTGTGTTGTCCCTGTAGAAAGTATTGAGCCTACACCGCGAGATTGACGCCATACAGCCTTGGTGAAATCATTTTGAATTGAGTCAGCCTTAAGTAGGTCGACTTCAATCAGACTTTGACGAAATGCGTGAGGAGTATAAACCTAAGTGATGAACCTGTTCATGCTGCCAGTAAAACTGTATTGTGTTCAAATCCCCCGCCCGTGGCCCAAAACAAAATTAGAATTGTGCCTGTCACTTCAAGCATGAGTCACGGAAAATAACTTTTCGGTAAGGCAGAAAGAGTGCATAATAACCATAATTTCTGTGTAGCTTAATTATATTTGACTTCACAATGTAATCGTTGGAGTAAATTTCACAGTTTAAAAATACATATACATAGGGCCTACTTACCGCGTTATAATCTGAAATAACTACACACAACACGGCGTTATAAATTTGAAATGATTGCACACAACATTCCAGTATTGGAATCTGTCCTAACGTGTGGGATTGAGTAGATGTACTGCTAGATGAAGGCTAAAACGGCTTTAAATGATGTATCTCTGCACATTTATACCTAAACCTCCGCTAGTCACTGTTTTTTCTTCTTTTTCGGCGAAATCGGCTTTCACGCACATATCTGTATATCCTCACCTCAACATGAAGTATAGATAAACAAGTGATAGATTGTGCATGGTCACGTGAGATCACGTGACAGTAAATAGTCCTTTTCCTCACACGTATTAAATACTGTCCAGTTAATTCGAAATAAAAACTCACTTAAACACTTTCCGAAACCTCTGACAGACAAAAAAAAAACAAAAAAAAAATCCCGACAACATGTCTCCTAGTCATGCACGCGATGCTTACAGTATATAGATAAGATGAACATGTCGATTGGCTTATCTCCTTGCAACTGTCCAATCGGAACGCCGAACACAGATAACTGTCTAAATGTAATCTGCTGTCCAGTGAGCATTTCCCCCTCATCACTTGTCATATCGTCACTCTCAGAGCGTTCTCCCAAGCTCTCCATTATGAAGCCATGCGTTATTTGCTCACGTCCAGAGATGCTATAGAACTGTATTATGCGGACGGTTGTAACGGACCTTCATATTATTCGTGATTTCGTAAAAGGATGAATTTCAGAGCTGTCTTTACATCGGTCATTCTATGTCAGTCTTATCTACGACTGGTCAAAGGTAGGTTCAAACGCTGCTATTAATTTTCAGTATAACTGATAATTACTAACGAGGAAAATAAAGTGTTCAAAATACTGTTTGTGTGCAGCTGGTTATACTACAGCAACTCACATAAATTTAGGGTTATAACATTTATGATAAGGTGTTATCATTTTTAATGCTTAGGTTGAATTTTCACGTATAAAGTCTTTTCGGTTCAAAGGTGGATTACTACTTTGATTCGCTGTCATTTCCAGTCAAGTTTTAAAATGAGTAAGTCAAAATTTCAGTAATCATGAAATAAGGAGCGGCATCTCATCCCCCCTCCTCGAGAGCAGGACGTACCCTGTGGACGTCCGTGACATATACGCTGTCACCAACAATGTTCTGTGTGTGCGTTTATTTTTTGAGAGTGTATATTTTATCACAACGAGAACCTTTGTGAATCTAGGTCCCTGTGTATGTTATCCAACGTTTAATTAGTTTTGGCCAATTGAATTAGTCCTATGAAGTCCTCGAATATTGCGAGTTTTATTTATAACTTTACATATAGTGCTTTACTACATGAAAATTTATAATTTTCAGTCTGTACCGTGAGATATAGGCATATAATTTATCGGATCAGAACAAGGGATCGCTTTTTGTCGTTTTCCACCATATACATACCACAAATATCCCCATGATGTATGTTTACATAAAGCCCTTAGTCCAAAAGTTCTTTCTCTACTTCATGGCTGAAGGCCCTCACTGGCTACCGCTGGGACGGTTTGGTCGAATCGCGATCCTTCTGGCTGCTGGGAGCCTAAACCTCAGAGGGGCGGGTGTGGATTCCTTAGGTGCGTGTACGGCACCTGATGAGGCTCTGGGTGTAAGAAGAAATAAAGAAAATCAATCGAACGAATTCCCCGAGAAACAACAATCATTTAACCTACTGTGGTCATATAATTGATTCCATCACATGCAGATCGAGATGCGGCTACACGTCAGGCGGTTTGTTAGTGCCCGGTGAGGTGTGGTGGTATACACCTGAGCAACCTGACAGATGTATAACGTTCTCCGAGTGCAGTGTAAATTAAGCTCCAATGAAATCGGCTGTATGTCAGCATCGCTTTGATGTAATTGTCCATGTTAACATTTAAGCGATGCTTAGATCACATTAGATCACAGACAAATTTAAGGAAATCGCAATCAGTAGAACAGATTTTGAAATTAAGCAACTCTCATGCTATTTACGTCTTTGAAGTTAAAAAAAAGCGCGGAGTGATTTGACGGAATACTGACATGATGTTGAAGTAAACAATTACTGAATTTACATACACATGTTCTAGGCGTTCTCGAGGCTTAATCTTGCTGATGTTGGCTATAACCATGGGTGTATGGCCTAAATCGTGTCTGTGTACTGACGTAATGAGGGTGTTAGCTCGTACATTGCGGTCACAGCTATAGCCTCAGACCGCAACATGGCCGCCAGCCCTCAGATGTGTTTGCATGCAGCATCTTGCGTGCTATGTGATGCGTGGTGAACACGAATCTACTCATCTCGTGGCCGTGAGAAATCACTGAATGCAAAACAAAGTTATGTAGGAGTAAAACCATGATAATGTCTTGTCTATCCTTCATTTTTTATGACTTCTTGTAATTTTTTGTGGAACGTGGTCTTGAAAAACCTGGGCTAACGTGCCAAACTGCCTGCGGTGAACTGTTAAGCGTGTGGTCAAAGATTTCACACCTATTTATATATGGCACAGGTATAGGTGTACAACAGAACAAAGCAGGAAGCATGTCAATACACAAACACATTCGTGTCACATAGGTGAAAAATATGCATTCTTAATTAATAAGCTAGCGAACTGTCGATTTCTTCATTAATTCATTTCCATTTCCGCTGCATGTTGTCATTAACACATTCACTTTCAGGGCTAGGTAAGTATAAGCCTGCACGGTAATATAGGGCGTTCTCATCTTAGACACGTTTTGATTCCAGGATCTGTGTTCGTATTGTGAGCAAAGAGATTCACGTCCAGATCACTTTCTGTTTGTTCTCTCATTTCCTTGACCCATTCTGTGCAGTACCGCTGTTTATTTGAAAAAAAAGTACCTGAAGGCGATTTGCTCTAAAAGTTGTTGTAAAAATAAGTACACATGTAATATCTTCGTTGGTACAAGACTTACATACCGCGTAAAACAACAATCAAATAAATAAATAAAGAAATAAGACTTGCATAGCAAACAGACGTTAATCTTAAGTTGTAAGAGGAGTTTTTCTATTTATTTATTAATTTAGTTGATGTGTTTTACGCCGTACTCACTTATGCGACTGCAGCCAGCATTATGGTGGAAGGAAATCGGGCAGAACCATGGGGCAACCCACGGCCCTCAGCAGGCAGCTGATGGACCAGGAGTTTTTCCAAATATACTTTGTAACATTATTAGGCGTATGGGTATTTATATGATTACTGTATAACGCCATACTTACGAATTTTTCACTCATACGACAGCGGTCAGTTTTATGACTCAAAGAACCGAACTTCCCGGGTTAAACCGCCTTTAGCAAATTACAGTCCCTCAGTGGTAAGGCTTACTCCGTATTGGCGGCCTTGAGCGAAAGTGTGATTGTGCAAACGTCCTTACAAACACCTTCCATCGCTTATTATTACCAATGAAATACAAAGGTTACAGCATAGAAAGTAAACCCAAGCAATAATCTACAAAAGCCCGCTGATATTGAGCCCGTACCTCGTTCCATGAAATGATCCAAAATTAAGAAAAAAAATTTTAATGGTTGAGAACTGTATTTCATCACTTTCATTTCGTGTCGTACTAATAAACAGTTATTTTCTTGACTGCTGTTCGAAAACACTGAAAGAAATGTTTTGAAACCGCACATTTACGTGAACGCCAAATTAATTCCCTAATAGGCTGGGATAAAATGAGCCTTATCTTTTAGTGCAACGCCAGCTTTTAACCTTGCATGCGGGCAATGTGGGCTTATTTTGCGCTCCGCGCATGTCCCTTGCATGCAATATCATATTACTGACTGGTGCCAATTACTTCTGCAATAAGTCACATAGTGGTTTCGAGTTGCGCATAATTGCGCATCAGCAGAACGCGTCATACGGTAAACAAAAGCACATGGCCATTGATGTCTATCTCTTAATTTTACAGACTTTGGCAACAGCCCAGTGTAGAGCTTGGTTCTAATTTTTCTTCTGTGTTTTTCACAGAGTTTTCCACCTGAAACAGCCCTAGAGCCCAGGCATAACCTCAAATGTCATACACACACATAAATGGGCTGACTAATGTGTGACTACCTAGGCTTACAATGCCTTCAACACAGACACGCGTGTCTGTTTATCTACCAGCGAAGAAAGTCCGGTCATGTGCAGTCGAAACAGCAATCTGTTATCTGAACACTGAATCAGAAATGTGATTCAATAACCGAACTGTGTAGACATGGGTAATAATGTGACTCAACAACCGGACTGTATGGACATGAGTATGAATGTAACTCAATAACCGGACTGTATAAACATTAGTAGGAATGCGAATCAAAAACCGGACTGTCTAGATATGGGTAGAAATGTGACTCAATGACCGGACTGTATAGACATGGGTAGGAATGTGACTCAACAACCGGGCTGTATGGAGATGAGTAGGAATGTGACTTAATAACTGGGCTGTTTGGACTTGGTAGGAATGCGACTCAATAACCTGACTGTATAGACATGGGTAGGAATGTGACTGAATAACCGGACTGTATAGACATGGGTAGGAATGTGACTCAATAACCGGACTGTATAGACATGGGTAGGAATGTGACTCAATAACCGGACTGTATACACATTAGTAGGAATGTGACTCAATATTCGGACTGTTTAGACATGGGTAGGAATATTACTAATTAACTGGACGGCATGTAACATGGGTAGGATTGTGACTCAATAACCGGATTGCATAGACATGTTTAGGAATTTGACTCAATAACCGGACTGCATAGACATGGGTAGATCTGTGATCCAATAAGCGGAGTGTATAGTCATGGGTAGGAATGTGATCAAATAACCGGACTGTATGTCTATGTGTAGGAATATGACTCAATCACCGGACTGTAGAGACATGGGTAGGAATGTGACTCAATAACCGAACTGTTTGGGCGTGGGTAGGAATGTGACTGAATAACCGGACTGTATAGACATGGGTAGGAATGTAACTCAATAACCGGGCTGCATAGACATGGGTGTGAGGATCACATTTCAAGTAAGGTGTGATGCCAGATGACATGAAAATAACAGAACCAGAAATTCAAAGATCCAGTTTGTTTTATCCGGCTTCATTCGTGAAACAAAAAGATGCTTCACACACGATTCAGAACGCCCATGTCCAGACGAATATGGTCTCTGTTTCCCAAGCCCGCAGGAAACAGTCCACGGCGCATGATGAATGCTACGTGGTGTTCTAATTATACGACTTCCGCTATAACAGTTACTGATGAGATTACTGAACAATCTAAACACGCTGGAGGCTGATAACATCAGATATAAGACTGTTATACATGTACCAACAAGATGGGAATATGGGTATATTCTTAGTTCATCTCACAAGGCAAAAATATGACTGATATCTAAGGATGTCAATCGCGTGCCAGTATATTGAGGACGATTTCTAATTAATATATGTAGTTGAAATAATGGTATATTGTTGAGTGATAAAGCTAAATATTAGTACTTTAGGGTTAAGCGGAAGGCATAAGGCGTGATATACATGTACTTATACGTAGAAAAGAGGAAATCCACTACTTTTTAAATATGTATATCGTAAACTTTTGTACACCGGTGTTCTTTATCCTTGTAATACTTGTGGGGATGTCAGCTCTCTAGATTTGCTTGCTTGGGGCCCATGACACCTCATCTGCACTGCCTCTTAGTACTTGACTTTCCCTGAGGCTGAAATCTAGGGACACCGATGTCAAAGTCAGATAGACTCGAACCCGGGGGTCTCTCATTTATTAGAGGATCCACTGATCCTATTAAACTACCTATAACTACTAGGCCATCGCCTTGCAGTCTGTAAGCTGTGGCCTCAAAACTCACAAGATCTACATGTTTCCGATCACAATTTGTCTCATTTCATGTTTTCTCAGAAACATATATCATACCTTGAACCCATGCATATAAAGGAGCATACTTTGAAAATGAAAAAAAATAATCATTCTCTGCCTGCCACAGTTTACGGAAACCATACTCTAAAGCTATTAGCCAGTGATGACGTTACCATCTATTTTTTTGTACTGATGAGTTTATTTTTTAATCGATTCGATGTTTGGCGCCATATTCAAGAACATCATGCACTTCTACGAGGACAGTTTGGTTATTGTTTGACGAAAATTCGTCTGAATTCGGAAAAACCACCACCACTAGTTTGGACAAAACATATTAAGAACCAGGGTGAAGTTTGTTATAAAAAATGGTGATAATTTAGCAAACCCGGAGTGTTATTTAAAATCATAAGGAAACATTTGTATTCCACATTATGAGAAAAAATCAAGTCCTATAGACCTTGGCTTGGACGCTTATCAGAAACTTCGGAAGATATGGTGAATAGATCCGTGACTTACGCCTGGACGTTTGACAAAAATGTGGAACTATGGTGAATGGTTTTCTCCCGCACCAGTCCCATTTCTTAAACATACTCTCGTGAATGCAGGATTAAATGTAAAACAAATGAAGTAAAAATATTTAAAAGTTGACTGATTGTTGTTTAAACGCCATACTTAAGAACTGAACTCATGCAATAACGATCAGTTTTATTGGTGAAGTTTTATTGGAGAGTTACTGGCTAAACCACTGACCTGTGCAAGTTACTGATTAAATTTACAGTTTTTTGCATTAAAGTTGCAAGTTACTGTATAAAAACCAGGACTCTGTCGTTGTTAATATTTTCACCAAACCACCTCAATTCTTGCAGGAGATGGTGACGGCGACAATGGAGACGAGAACTTTCGGAGCACAGAACAGAGAAATCATTATGCGGAACGATATCCTCTACCATCATTTCCATCCAGGCAGGCGCCACAAAGATCATACCCCACATACGAAGCCGACGACGATTCACCACAGCCCGGTACGTTTGCTCGCCCTTCAGATGGTTTCCTAAGGCCTTCAACCCTTCAGAACAGATTTCCTGCACTTCCAAGTGGCCATGTCAATGTGAGACCATCGTTATTGGGGAATATTCCAATGTACCATGGAGAAGTTAATCGAGATGATGACGACGCAATCCCGCAAAGAACTTTGGGCTTTGTCGATCCGCAAATCCCGCGAGTCCCTGCGGTCCCGGAGGGAGCCGTACTGCCGCCAAAACCAGGACACTTTCCACTGCACCACGGAAATCACGAGCAAAGTTTTCCAAGACAAGGGAGCAAAGAGCAGCAAAATTCAGAGGAGTTTCATCGGGGACGACTTTCGGTTCCACAACATCGGGATGATGACGATAGCGATGACCATTTGCACAAAGGACTGAACTCCGACGATCAGAATAAAAGGTCAGATGACAGAAACATTCATGGTTCGTCGGGAGAGAAGGGGGTATATGCTCCTGTTAAAAGCGATGTGATTGGAGAAAGTGAAGAGAGAGATGTTGGAGAAAGTTCAGCGCTTAATGCGCCAGGAACAGCGAGTATAGCTACAGGAGACAGTTCTGGTGAAGGGCGTAGAAAAGGAAGTACGCTTGGTAGACCTATTAGCGGCACAAGAAACATCGGAAGCATTGGAGATATACTTGATAGTAATCACAATAATGGGCATTCTAAAGAAAGCCTTTCAGGTGGGAATGTCAACAATGAGAATGATGGAGATGGTGCAAGTCGTCGTCCTGGTGCAATATCAGTCTATGGTAAGGTTGAAGGCAGTGATGGCCATTCAGATTCCTCTGAAACTGGGTATATATCCGGGGATGCCGATGAGCCATATGGCGAAACAGGGCGAAAAAGTCCCCAGGGTGTTGCGAAGGTGGGTGTCAGCGGTGGCTCGGATGAGGCATCAGAACGTTTGTACACTGACACACAAGAATCGGATGAAGAAGCAGGGAAGGCAGGCGGAAAAACAACAACGCTCAAGGGAAATCAGGGCTCAGTCCCCAGCAAGCTCAACAAGGGACAAGAAAGCAGAAGTATAGAAGACAGGTATTCGGATGGCGGCGATGGGAAATCACGTTTTAATGGAAATAAAGAGGAAAACGACTCCAACGGGGAAGAAGGTCGAAGTCCCCTGCTGATATATAACGACGATGATAAAGCGGAATACAACGATGACGACGACAAAGACGCTGGTGCGGAATACGGAGATGATGAAAGGGTAGGTGACGATCATGATGGCGACACCCCCGGGAACAGCAAAGGAGGTGATGCCTCCAACGGCCACGCGGGTGACACGGATTCACAAGCCAGAGACAGCGAAGGCGGGTTTTCTGACCCAAACGGCAGAGGTGAATCTGTCGAGAAGGTCAATGGCTATTCATCAAACGGCAAACAGTCAACGAACACACACTCCGTACACAACGACGAGGAAACCAGCATTTCAAAAGAGACTGACGACAGTCCTGAGTATTTCAGTCCAGGTGAGAAAAAAGGTAAAAGTGACGAGTCAAGAGAATCTGGTGGAGATTATTCAAATAGTGACAAGGGAGATAACCGCAGCGACCACGATGAAGACAACAATGGGGATAGCAATGGGGATGATGATGGCGGTGATACCGGCAGAGAGAGCTGTACAGTGAAGGCTGTGGGTCGATGTCTTGGGAGGCTGGCGAACTTTCATTCGAGGACCTTACCGACTCACTTATTCTCCACAGTGGACGAACTTTGCAGGTAAGGTTGCCGGAGGGTACAACTTGGTTTTCTTGTGTCAATGACCAGCTAAATAATTTATGGAAACTGATGGATAACTAATGAACCAGAGGTTACAGCCAGTTTCATTTATTTAAGTACGGCGTAAACTATAGTTGATTTACCAAAAAGATTAGTTTGTATGGGGAGAATGTCTCATACATAGAAAAGTTAAGTGGGGGACTTGTGAGGAGCTAAATTAATCGATATCGATATCTATTAATGATTTAGCGATATTGCAAAATGAATTAGGGATATCAATAAAGCCCTGCCATTTATCGATATCGCTAATTCACTGATCCTCACCGCAGATTCCTTTATCGATAAATGAATTAGCGATATTGATAAATATTTATTTATACGACTATGGATAAATGCATTATTGATATCAATAATTGATTTGGCGATATCGATAATTGTCGATTAAATGTAGGTTTGGCCCACCATACGAGTGTGATACATGTACATGCAAAGTGCTTAAATATGTCTTACAAGTCACAACATGTATTAAAATATTGTCAAGCTCATTCAGGTTCCTTTTATCAAATGTTGAAATATTTTGTATTATTCTTGTGATGGACCACTTCTCTTTCTGTTTGTGTGTGTCTTTAGTGCCGTGCAGACAATGAATCGGTGCTTTAGAAGCATGAGGAACAACTGCCCAGCTGATGTCCTGTACCGAGTGAACGTTTTAAGACAGTCAACCAACTACATTTGCAACGAAAAGAGGGAAGGTGAGTATTATACTGATTGGAACATTCTAGAGTGTACCCGAATTGAAGGATTTGCCACGTGATAGGCCCACCAACGACCACCGGAAGTGTCGATCGCTTTCTTGCCTTACACGATACATAATGGATAGAAGCAATGGCGGACTCAACCGAACCAGTGCGACAGATTTAGCTGTATTCCATATTTAGTCCAACGCGATGATTGATGTGATTTTTACTGAAAGACTCTGAAAGAAAATGAAGCTATCAACATTGATATTGTTTTGGAATTCAAGTGCTTGTTTGGTATTGATGGTCTGAGATGCAGATTTAATACAGAAACAACACATCATGGAAACCTGTCACAACAGAATATTTTAAAATGCCACATGACTGTTTTTTGCAGATTTTGGAGAAGTTTACAATTGTCTTCTGAAGGCCACGGATCGCTATTCAAGATGTTATGAGTCCTACACTGCCGCGGAGGGATCACCCGTGCAGAGAAAGTGTCGGTAAGAGGCCTAGATGTTCTAACTGCAATGTAACACCATCTTTCTCTCGACCGCTTTGGTACACCTTTTGTACTTGTGTGATGACATCATCAAGGCAAAAACAGCAGTTTACTAGTTCTATAACCCGTCTAACGAGACCAAAGCTTCAGTAAGCAGTCGCAAGGGTTAGGGTTGAAAGGGTTGAAAGGGTTAGATCATGATACCTTGGACGTGTTCACTGTGGTTTCACGGAATTGGCGGAGAAAATAATCTAAAAAGACCCTGAAATAATGAATAATATTCCCCAATCTTTGTGGACAACACGGCGCTGTTTTTCAATCATTCAGAAGCGCATGCCACATGTTGGTCTTAGAGGGATAAATAACGGCAAATATATGCAAAACAGCTTCTCTCTTCGTGAATTTTTACAAAGAATCCACAGTTACTCGTGATTTACTCTATACTTTAAACTTGGCGTGCTCGCACTGGGAAGAAGTTTTGTGACACCTAAAACTTAATATGAACTTGAGTATAGTTTGAAGAAGAAAACAGAGAAAGGCATACCAAAAAAAAGACTAGAACTCAACTAACTCCTGGGTGTCCCCAAAGTTCTCAACGTCGTCGCACACCCATCATTAATGGCCGTGTGCTTTTCTTTGTCCCACCTGTTCTGTACGACCTGTTCTGTACGACCCGTTCTATATGTGCTGTTCTGTACCTCCTGTTCTGTACCACCCGTTCTGTACGTCCTCTGCTGTACCACCTCTTCTGTATAATCCGTTCTATACTACCTGGTCTGTACGACCCTTTCTATACTACCTGTTCTGTACGTCCTGCTCTGGACGCCCCCCTCCGTACGACCTGATCTATACCACCTGTTCTCTACAACCTGTTCTTAGCATGCGTATATTGATGAGCTAACCACTGTCTGGACTGTATGATTGCAAAGACATAGTGTGATATTGCGCTGTTTCAGACCTGTAGAAAACTTTGAAGAATGTGTTGCACAAGTGACCACAGCTGAGTGCGGCCAAATGGCGGGAGAGCTGGTCAGGAATTACTACCAGCAATCCAGTCTCAACCCGCTGGTGGACACCGATCCGGACATGGTCTGTCCGATTATAGGTGAGTCAGCGAAGCACACCTTCACAATATGTCAACGTTTCTCTGCCTCCCAGTTACAAGTTACAGCCTTAATGTGACTGGAGATTTTGCATGTCATGACAACGCAGCAATTTGAGTAATTGTAGATTGTGTTTAACATCACTGCGATTTTTCCCCCACTTTTGCTCATGCCATGGTTCTAGTGGGTGTGTGAGTCATTACTGCTTCAGCTTGCTGTTACATGAACGGTTGGAATAAAACCCTAAGGGAGGTGAAGTCACAATAGGCCCAACTTCACCGGCAGGTAGAATGTACTTGAGCCACCAAAGATGAGTCCATCCCTATTACAAGCAGATATCGCTGTGACGAGCTGAAACTGAATTTTAATGTTGTTGTCTTTTACAGAATCTTTAAAGCAAGAAGATGGTGAGTATAGAGGTAGTGAGTTCTGAATATAAAACTGGCTCAGAGACTTGTTGTTGACTTTACTGATCTCAGGAGGTACAAATGACGTTTCTTTTCTTCAGTAACTTCTTAAGTTCAGAAACCTTGAGGTCCTCAATTTTCACCATAGTTCGTTCAAGTCTAAATAACTTTTTGTGACACTTCTTTTAGACACTCACGTTATAGCAAATGTAATCAGAAATAGTTGTTTAACATTTGTCAAGTCACGTGGTACAGTAGCACTTTCCTTACCTTTAGCGATAAAAGAGTTCGAGCTAGAAACCCCCCTAAAGTAAACACAATATCTGAGTGAACGTTTTGTGAGTCCAGAATAATTTAAGAGAAAACTTACGTATGGAATGTATATCTCAAGTGGCATAAGAAAAAGTGCCATGTTACATTCAGTTTGTAATGGTATGTATTATTTGCTATAATAGATTAATAATAAGCTTATAAAACTTCATCTTAAACTTTGTATTAACAGGCTTCATTTTTGTCAGTCCGCGAGTTCTCTCGTGGCCTATCCATACATCAACAACTATTTTCCCGTTAACACTGCGTCTTTGTGCACTGTTCACTAGGGACTCCGGACCGGCAGAAGACGGTGCTGGCGGTAGCGCTAACACTGACTGGCTGCGTGGCTCTGGCAGCGGGTGTCGTCATCTCGGCCATTGTAGGAGCATATAAGAGGACCCAAATGGCTCATTACATCCTCCAAGAAGCCTGATTCTACTAGCAGTCATCGCTGGACAGAGCACTTTGTTCAAGCGGCTGTCTACACAGTGTACACAGGACAATTAGCCTAATACATACATATAAATGAAGTTTGAACTGGGATGGCATAGGCGTACAATTTTACTGCAGGTTATGATGTACTGTACCTATCCACAATTAGGGCCTTTTGAGAGACGGGCTTTTTCGCTCAGTTTTTTCTTGATGTGCATGCGACAGATAAACAAGGTATTAGAAGACCATATTGTACCAGGTATACCTGTGACAATAATTTATGAATGTACCCGATCGTTGTATCATTAAGACTAAAATATGTAAAGGGACTTCAGACTATTTGTCACACATTGGCTTCATTCAAAGTAACCCTCCTCACAGGCGGCTTTATGTACAGACTTCTGTCAAATTAATTTTGAGCATCACAAACTTTGTTACGTATTAACTTCGGCCATATCAAGTCCTATCTCAATATTTACAGATTGTCAAGTCAAGTCTTATCTCAAACTCTTTACACACTGACTTCACTCACGTTGAGCCTTATCTCAAACTCTTTACACATTGACTTCACTCACGTCGAGCCTTATCACAAAGTCTACACATTGACTTCAGTCACCTGAAGCCTTATCACAAACTCTTTACATATTGACTTCAGTCAAGTCGAGCCTTATCACAAACTCTTTACACATTGACTTCAGTCACGTCGAGCCTTATCACAAACTCTTTACACATTGACTTCAGTCACCTGAAGCCTTATCACAAACTCTTTACACATTGACTTCAATCACCTGAAGCCTTATCACAAAGTCTACACATTGACTTTAGTCAAGTCAAGTCTTATCTCAAACTCTTTACACATTGACTTCAGTCACCTGAAGCCTTATCACAAAGTCTACATATTGACTTTAGTCACGTCAAGCCTTATCACAAACTCTTTACACATTGACTTCAGTCACCTGAAGCCTTATCACAAACTCTTTACACATTGACTTCAATCACCTGAAGCCTTATCACAAAGTCTACATATTGACTTTAGTCACGTCAAGCCTTATCACAAACTCTTTACACATTGACTTCACTCACGTCGAGCCTTATCACAAAGTCTACACATTGACTTCAGTCACCTGAAGCCTTATCACAAACTCTTTACATATTGACTTCAGTCAAGTCGAGCCTTATCACAAACTCTTTACACATTGACTTCAGTCACGTCGAGCCTTATCACAAACTCTTTACACATTGACTTCAGTCACCTGAAGCCTTATCACAAACTCTTTACACATTGACTTCAATCACCTGAAGCCTTATCACAAAGTCTACACATTGACTTTAGTCAAGTCAAGTCTTATCTCAAACTCTTTACACATTGACTTCAGTCACCTGAAGCCTTATCACAAAGTCTACATATTGACTTTAGTCACGTCAAGCCTTATCACAAACTCTTTACACATTGACTTCAGTCACCTGAAGCCTTATCACAAACTCTTTACACATTGACTTCAATCACCTGAAGCCTTATCACAAAGTCTACATATTGACTTTAGTCAAGTCAAGTCTTATCTCAAACTCTTTACACATTGACTTCAATCACCTGAAGCCTTATCACAAAGTCTACATATTGACTTTAGTCACGTCAAGCCTTATCACAAACTCTTTACACATTGACTTCAGTCACCTGAAGCCTTATCACAAACTCTTTACACATTGACTTCAATCACCTGAAGCCTTATCACAAAGTCTACATATTGACTTTAGTCACGTCAAGCCTTATCACAAACTCTTTACACATTGACTTCAGTCACCTGAAGCCTTATCACAAACTCTTTACACATTGACTTCAATCACCTGAAGCCTTATCACAAAGTCTACACATTGACTTCACTCACGTCGAGCCTTATCAAAAGTTCTTTACACATTGACTTCAATCACCTGAAGCCTTATCACAAACTCTTTACACATTGACTTCAATCATGTCGAGCCTTATCACAAACTCTTTACACATTGACTTCACTCACGTCAAACCTTATCAAAAGTTCTTTACATATTGACTTCAGCCAAATTTAAACAAGCCCCACCTTTTTCACAGTTTTGCTTGAATCAAATAAGTGTCGGAATTTGTCTCCGGAATTCAATAGACGTTTGGCCAATGTAAGCCCTATATGTGAGTCTACACGCATGACGCGGGGAAAATGTATCTGCTGTGATTATATGCCCATGTTCGACTTTCACCTGTCACTTCAGAAGTACTGATTCATGATTTCATTTACTTATTTAAAGATGTTTAACGCCGAACTCAAAAGTGCTCGCTTATTAGGTGGGCACATTGAGCGCATGTGCCACATATAACGCCGAACTCACAAGTGGTCGCTCATTAGGTGGGCACATTGAGCGCATGTGCCACATATAACGCCAAACTCACAAGGGCTCGCTCATTAGGTGGGCACATTGAGCGCATGTGCCACATATAACACCAAACTCACAAGGGCTCGCTCATTAGGTGGGCACATTGAGCGCATGTGCCAGATATAGGCCTACATTACAGGATATTATTACTCTTATATATATACTCTTAGGCATAGAACACCTCTATATTAAAGATAATATCCTGTACAAACTCAATTATATGCATTCTCCTGAGCAAGAATATATGTAGATACATTGTGTTTCAAATTTCGAGCTATATATCCAAATGCTATATGTACTGTTCTTATGAAAACTCTACTAAGTCGAATCAAAATAACACAAACAATACAAAATAAATTTTTGTAATATGTATCGTTAGGGCAGATATAGAAAGCCGAATTACATGGGCTAGGATTCACTAGTATAAAACTGTCAATCCAAACACACATTTTGGGAAGACTGGCGCCTGAGAATGGTATATAACACAACTGCTTGAAGCCAGTCGTCTGTATAGGCACGTCAAACCGCACTGCACACAAAATGAAAGACCCGCACTCTAGGTGGCATAATTCAGTGTATGTAAACTTTGAATTGACATCGAGTGAAAGTACCTGTGATGGAGTCTTGGCGAATGGTTCAGGAACAACAATAAAATTAGAGTTTAGAGATAGGATACTTTTTTTCATTCCACCCGAATTTGTTCTTTGTTGTTGGAATTGTTGTAACAGATGACACGAGGTCGGGCGTTTAAGATGGATCATGTGATATGTATATATCACGTTTGATATCGTGTTCATTTCTCTGTCGTTAAAGGAGAGGCGATTTCTGTGCCATTGCTTGATTAATATTAATGAAACCTATGAAAGTGCATCGACAGTTTTTACGTGTTGTGCTACAGCTCACTGATGAGCCCAATTTCATCAGACTTCTCTGTGTGTTCCTCTTTGTCTCAGTTTCAATTAATTATATGCACATATGCATCTATATACTTCTTAGAATCTTAAGAAAAAGCTGTATGTAAATACCTGAATATTTTATCAATATCATATATCAAATATCGCCACAATATGGATAATACACATACAAGTGTACAATGTTAGAACAAACATTCCATATTACTAGTTGTATAAAAGGCTGGATTTTGCAATATCATAATTAAATTTATTTATTAAGGGTTTAAATTTAAATCTTGTGCATATCTGATAAGGACATTTTTGAATAAAGACTGTTTTTCGCAAAAGGTGAGTTTTCTTTTAACAATGTTAATACATTGCATGCAGGTGTGTGGGGGGGGATTCTAACAAATAAGCAGTGACCAGAGTTCATTTCACTAATATACCATTTATTGGTCACGTCACATAAAAAGAAACATATCAAACATACATGACAAACGATAACAAAGGTAAAATCTATATAAGAAGGCTTGGGACTGTCCCGTGCATTTCAGGACAACAAAAGTGAACGCTGCATTGTCTTATGTTACAGTTATCTGGACGTCACACAACAGAAAAACTCGCGCGAATGTGTCAGATTCAAAACAGTCATACAGCGGCTGTTATCTATGGAATAACTACATCTGAAAGCAGTTTTCCATTTCATTGCCTGAATCGTGACATGAGCAATCGCTTACTATTACCATCTATATAAAACAAAATCAATGCATATGCATACAATGATCATAGTGACAGCATCTGTAAATACATGTGTATACAAACAAACAGATACAAGACACTAAAACCCATTAAATAAAGGACTCTTCTGTTTTGGAATGAAAAATGTACCAGATATTTCCCCAGCTCATGATCAGGAAAAATTGAACACAAGTATAGGTTAATCACATTTACATGCATAAGTCACAACTATATGCCAGCTGAATGCATTCTACAGGAGTTTGTACATATTAACAAACTGCATTCCTAGTTAACAAGAGTGTAACATGGCTTTTCTTAAAATTACACGCCATAGTGAAGTGCGCATCACGCATACTTTTAACACAATAAGCAAGTTATTCGACGCTTATGTCTGTGACATGTTCTCGATGATTACAACACATTTCTACATGTTTACTCACGCCAAGAGCACGCTGTCCTCCGCATTGATTCATGTAATGGTACGTAGGCCTATACAGTACACCTTATAAAAGTCCACTACTACAGAATGAGTCCCAAGTGTAACAAGTCTTCGATATTTCAAAATTCATTCAAAGCGTTCAATTCGTACACACATTTTATGATGGGATATTTGGCAACAACAGTGTATGCACCTTTTACACGAATGTGGAATAGCCTACTCTCGAGAACTTCACAACTCTCATATATACACGTACAGATGTATCTATACACACACTGAGTAAACATGCAATATACTTCATGCAGGTCCCTAGATTGTTTTGGAATTGGCTTGCCAACGGCTTATTTCAAAACCAACGATTTTGATGTGCAGTAAGACCATCATTTACATATAGCAATACTGCAAACAGGTTTGTCGCGGTGGCAGGACTCGTTGATTCTGATGGTTAATTGTATATGACTGTTAAGTGGTGGCTCTCGACTGTTGCGAATTGCCTAATTTTACCTGGAGTGCAAAAAAGCTCCATCGCATGCCAAGGCCCGTCCCGTTTGTGTCTTTAACGTATACTTCAACATACTGGTTGTGTAGG